>AP025040.1:30971592-31400391 GCA_036186865.1 Eustoma russellianum
CGATAGGATTTAAATCATGAGCATAGGTTATTTTGAAAATCATCAAAAGGGGGAGACTGTAGAGAAAAAGGGGTTTGAGTGATTTTCAAATACATGATTTAAATGTGCACAAAAACGAACATAGCATAAACGTGCATGATATATATACATGTATGCATTATACATTGCTATTACTTGCCTTATTTAGCTTATATATAATGTTGCCGTACTAACAAGCCATGAAGCGTTAAAGCTTACATCATATGGCAAACATTTGTTGTGTTTATACTATTTTCAGGTGTCACCATTAATGAACTAAACTAGTTCATTAAAGGAAGCCACATTTGGAAAAGGCACAAAGGCAACAAGGCTAAGGAAGGAAAGTTTTCTCCTCCTCCCCATCTTAATTATACACGCAATATACATATATATTACACCTATTTTCAGATTTTTTTTAAAAAGGCACATACATATGTATTCCAACGTACTACCGACACGTTATATATTTTACGTACGTACGTTAACGTCACACCACTATACTTAACTCATATTTATGAGTATATTCAGGTCTTATATCATATGATATAAGATATGGTGATGACAAATCAAATACGACACGATAAAAGGTTCTAAACCGAAATTTGTCGTATCGGGCGAATACCGAAACTTCGTCAACGTGTCACGTACTTGCCATAAATAAATGGCCAGCCCCTATACATCAAAAATGGATGAAAATTTCGTGCACATGACAGAAAATTCAGCCAAAAATACTTTCCATGTTGGCACACACAAATCACCCCACATTAAGGCCAAAATGTGAAGATTCCAAGTTTAATTTTGTCACATGTTAATGGTACCACTTTAGACCAGCCAAGTGTTGAGATTTAAAGTATATATTATATATATTATGTATAACATAATATATATAGCATGTGCAAAAGTTGGAATTTAAATTAGAGAAAAATCGGGTAATCGATAAATATCGAAAATTCGGTTTTCTACGCACACAACACATGGAACATTTTTGGTACATCATGTGACACGTATCTAGACACTTTTTACATATGATATACATCTTAAAGTGTTCTAGAAAATTAAATTAAGGGCTGATTAGAATATAACATGTGTGTATTATTAAATGTGCACTATTTTACAAAGTTAGCAAAAATAAATTTCAGCACATGCACATACACATTCCAACGTCTACACCAGCTGATTTGGAGCATATGTGGAGCTTTGTTGGCATCTTGATTGGTCAAGGATCAATCATACAATGTTGGTGAATTGAAGAGAGAAGCTACAAATGGTAAGAATTCAAAATATATTTCTCTTATATAACATGCTGAAAATTTCAGCATGCTAAAATGTTGCTGGCCGATTTTTTGCTCTTAAATGTGACATATTTTGTCATCTTTTATTAGGTGATTGATTAGAAGAAGATATGGAAAGGTTTTGAATATTATTTAAATAAATAAATGGTGATATTTTACATATCACACATGCTGAAAATTTTTCAGCATGTGTACAACTTGTTGGCCGAATTTGAAGAGCCAAATGTGTCCAAGTTCATTTGTTAATTGATAGCAATACTTACCATAAATTGTTGATTCATTTTTATGATGAAAAATCAAAGAATATTTGGTATTATTTTGAAAGAAAAGGAAGGATGCACATGCTGAAAATTCAGCATGGCAAGACAACCTTATGGCCGATTTTTATGCATGGATTGGGAAGGATTTTTAGTCTTGCAATTTATGATGTATCTCTTGATTTATGGAAGGTATTATGTGATGATTTTTGGCACATGGTTGAGTGTAATTATAAGATTTTTTCCATGTCATCATGATGACAACGTTGAACCAATAAGGAGGTGCCAAGTAAGCGAAGACTAAATGATCATCCAATAAGAAGGTGCCAAGTAAGCAAGGCCTTGTCACAATGATGTCTTACACTCTCTCAAGGACTTAAAAGATAATTTTCAAGAGGGGGAGGTACGTCAAGGGGGATAGCCATGCAAGGTTAAAAGGAAAGAAGTGGAGCAAAAACAAAACAAGGCCAAACATTGCAAATCAAAGTGATCAAAAAGCCTAGCTCTTCTTCTACATCTTCTTTCTTTCTCTCTTCTTGTAAAGCCTATTATATTCATATCTTTCAATCTTGAATAGGCTTGATATAAACCACCATTCATTCTATATCTTTGTAAAAGATTGATCAAGGTGTGATCAATCTTCATTCTTGTGAGATGGTGGTGTTCGTGTGAATTGTACTCGTCATACAAGGTTTGTAAAGGGTTGGAGTTAGGTGTAACTCTATCAACCCTGCGGTAAGGTGTACTGCGTGTGTGTGATTAGTGTGAACCAAGAAAGGTGTTCCTTGAAGATTGGAGTAGGTTGTTTATAACCGAACCAGTATAAAATTCTTGGTGCCATTTACTTTCTGCATTTACTTTTCAGTTACTGCACTGATTATCCTTCTTGTTCGCATTCGTAAAAATAGTTAACGAATTTCAAAAATCACGAAAATTTCCAGAAATATACTCACACGTTCTAGGGTTAATTTGGCATAAGTTTCAACCCTTTTGGATAAGTATAAGTCAATCAAACATCAAAAGTTCTGAGACTAGTGCAGTCTGATTTTCAGACTTGCAAAGGTTGAGACTTTGATTGTAGTTGACCTACTTCCCAAAAGAATTTTGCAAAACTGTTTCAACCCATTTAAATATAGTATATAAGGAGTTAGTGGTTAAATTTTCAGAGCATTTGGACGATCACACAAATAAGAATAAATTTTTCAAAACCGACTACCGTTTCTGGCAGATTCGCACAATCTGATTACCAACGGTTTTTGAAGGGGTTAAAGGTTGAATTTTAATTTGAAATTTTTAGGGGACCCTCATAACATCTGAGTCTAAGTTATCTCAAAATTTCAGAATTTTTGGAGACCTCTAACCTGGTTTTAAAAACGTTTTAAAACTGGCTCTGAAAACAGAATCTGTTTTCAGAAGTTGAATTGTTTAGGTTCAAACAAATTTTAAAAACCACACTTTCCGCACCATCTATTCAACCCCCCCTTCTAGTGGTGCCTTGCAGATCCTACAGAGACCACATCATTGTAACAATGATTAAGTATGGACAACAAAATTTATCACCTAACGATTTCATTCATTCTTTCTTCAGATGAAATCCTATGGTCCTTAAAGCCATAACCTGTTCATGGTGTCTTTTAGCACGTATGGTAGGGGTTTTCAACAAACCAAACTGTTTGCGAACAATTTCAGTTTGATCCGTATTTTATTTGAGTTCGTTTGTTTATTTTAATTAAACGAGTCGAGTTCGAAGATCTATTAGATTTGTTTATTTAAACGTGTCGAACTGTTCATTGAACTGTTCGACTCGTTTAAAAAGTTATTATGTTATTTAGCCAAATTCAAACAAATTTTGAAACTCGTTACAGCAAATGAGCCGAGCCAAGCTGTTCGTTAAGCTACGAATCCAAATTCAAAAACATAATATTCGACTCGGTTTGGCTCGTTAACACCCCTAACAGCGGGGTCCGTATAAGTAGAGATCCTAAGTTGTAAGGACCACATGTGAAGAGATCGTGAATTGTAAGAGCCACCAATAATCTTTTAATAAGATCTTGGATCGGAGGGTTTATGTTGAGGGTGTTGGAGGTATTGAAATGAGTTGGGAAGAATTTGGGCAAATGGGTTTGTCAAAAGTTGACAACCACCATACTTTGAGCTTAATTATAATTAGTGTTCGTTAATCAAAAACAAAAACTAATAATTTCTAAATTATCTACGTAACAAGTAGATGACTTTAGGCTTTTGAATCACTCGATTCCAATATCGGGTGAATGAGAAATTAATGCTCAAAGTTGGAGTAAAATTAGAAGGAAATTGGGAAAAGTGATGATGTGGCCTCTTGAGGAGTGAACACATCACCCCTTAAGTGGAATACCACATTGGCTATTTGAGATGAAATGGCCACCATATATAGTTCAAGTTGGAGATTTCTAAAATGTGCCCTTGGGCATGAGAAGTTTTTGACGGAGTCAGGACGCAGCTCAGGCAAGGTTCACCACACACGCGCGCGTGCCGCCGCCGCCGCCCGCCTGCCCTGTCCGGCCCGGCTCGGGCTCACGAGCTGTGGCTCGTGGCTCGTGGGTTCGTGGGTCTGGCTGATTCTTATCTTTTTTTGGAGAAATTTTCTTTTACTTTTTTCCAGAAAAATAAATCAAGTGATCCAACGGTTGAAATATTTCTGCATGATCTAACGGCTGTAGATCGTAGTCTACACGGATTATGATCTAACGGCTGAGATCGTATCTGGCAGCGGTTTCTTCATCTAGATCTAACGGCTGTGGATCGTAGTCTACACGGATCATGATCTAACGGCTGAGATCGTATCTGGCAGCAGTTTTTCATCCGACGGTCTACGTTTAAAACTGCTACGGTTTATGATCTAACGGCTGTGGATGAAAACCGTCTGATCTGACGGCTGCGGTTTAATCTCGAGATTAACCGCCTAATCCTTCCCGCCTATAAATAAAACGGCTCCTTCTTCCCAGACCTCGGCGCTTTCACTGCTTTTCTCTACTTCAATTTTTTGATTTTTGCATACTACTGCACTGTTTCGATTTTTTTGCATACTACTGCACTGTTGTTACGTTTCCAGTTTGAGAAATCAGAGCATCCCACAGGTTCGCCGAGTTCTTTACGTTGCTGTGCCGTTTCGTATGAATTGTAGCCGTTGTATCCTGGGAGACGTTTGCTGTTTCTGGTTGGAAACTTCGTACCGGAGCAAATCGTCTTAAGGACAGAGTCCTTAGACTCGCCTCGGTTCTGATTGTATTTCGTCAATTTACACAAACGCACACCGTACACTTGTTCTGATTACAGTTTCTAACATTCTTAAGACGATTTGTATATATACTGTAATCTGTTTCGGTTTTCTGGTCGCGTTTACTGCGTCTATTTGTACGAGACTAATCGGTTTCGTGTTCTGTTTCTGTATTGCATCCCACAGAATCTGAAATGGAGAACGAAAGTTCGAACTCCTTCAATGGCGTGCACCTTGGTCCGTCCGAGGAAGTGAACAATGCTGTTCCAGTTGCACCCGCTGCCATTCCTGCTCCTGTTCCAGTTGTTGGACAGGCTGAGAAACCGGAGAAGTTTGGAGGCAGTTACTTCAAACGATGGCAGCAGAAGATGCTGTTCTTTTTAACAACTCTGGGGCTGGCAAAGATGCTGACCGAGGATCCTCCAGTGGTGATACCAGTCGAGGATCAGAACGTGAATATGCAGAATAGCTTGATAGCTGAAGCATGAAAATATAGTGATTATGTCTGTTTGAGTCATATTTTAAGTTGTCTCAATAATTCTCTGTATGGACTGTATAGTACCTTTAAGACTGCAAAATCTTTATGGCAGGCTTTAGACAAAAAATACAGGACAGAGGATGCTGGTGGGAAGAAATTTATCATTGGTAAATTTCTTGATTTTAAGATGACTGATTCAAAAACTGTTGTTTCTCAGATTGAGGAACTTCAGATGTTAGTGGCTGAAATAGAAGAAGAGGGTATGTCCCTTAGTGAATCTTTCCTTGTTGCTGCTGTGATTGAGAAGCTACTTCTTTCGTGGAGGGAATTCAGGAGCTATCTCAAACATAAGCGAAAGGAGATGTCCTTGGAAGATCTGATTGTTCGATTGCGTATCGAAGAAGACAACCGCAGATCTGAGAAAAAGTTTGCTCAATATTCTGGTCAAGCAAAGGCTCATGTCGCAGAGGCGACGAAGAAAAAGAAAGGCAAGCTGGGTGTGAACAACAAAGGCAAAGAGATCGCCAAAAAGTTCACAGGAAAATGCTACAACTGTGGCATTCAGGGGCACCGGAGCAGTGACTGTCGCAAGCCGAAGAAGAGGCAAGAGAAAGCGAAGGCGAATCTGGTTGGTGCAATGGAAGATCTGGATCTTTGTGCTGTTGTGAGTGAATGCAACATTGTGGGAAATCCGCACGCATGGTGGCTGGACACGGGAGCTACGAGACATGTTTGTGCAAACAAGGCAATATTCACAGAATACAAGCCCGTTGATGGTGCACAGCTTTACATGGGAAATGATGCTTCATCAAAGATTGAAGGTGAAGGAAATGTTGTTTTGAAGTTGACTTCTAGGAAGTTTCTGACTCTGCAGAATGTTCTGCATGTTCCCGATATTAGGAAGAATTTGATCTCTGGCGCTTTGATGGTGATGCATGGTTTTAGACTCGTCTTGGAGTCTAACAAAGTTATTATTACTAAGAATGGGTTGTACTTGGGAAAGGGGTACTTGGTAGACAGAATGTTTAAGTTAAACGTTATGACCATTGTACCTAAGAAAGAAAAAGTTGTGCCCGTAGTGGCTAATGAGAATGCATCTACTTCTGCTTATATGCTTGAGTCTTCTTGTTTATGGCACTTACGTTTGGGACATGTTAATTACAAATTAATTCAAAGAATGATTAATCTTGATTTGTTGCCTAAACTGAATTTGACTAAGAAAAAATGTCAAGTTTATGTTGAAGCGAAAATGACTAAGGCTCCTTTTCCTTCGATTGAAAGAAACACTGAAGTGTTAGATTTAATTCATACAGATGTGTGTGATTTAAAGTTTGTGCAAACAAGAGGTGGTAAAAAATACTTTGTAACTTTTATTGACGATTGCACTAGATACTGTTATGTTTATTTGCTAAGTAGCAAAGATGAGGCCATTAACGCTTTTAAGGATTATAAGAATGAAGTTGAAAATCAACTTAGCAAACGAATTAAGATAATTCGTAGTGATAGAGATGGTGAATATGATGCACCGTTTAATGAATTCTGTTCAGAACATGGCATTATTCATCAAACGACTGCGCCATACTCACCTCAATCCAATGGTGTTGCTGAACGCAAGAATCGAACTCTTAAAGAGATGATGAATGCTATGTTGATAAGTTCGAGATGGGAAGCAATTCTCTCCGCCAATGTCATTCTAAATAGAATTCCATCTAAAAAAATGGATAAAACCCCTTATGAACTTTGGAAAGGTTATAAACCTAGTTTCAAATACTTAAAGGTGTGGGGGTGTCTGGCTAAGGTAGCAGTACCTAAACCAAGACAAATCAGAATAAGGCCCAAAACAATTGATTGTATATCATAGGATATGCAACAAACAGTAGTGCATATCGATTCTTGGTGCACAAGTCTGACATCCCTGACATACATGAAAATGTTGTCATGAAGTCAAGAAATGCAGTGTTTTTTGAAGACGTCTTTCCAAAGAAAGATAGAAATGTTGAAAAAGGCAGCACGAGTAAGCGAGCTTGGGATACAACGGCTCAAGAAATTGACGAACCCCGTCAAGGCAAGCGAGCCAGAAGACCCACTTCTTTTGGACCAGATTTTCTAACCTTTATGGTAGAGAACGAACCAAGGACCTTTTCAGAGGCAATGTCAACACCAGAAGCTCCATTCTGGAAAGAGGCAATAAACAGTGAGATAGAATCTATTATTCAAAATCACACTTCGGAGCTGGTCAATCTTCCACCAGGAAGTAAACCACTCGGATGCAAGTGGATTTTCAAGAAGAAGTTTAAAGAAGATGGATCTATCGACAAATACAAAGCGCGGTTGGTAGCCAAAGGTTATCGACAAAAAGAAGGGTTTGATTTCTTTGACACTTACTCACCAGTGACAAGGATTACATCAATCAGAGTGCTAGTCGCGATTTCAGCAGTCTATAACTTAGAAATCCATCAGATGGATGTTAATACGGCTTTTCTGAACGGTGATTTGGAAGAGGAGATATACATGGAACAAACAGAAGGGTTTGTTGTGCCAGGACAAGAGAAGAAAGTTTGTAGACTTGTTAAGTCTTTGTACGGACTTAAACAAGCACCAAAACAATGGCATTTGAAGTTTGATCAAGTAATGATGACAAACGGCTTCAGGATCAACGAGTGTGACAAGTGTGTTTATATCAAAAACACACTTAATGCCTATGTAATAGTATGTCTCTACGTAGATGACATGTTAATCATGGGCAGTACTCATGACATCATCTTGAATACCAAGAAGATGCTAACACAAAATTTTGACATGAAGGATATGGGGGTTGCCAATGTTATTCTAGGAATTAAGATTTCTAGGGTAGCTGAAGGATTGATCATGTCACAAAGTCATTACATTGAGTCCGTTCTCAAACGATTCAATATGTTCGATGCAAAACCAGTAAAAATCCTACTTGACTTAAGTATGCACTTAAGGAAGAACCGAGGTGAACCAGTAGCTCAATTGAAGTACTCACAAGTGATTGGAAGTCTAATGTACATAACGAACTGTACAAGACCAGACTTAGCTTGTTCAGTAAACAAATTGAGCAGGTTTACCAGTAATCCAAGTGAAGATCATTGGAAAGCTCTAAATAGAGTGATGAGGTACTTGAAGTATACAATGAATCTTGGATTACATTATGAAAGATATCCAGCGGTATTGGAAGGATACTGCGATGCAAACTGGATATCAGATTGCAAAGACTCTAAATCCACAAGTGGATATTTATTCACTGTTGGTGGTGGTGCTGTGTCATGGAAATCCACTAAGCAAACATGCATAGCTCGATCCACAATGGAAGTCGAGTTTATAGCATTAGACAAAGCTGGAGAAGAGGCTGAATGGCTTCGAAATTTTCTGGAGGACATTCCATGTTGGCCTAAGCCAATCGCTCCTATTAGCATACACTGTGATAGTCAGTCAGCTATAGGACGAGCTCAAAGAAGCATCTACAGTGGTAAGTCACGACACATACGTCGGAGACATAATACCATTAAGCAATTGATCTCTAATGGCGTGATTTCAATTGATTACATAAAATCAAAGGAGAATCTTGCGGATCCGCTTACAAAAGCTTTGCCTAGAGATCAGATGTCTAAATTGACAAACGGAATGGGACTTAAGCCTACAAAGCAAGAATCTTTGTAACGGTAACCCAACCTTGTTGACTGGAGATCCCAGAATCTAGGTTCAATGGGAAAACTAAGTTATAAGGGTTCAGTTAGCACTTACTCATTCTGTTAAACAAAAGTGCTGTCTGCAGAGAATAGTTAGGGTAAGCTAGAGCTTTTAATGATGTCCTATATCTTGATAATTCAAGTGGGGTATGGCAGAATACTCTTGATAGGAATCACCTATGTAAGTGTGAAGTGAGGCCGCTTCTATGAGAATTCGGAGAGGCAAGAATTCTCCAATACACTTTCTGAAACCAGGTTGTTCATGTCCAAAATGAACACAACTATGAGAACTAATAAGGGGTGTCAAAGGAAATGTTGTGTGAGTATCATTGTCTAGGTTCACAGTAAAGGCTGATAGTTCAAGACATCAGGTCACTAACCAGCTGAGTGGATCCGATGGTATATCACTAAGAAAGGTTCAAAGCCAGAAGCTACCTCTTCTGATGCAACATATCCTTGTCTGATTTCTCGATTGAGTCTGCATCTGCATCTGCATTAATTTTCATTCATGTGGGGGGATTGTTGGAGGTATTGAAATGAGTTGGGAAGAATTTGGGCAAATGGGTTTGTCAAAAGTTGACAACCACCATACTTTGAGCTTAATTATAATTAGTGTTCGTTAATCAAAAACGAAAACTAATAATTTCTAAATTATCTACGTAACAAGTAGATGACTTTAGGCTTTTGAATCACTCGATTCCAATACCGGGTGAATGAGAAATTAATGCTCAAAGTTGGAGTAAAATTAGAAGGAAATTGGGAAAAATGATGATGTGGCCTCTTGAGGAGTGAACACATCACCCCTTAAGTGGAATACCACATTGGCTATTTGAGATGAAATGGCCACCATATATAGTTCAAGTTGGAGCTTTCTAAAATGTGCCCTTGGGCATGAGAAGTTTTTGACGGAGTCAGGACGCAGCTCAGGCAAGGTTCACCACACATGCGCGCGTGCCGCCGCCGCCGCCCGCCTGCCCTGTCCGGCCCAGCTCGGGCTCACGAGCTGTGGCTCGTGGCTCGTGGGTTCGTGGGTCTGGCTGATTCTTATCTTTTTTTGGAGAAATTTTCTTTTACTTTTTTCCAGAAAAATAAATCAAGTGATCCAACGGTTGAAATATTTCTGCATGATCTAACGGCTGTAGATCGTAGTCTACACGGATTATGATCTAACGGCTGAGATCGTATCTGGCAGCGGTTTCTTCATCTAGATCTAACGGCTGTGGATCGTAGTCTACACGGATCATGATCTAACGGCTGAGATCGTATCTGGCAGCAGTTTTTCATCCGACGGTCTACGTTTAAAACTGCTGCGGTTTACGATCTAACGGCTGTGGATGAAAACCGTCTCATCCGACGGCTGTGGTTTAATCTCGAGATTAACTGCCTAATCCTTCCCGCCTATAAATAAAACGGCTCCTTCTTCCCAGACCTCGGCGCTTTCACTGCTTTTCTCTACTTCAATTTTTCGATTTTTGCATACTACTGCACTGTTTCGATTTTTTTGCATACTACTGCACTGTTGTTACGTTTCCAGTTCGAGAAATCAAAGCATCCCACAGGTTCGCCGAGTTCTTTACGTTGTTGTGCCGTTTCGTATGAACTGTAGCCGTTGTATCCTGGGAGATGTTTGCTGTTTCTGGTTGGGCACTTCGTACCGGAGCAAATCGTCTTAAGGACAGAGTCCTTAGACTCGCCTCGGTTCTGATTGTATTTCGTCAATTTACACAAACGCACACTGTACACTTATTCTGATTACAATTTCTAACAGAGGGATCACTAATATAGTGCGGCCACTTCTAAAACCTTTTGGTCAGTATCATGAGTTGTGGACGACAATAATAATCTTCCAATAACATCTTGGGCTGGAGGGTCCATCTTAATATCTCGGCGTAAGTTTAGGTTGTGGAGGCCAGTGGTAAGAATCATAGAATATGCGCCACCTCTGAAATGTGGTGCCATCTTCATTCACATTTCTTCTTTAGACAGTAAAATAAAACTTTATTTTAATATTTTGAGAACCTTAAAAGTAAACAGGAATTAGTCTAGCCATGTAACCTCATGAACATTGAATGGAAAAACCTTATACAGCAATGTTAGAATATTTATTAATAATATTACAATTATTTATTTTTTTTCATACAGCAGAGATGTTTGCCTGAATGTACATGTATTAGTTCCTTTGATTTTATTACGGTGCTTGTGAAATCTTCATCTTCGTTAACCCAAACTTTTGGAGGAATGGATGAGCTTCCAATTGGAGAATATTACCGACTCCGAATTGGAAATATTTTTCGGCAAATAACAACACCAAATGGACCTCACAAATTGAAGAACAAATATTCTTAAAATCTTCTCTGCGAGAACATGATCAAATATTACCGAAGATAATTAGTTGTCCGAGGATCATTCTCTATAAATTCAGATACTGGCTAATCCTCAACATAATACAAGGTTGACGATCCACTAAACAGACATCTTCCATCATACTTCTATGAAACCAATCCTCCACTCTGTGCCTAAAATGTTTCATCCACATCATATGCTACTTTCAACATCCATTTCCATGTGCCGGATTCACTTCCCTTTGGGCGTATATGAATTTCATGAGCAATCCTTTGCAATACTTGTCTTCATAGTATGCTTTTATTCGTTCTTGCATTTATCGATATCTCATTAACTCAATGTTTGTTTGTCATTTGGATTTTGTCTGCCTTTGCTATTGATATCTAATCACAACTCAATTAATTGGCTTTATGTTCAATATTGTTGATTTCACTATGAAAACAATCATTTACTTTATGTCAAGCATGGTAGAAATAACCGCAATACTCGAGCAAATCTTCCTACTTGTTTGCCAAAAACGTCATGTGCTTGCATCAAAAATCTCTTGATCTTCATATTCATGCCTAAGGTGACCGCTGCCATGGCAGATCCATGCATTTGATAGTTTTTTGAGACGTTCAGGATTTCAAGAGTTGACAAATGGAAGATTTGATTTTTCATCTAAAGGACTGCCCATTTGCACACCCTTTGGTGATAGGACACTTGTCGCATATCACCCTTTGGTTCTAAGACTTCACATCCGATATCATTGGAACTAGTGGTGACTGGTACATGATTTGGTACTGATTTATGGACCCAGTCCATGGAGAAACACTAAATGCATTTAAGTTCATCAGGTTTTCATTTGGATTTAGGTTTGGATTCAACATCACTAGAATTGAGTTGGGGAATAAGAGCAACATCAATTGCAAAGCTTTCTCGAGTCATCAGTCATCCATGGTTGGCTGACGGTCTTGTGGCTGAACCTCCTGTTAAGCTCACACACATGTTTGGCACATGTGACCGACAAATAGATCCTCTGAGCACAGCTATTGCTTCTTTCGTGACGGTCGGTGGTAGCCTTACATCTATTCTGTGTTTTCAAAGGCCTTGTTCTGGCTGCTTCCTGCATGGTGAGAAATTTCTTTAGTAGCCCTTCTTTTTTAATCAATAATTATTGTCTCGGTCAAAATTGTGATTTACTGTGTCAATATTTTCACTGTTTATTGGTACTCATGAAATACTGAAAGATTTTAGATAAATAAATCACCGAACGAGTAACTATAACTACTCAACACTTTGGTGCAAA
This sequence comes from Eustoma russellianum, assembly GCA_036186865.1. Lineage (NCBI taxonomy): Eukaryota > Viridiplantae > Streptophyta > Magnoliopsida > Gentianales > Gentianaceae > Eustoma > Eustoma russellianum. Next base: position 30,984,235 of record AP025040.1, read on the forward strand.
AGATCACATTTAGAACCAAAATATCAATATTTGGTTGAAAAGGATGGACTCCCAAACAAACTCCTCCCATGCATGAAACAGTCTACGCAAGGCATTTGAAATCCAAGAATGGTCTTAAGGCTACCGTTTGACCCTCATGAGAAAGTCGACAGCGTGATCTGATGATCCATTTGCAGGTCACATGTGCCAAGCGTGTGTTAAAACTTAACAGGAGGCTCGAGCACAAGGTGTAGCGAACCGTCTCGAGTCCTATTATTCGAAACGGTTCATCCGCCATATTCTGCTTAGGGAAGTACAAGGCGTCAATAAAATTCATTTACACGTCACCAGAGTGACGTAATCCGATATCAGGGTATAAAATAAAATCATCAAATAACTTCAATATAAAATGTCTAGGCAATATCCATAACTATAACGAATTCTAATTTAATAAAATACATCTCGAAATATCAAATTAAATCCATAAGTACAAGGTCCGAAAATAAACACATATTACATGATGAAAGTCTTCGGCAACCACTCATGTCCTCAATAACCCTACTCAAACATGTCTTCTACGAACTCTACATCGAAGACATGAGTATCTGCAAGGATGATGCAAAATAGAAAATGAGCGACAAAACATCGCTCAGCAAGTAACCTGCCAGTACTCACTACGGGATCATACACGAGGAAACATGTCTAATGAATAAATAAATAAATAACATAGAAAATAATCAAGTTTCCCATTAGCAAATAGTTTACCATTTTACCCTTGCGATAACAAAATCAAATCAACGATATGAACAAATTAAATAACTACACAGAGTTAGTCTAATGTTAGTCACAGTCAATATCCGATGCAATTTTCAAAACGATGCGATGCAAGTTAAAAAGTATTTCGATATCAATCTTTCAAAATCCAATTTACGACGCAATGCGATACAATAACGACGTGATACGATACTGATGCGATATGATAACGATGCGATGGCTATAGCACGTTACTTACAAATGACTTATATCAAAAGACTTACGAATTGATCCCCCAATGTTCGAGGTGTCCAGGCGGCCTATCGATGTATTCATATGTGCTTGGACGGTCCAATTGGCGGTCATATGTGTCCGAGCGGCCTATCGATATAGTCTTATGTGCTCGGACGACCCGTTTGTTTGGAATCAATCCAGCTTAACGATATATTTCCTTTGCAAGCGTGATTTTTAAAATACACACTATTTTCGGAAACCATTTTCCAAATATTCGATTTTTCCAAAACGATCTCAAGTATTGATAAATTTCCAAATGTAATTTCAACACTGATCACAAACATAACAAATATCGTAAATCATAATTTACCAATTATTGACTCACCAATTTCGATGTTCCATCCATCAATACTCAAGTGTATCCATATACGTATACATGTCCACGCCCATACATATATGCATATACACTTATATAAATACATGTACCTCCCTCGGTCCGGTTTTCCCCATCCACTATCCAAATCACCTACCTCACCTTCAACACCCTCGGCCAGCCCACTGCCCACCGCCACTGACCACCACCCCCAGCCCACACCCTCAGCCAGCCCCTCCCCCTACTCTTCTAAATCCTAATTTCACTTCTCCACACTTTACACCCCTCAACCACCTCCAAATTTCACATTACTCATATTTCTTCACTTCTAATTCCACGTCAGCAAGAACAATTCATCCCCAACACACTGCCGTCAGCCATGTGCCTCCACACGCCGGCAACACGCCGCCCATGCATCGCCACTTGCCAACGTGTGGCACACGCGCTGCCCCTGACCCCTGCCGGTTTCTATCATAATTCATCTTATGTTATATCCAACCTTATCCCATCATCAAATCATGCAAAATCCCAGTTTACACCACTATCAAATTCCTCCAAAATAAATACCATTTCCAAATTCATATCAAATATAAACCCACATATTTCACAACTTATAAATCATACACTTAACAAAATTATATCATTACTTATGTTATAGATCAGTTTTACTAAACTCTCCATCCATATTCACATCCATTTAGCCTATATATACATTTCATACCAAATTTACAATTTAACACACACACACACATATACATACATATATATATTTATCAAAGTGTTATTTTATTATGCAGCCTCACTTTTGGCAGAGGAATACCATATTACAAAAGAAAGTCATCATACAAAAACAAATGAAATAGTGACCTAATGAGCGCCAACCTCCAATCATATATGATATGCCACGTCAAAACCTTGCTAAGTAAAACCAACCTTGAGGAAAACCTTGGCGAAGGAAAAAAACACACATATTTATACAATTTGAGCATTGGACCAATACAGCGTGAATGATTACATAAGAAAGCAGAAAATTATATGGCGTTGTCGCTCCAAACGCATTGATGCTCATTGTGTAACCGTGGATAAGCAAACAAGCAGTAGAGGGAGAGCGTAGGACCGTGAGATTGTCATGTTTTGAGCTCCATCGCACCTCAGAACAAGTCAGATGAAATTGAGATATAAGTATTGCGAAAATAATATATGCCAAAGTAAAGAAACAGAGATAGCACATACCCATGCCGCCTTGATTCAATGAGAACCAAAGCGACACCCGTAATATTAGTCGTCCCCTTGTATCAAGACTGCCATCAAAGTATATGCCTCCAGTGGAATTGTTCGGGGCCCCCGCCATGTACTGAGGCAGTACATTGCATTGATACCTCATTTGACGCATGGAAACCAACAGCAGAGCAAAACCAAGCAATAGAAAAGTATGTAAGCATAATCGGAAGCGCATAACATATAAAAGTGAAAAGATACCAAGGCAAGAAAAAGATCGCACCAGTGTTGCCTGTGCCATTTGGCGACACAGGCAACCAATAGTGAGTATCGCCAACACTATGTGAGACATTTAATTAATGATGCAAAGTAGGCAGCTTTATGTCCATCAGTATTGCTCCACGAACCTCATAGGGAAGGTCATGGAGAGAATTATAATGTCGTAGACCTACAGCTCTATAGCCATGTTACTAATCTGTGAGAGGCAGTATTGGCTTCTCTTTGACAATGCTGAACAATGGCTTGGTTTAATGTCAAGAACACCGCTGCGCGTTGTAGGTCAGACGCGAAGAAACTTGTGAATGGGTGAGCATTCGGCAACATGGAAAGAATAGATTGACAATCTGTCTCAATAATAATATTTCCATACTCTCGCGCATAATGAATCAATGCTAACGTCATTGTCAACATTCCGCACCTAGCGGACTAACCAGAGGGAGCGAAAAACATATGGCCAAAACCAGTTGGCCATGATCGTTACACAAGACTGCTTCTACATTTAATTTCAGCTTCCCAGAGGGGGGCAATTCCCATCAAACTATCCGCAATCGTTTTGGCCTCAAAGGTGGAGAAAAGGCAAGGGCAACTAAATGAGACATATTCTTTGTGAACTTTTTCCTATTCATTGCTGAACACCATGTATATATATATATATATATATATATATATATATATATATATATATATATATATATATCAGCATAATCAATCATACCCAGTATATCCCAACGACAGCAAAAGCTATCGCTAGAATCTGGAGAGGATAAGCAGCGGACAAACAATACCTCTATCCTAAGGGATAGAGAGTTTCCTTCCAGTGAGACCCCCGGCTTTATATGTACCTGTATAAATAGCACAATAATAGGGATATGATGTGCTAGTGTGTTAGTGAGAGAATTCAGGAAATACAAAGAGGAGGCTGTCAATATTAAAGTACTCATAACGTGTATATGTATATATAATGCAAAACAACGGCAAAACATACACAAACAAGTGCAAAGTCAACTTAAAGCGTGTATAGTGTTTACGCCTATTTGCGTCCCTAAATATATTCTAAGGTGGCCCTATATCTATCCTATACCTCGTTAACCTTAATCCTCTCCTCCATGAACTCCTATCCTAGACCATGTCCTCATAGAGGTGCAAATCTAGCAGGTTGTGCCTAATCCGCTCATCCCAAGTCAGTTTGGGTCTGCCTTTACTCCTGTTCCCCTCTACAATGAGGCTTTCAATTGCTCTGACAGACGCCGTTGTGTGTCTCTGTTTGACATGCCCAAACCATTCAAGTCTTCCATGCCTTATCTTATCTGCTTCACTAGCCACCCCTAACCTTTTCCGAAACACCTCATTTCTGATCCAGTCTAGCCTTGTATGTCCACACATCCACCTCAACATCCTCATCTCTGCCACTTCCATCTTCTGCGATTGTGGCCTTTTGATGGCCCAACAGTCTGTCCTATATAGCATTGCCGGTCGCACTGCCATCATATAAAATTTTCCCTTTAATCACCATCGGCTACGCTGCTGAAGTCGTAATGCAGATACTTGGTCTTAAAACGGCTAATCCTTAAGTCTTTTATCTCTAAAACGCCTCTCCACTGCTCTATTCTCATACTCAGAGTATGTCTATTCTGTTCGACTAATACAATATCATCAGCAAAAAACATACACCACGGAACTGCCACATGGATCGGCTTTGATAACTCGTCAAGGACAAATGTGAAAAGAAAAGGGCTCAACACGGACCCTTGATGGAGGCCTACCTCCACCAGGAAAATGTCTGTATTCCCCACAGTCGTACAAACAATTGTTTTGGTCCTAACATATATATCCCTAATTATGTCTATATACTTCGTAAGAACCCCTCTTTCATCCAGGCTATCCCAGATCAGGCTACGTGGCACACTATCATACGCCTTTTTAAGATCGATGAAAACCATATGTAGATTGCGCTTCTTCTCTCTATACTTGTCCATCAATCTCCTGAGGATGTGTATTGCTTCCATAGTTGATCGTCCTGTCATAAAGCCAAATTAGTTCACTGTAACCTAAGTTTCTTCCCTAACTCTAATGTCGATTACTCTCTTCCATAACTGCATGGTATGGCTTAGCAACTTAATCCCTTTGTAGTTCCCACAACACTGTGCGTCTCCTTTGTTCTTATATAGGGGGACCACAATACTCTTTCCCCACTCATTTGGCATCTTTCCTGTTTTGTAAATAAGGTTGAACAAAGTAGTTAGCCATTGAACCCCTTCCTCTCCCAAATACTTCCATGCCTCAATGAGTATGTTATCTAGGCCAACTGCTTTACCTCTTCCCATCTTCTTTAGTGCTCTCACCACTTCTCCTTGTGTGATGCTCTGACAGTCGGAGTTATTATATTGTCCTTGTTGGTTAGTGATGATTTCTCTTTCTTCGTGGTCGGCCCTCCCGCCATTGAAAGGATTGTGAAAGTATGTCTACCATTTCCACTTAATGTCTTGTGCTTTGACTAACACATGTCCATCTTCTCATTTGATATACTTTCCGCCTCCTAGGTTCTGCCTATTTCGATCCCTAGATTTGGCAATCTTGAACATACCATGTTCTCCTCTTTTTGTTTCTAGTCTTGTATACATCCTTTTATAGGCTACAGTCTTTGCCTCTGTCACTGCCTTCTTCGCCTCCATCCTGGCGATTTTGTAGTTCTCCTTCAATCTCACTTTCTCTTCCCCATCTATGCAGCTTAACAGCTCTATAAAAATCCTTTGTTTATCCCTTATTTTTTGTTGCACATCCTGGTTCTACCACCATGTCTCTTTATATACGTCTTTCCTATTGTTACCCCAAGAGTTTCTCTCGCCGCATGAGTGATAGTAGTAGCCATAGCCTCCCACATCTGATTTGTGTCCTCACTCAGACAATCTAGTGTCACGGATATGACTTTGTCTCTAAATATATTAATTTTTTCGTCATTCAAACTTCCCCATCGAATCCTGGATAGGAATTTTCCAACCCCGTTACTCAACTTTTGACTGAATGCTATAACTACCACTAGTAAACTGTGTTGCGTCACTGCTATCTCCCTTGGTAAACCTTGCCGTCCCTCCATAACCATCGGTCTTCATGCCTCATCAGAAAATAGTCGATCTGCGTGTTACGTGCTCCGCTGCTAAAAGTGATCAAATGCGATTCTTTTTTCTTAAAGAACGAGTTTATAATGCCTAAGTCATGAGTCACTGCTAGTTCTAGCAGATCTCTACCTTGTTCGTTTCTATCTCCATGACCAAACCCGCCATGTGCCGACTGAAAATCATTGGTATCCTCCATTAAAATCAACTCCGATACAAATTCGTTCGCCCTAGGTATTGACTTTAACACTACATCTAAGCAATCCCAAAACCCTTTCTTCTCCTGTTCTTCTTGTCCCACTTGGGGTGCGTAGGCGACAGATAATATATATATATATATATATATACATACATACATATATATATATATATATATATATATATATATATATATATATTGCAAAAAATTTGAATTTTTTATTATGAAAACCTCATTTGTGGTAGAGGAAATCCGTTGTACAGTAAATGTATACCTGAGCTACTGGTGAAACTACAACTAATGCTATGCCAAAGTACAATAGCTATCCAAATAGTCAAAAAAGGAAATGCAACATTCAACTGTATATGATATGCCGCATTAAAACCTTGCCATGAAAAACCACCCTTGTAGATAAAAGCTTGTTCGAAGGGAAAAGCGTACATATTTATATGGTTGAAATGTTTGATACAATAGGAATCCATAAGCAAAGGAAGAAACAGTGTAAAAAACTGAAAAGAATGAGCCGGCAAGGGAAAGTCGGACGTCCAGGAGAATCCAATTTGCATAGCTAATGTAAAGCCCATGATGGTGCGTAGATGAAAATATGGAAATAGTCCAGAAATGTAAGCGAGCGAGGTAGGGAATCCGCTTGTGAAGCACGAAGCCCTCAGGGAAAACTCGCAGCAACAGTTAATGACCCATGCAAAAAACACAAGGTGGGGAAGTGAGTAAGCACATACACCAAATAATGAACAAGAAATCGAGCCTAACGCGAAGAGAAAAGTACCCATGTTGTCCGCATCCACTGATACAGGCAACTACCAGCACAAAAAAGCCATGGCAGCAAAAAACACATTACAAAGCTCAAAGGGATCAACATAAACTGTAATAGAAGAAATTACCTGAGTTGCATGTGTCATTATATGACACAGGCAATTACACAAAAGCTGATGTTGTGGGACAATATCCCAGCCGCTATGGCCGCAGATAGGAGGTGGAAGTATCCGTATGTATAGCAGCTGTAACAATAGGCGGTAAGTCTCCAGGCATTTGAAATGTAGAGAAACTAGGATGTAGTTGTCCATGCTGAGCCAAGAAATGTGCAGTCATATTAGCCTGCCATGGGACATGTGTGATAGTACCATCGCACAACCTAAGGAATGTACATAGCACCCCTGCATCGCGAGAGCGAGCGTAGTCAACAACCTCAATCGAATGTACCTCCAAATCAATATTGCGAAATCGCTGCTTGAAATGAATTAGTGCTAAGGTAGCAGCCTGCAATCCTGCATGAAACAGAGAAGAGATCGAAAGATAAAAAACAATAGTACTACAAAACCGCCCTTCCAAGTCCCGCATTACGGCACCACCCGAGGCTAAGAAAGAACCAAGTGCTGCATCAACATTTAATTTAAATCGTCCAGAGGGAGGGACTAGCCATCGTGCTACCGTCGATTGCCGAGTGCGAAATCGAGGAGAGAGTCCAAGAGCAATTAATGCTGATGTACTGAAGCATGTTTGGTTCCAACTTGACCTTGACACCATACATAGATTTCACGCCGGATCATTTCTTGCAACCGTGTCAACGACCATCGTTCATCTCCAAAAATAAGTGATGTGTAATTGCGCCAAATGCTCCAAAGAATTATACCTAGTGCCACAATACGCAGACATCCTTTGAATATGATGCCACTTGCTGATGTCCACCAAGCGAGTAAATATTGCCCAATGTATATGCAAGTGGCGGTGGACCTTCCAAGATAGCAGTATAGTAGGTCAAAATTTGGCAAATAAGAACACAACGAAAAAAATAGATGCTCAATTGTTGACGAGGCTGATCGATTGAAGGGACAACAAGTGGGTTGGGCAACCATTATCCGATGTAAATTATCTTGTACTAGTAATGCTCCGTGATATAGTTTCCACAAGAAAACGCGGATGATTGGCATCTGAAGGCGATGCCAAATGAACCCATCTGCACCCCAACCGAGCGTGAAATATGTTGTACGGAGAGTAAAATCACCATGCAAGGTCGACCTCCACACATAATTACCTGGGGTGCCATCAACTTGTGAAATGTAAGTAGAATGAGCTACACAAATACGTTTCCAGCAGATTGAGTCTGTTAGACATGGGACATAATCTATTCGGCCTCCATATTTAGAATGCATAAACGTCGCCCATAGTGAACTCTTCTGATAATAAGACCACCATAACTTAGCTGAATAAGCTAAGGTCAAGACGTCAAGGCATCGTAGGTCAAGGCCGCCCTCTTCCAATGACGTGAAAAGTGTTTGCCGTTTTACCCAATGATGTTTACCTCCATCGGCCGTATCTCCCCAAAATAAGTTGCATATTCAGTGTCGAATGGCATGCATAATACTCTTCGGCAAGGAGATAACTGCAAGTGTATGAATCGGAAGAACACTAAGAACATGCTTACTTAAAATCAACTTACCCGCCGCCGAAAGAAACTTATTCTGCCAACAAAGAAGGCGCTTTTCCACTCATGTCAATAGATCCATACTGTAAAGTGGTAGTGGCTGCCCCTTGTACAGGTTAACACCGAGATATTTAATGGGTAGAGATGTCGCAGTCATGCTCAGTGCCTGCGACATTTGCCGAGACATGCGTGGCTGTGTATAAGAAGAATGTATAAAATGACTATTTTGAAAATTAACCTGCTGTCCGGAGGCTACCTGATAAGCATCCAGAAATAACTGAAAGCGTCTCAAATTATGCACCGAGTCATTAAGAAAAATTACTAAATCATCCGCAAAGGCTAGATGAGAGATGATAGGCCGTGTCCTGCCAAGAGAAAAGCCTTTTAGCGTGCCGTCATGTATCAAAGAATTTATCCCTTGAGTAAAGGCTTCCGATGCCAATATAAATAATAGTGGTGAAAGAGGAACTCCTTGTTTCACTCCTCGTGTGGGCTGGAAAAAACCGCATGGGTTACCTTAATGAGAATGGACATATATGTACCTTCCAAATGATTAAAGATAAGCTGCAAAAATCGAGGATGAAAATCCATTTTAGTAAGCAATTGCTTTAAGAATGCCCAATTCACTCGGTCAAATGCCTTCATCATATCCAATTTAATCATCATATTTCCACCACGGACTTTTTTATCCAGCAGCTATGTCGTTTCTTGTGCAAGAAGTATATGCTCTGCAATGTCTCGACCACGTATAAAACCGGCCTGCTCATGCGAGATAAGTTCAGATAACAATGCTGTCAATCTCGTAGTTAAGATTCTGTACCCACTTTCACTAGAAAATTCGAAAGACTGATGGGCCTAAAATCCGCAAAAGTGGTGGGAGAAGGTATCTTTGTTATCAATGTGATCAAATTACTCCCCACAGCACGAGGAATCCTCAATCCCAAAAAATATTCCTGGATTGCCATGAAGACATCTAACTGCACATCCCAACAATGCCTAAAAAATAACCATTAAATCCATCCGGGCCTGCTACACTATGTGGGTCAAGAGACCATATCGCACCCTTAATTTCCTCCATAGTGGGCATACGGATAAGCGCTGTATTCATCTCACGAGTAACCAGACATAGAATATAGTGTAGTAACTCATCGACTGCAGTGACATGCTCCGATGTAAAAAGGCGCGAATAGAAAGAAACTGTTTTTGCCTGAATGTCTGTCTCTGTTTCACAAATGAGGCTAGAAGTCGTATGGATACGTAAGATTGTTTGTCGCTACCATCTATCTCGGACAATATTATGAAAGTATTTGCTATTTCTGTCACCGCCTTTTAACCACTTGACCCGTGCTTTTTGTTCCCAAAATCTCAGCTCTATCTTTGTTGCCTATTGTACGCAGCCTGGGCAGCATGATACTGTGTACGAAAATCCAGGGTTAGTTGTGTGTCATACCCAGTCTCAAGCCGTTGAACATCTCGCTCTGCTGCCGCTAAGTGATCAAAGATATTGCCAAATATATTCCAATATTGTAGATCCTTTTTCAGCCGATGTAATTTGTCATACAAGCCATGCATGCCACCCATCATAGGGTATACAGACCACTTAGCCCGAACGAAGTCGTTAAATGTCGAATGTTCCGTCCAAATATTAAGAAAACAAAATGATTTAGGTCCCACCGTATTGTGATTTACCTTTGTAAGAAGTAATGGTGCACGATCGGAGGATACACGAGACAAGTGCTAAACGTTTAGATTCGGAAAGCAATCATAGAAGGTCTGAGAACACAAGATCCAATCAAGGCAGCGCTTGACCACACCTAAGCCACGGTCACCCACCCATGTATAAGGGGTTCCCTCGTAAGGCAAATCCACCAACTCACAATGCCTGATAAAATTTGCAAACTCATCGAGGGAAGACATGTGAGGCATAGACATACCATAATGTTCATCAACAGAAGGATATGTATTAAAATCTCCGCTAGCAACCAGAGTGGTGCAGGTTGAGAGTACATAGTTTGAAGGTCCAACCATAACCGCCGTTGATCTGTGACTGTGTGCAGACCATACACTGGACTTACTGTGATAATATGCAGTGCGAACAACTGAAAAACGGATGTGGGAAGATTGCTCACCCTGAGAAATATCAACAAGCCTCAAAACTGTGTTGCCAAAACATCCAAACTTTATCACGACAAGTTGAAAGAGAGTGTGAAAAAGAGAATCTGAATTGAGGCCAAAGCAACTGAGTGACATTGTGCTTTAGCTCAATGACCATCAACAAAGTCAGCTTGTGTCGTTTTATCAACTTCTTCAGATGGACTAGCGAAGTCCGTAAACCGCCAACATTCTAGAACATACAATTCATCGAGGTGGTAAGGATGAAAAGATTGAAGAAGGCCTAGCAGTAGAACGCATTACCGTGATGATGGCGGAGGAACATGCATCTCAGATTTAGTGCGCCGTGGCTTGCGGCGATGAAGGACATGTTGCCAAGCAGAAAACTTTTAGCAGTATCATCAGTAGATAGGCTAAGGCGCCGTGAAACATCTGTTGCAACATGCTTCCATGCCTCTCAGATAATTGCCATCAGATCATTATTATGAAGTGCATCAACCATTGCTGTCTGCTATGCATAAGTTATTGACGTCGGGTCTCAGGATAATCTTTATCCAATTCAGAGTCCGAGACAGTTACAAGCAAGGGGCCATCAGCGTCCTTTTCACATTCCACATGTGACTGGCCTAAAACATTGAGATCTTGCTGATCAGAAATTGTGATAGGCCCCAAATGATCCTGTTGTTGGAAAAATCCAACTGCCTGTCCATCATGTTCAGCGGCATTAGTTTGAGGAACACAGGCAAGCTCTGGTACACTGTCCCGTGGCATTACATTATTCCGCGCATATAGAATTGAAATATCACCCAAAGTCTTAGGTGGTACATTAGGAAGATTCTTCTTTGGCGTCCATCCCGTGGGCTGCTTGACTGACCGTACAACTAGAGGAGGCTGTGGCTTCTCCACCAGCTCCGTTGGAGCTCCAAGTTTGACACGAGATTTAATCTCGTGTCCTAAGACACGACATTCCGTACAAAACATAGGGACATATTTATACTCAAGTGTCGGATAAAACTCATACCAGCCTTGAATGTGCAAGTAGCCAGGCATGTTTCTGGATATATCAATCTCGACACAAAGTCTGACCACGGATGGTCGAGTGCATTGCATTGTTGCCGAATCCATACGCAAAGGCTCTCCTATAATATGAGCAACATCCCAAAGAGCAGCTTTATTATGGAGAAAAGTGGCAATCCACGAATGGAGATCCAAATCGACACTATAGGATTGTCATATTTAGGATCAAACTCCGGTGTCCATTTAGTAATGCGCATATGAAAACCATTCAGTGTCCAACAACGGCGCAAAAAGCATCGCTGATAGTCCTCTTGATTATCAAACATGATCAGAATATGTTGATCATGCAAGAAACCCGATTTCGTGTTTGTCTATATCCAATTCGTTCAGAAGAGGATTGCAGTTGTTTCATAGTGGGACATCTATTCCAAAAATATCCAATGAACGAAAAGTGATAAGGTTGCGAAAATCGTCGAACTTCTTCATCTGAAGAGATCATCGAGGGCATACCTTTGGACAGTTGTATAAGGCGATTGGATGTGGGAGGCGACAGCAATTTAGGAGCAAGAATATCCGCAATGGTTGGCTTTTGCGGGGCTGTAGATGATGGAGCCTCTATGAGTACGGTGCCGCCAAGAAGCTCGCTCTCGAAGAAAGGTTCCCAAATTGCAAGATCACAGAAAACCCAAAAGCAGCAATTAACGGATGTCGAAAGAAAAACAGAGGCAAAATCAGATGGAAGAAGAGGGGACGTGAAGGGAAAAGTCGGTGAGCATGCCCAGTGATCATGGTGACGCGCTGGTCGCCACCGCCGTCATGCGCTTCAGCATTATATATATATATTTATATAATTTTTAATGAAAGGCGGACGGTACCGTCCTGGATTTTATTAATAATACCCTCACTTAGTGGCGGAAGAATATTGTGGTTACATTATGGGTGGGAGACTCTCCCACAATGAAAATGAAAAGAACTAAAATTACAAGTGAAAACATTAATCGAAATCGGCCAAAGTGAATAAGATACTAATCAAGAAATAGAAACAGCAATGAATCCCTATACTGTACAGATATTTGTTGCAGTCGTTCGGTGATGTTTGACGCAATCTCCATCAATCATCCAGAAGAAAGTCACTCGCCCATGTTGCCTGCATTCACAATGAATATAGGCATCCAATAATTGAAACTAGCCATTCAGTCAGACGGTTGCTTGGGCCATCAATTTGCGTGAAGAAACCACCTCAAGCTCATAAGAAGAAACCACATTATCCAAAACAGTAGTGGTATTTATAGAAACCCAAAAAAGCAGGAAAAAGAAAAGTGTGAAAAATATACCGACGTTGCCTATGTCAAATAACGACACAGACAACTCACAAAATGTACACGCCAACCCTTTGGGAGATATAAATAATGGAACATCTAAGCCAGTCACCTGGTATGATCATTTGGAGATCCCTCAGCATAAGTATGCCCCGCAATGCAAGCTCAGAAAAAGAGAACAATGTTATCCACGCCAAAAGATAGCTAAAGGAATGGTATAATTTAGGATGATTTAAAACATGAAGCACACCGATGTTGCCTATGCCAATGAATGACATAGGCAACCAAGGCATAGAAACGCCAACCCACTGGGAGACATAAGTTATAACCACAACTGAGGCGCTGAAGTATCAAGAGACAACGCGCCACGAACTTCATATGGCAAAGCTGAAAAGGATGCATAGAAGGTGACACCAGCCGAGTGGAGGCCATACCTGGATAATGTGTGAGCTGCAGTATTTGCTTCTCTAGGGCAGTATTGCAAGGAGGATGTGTTAAGACATAGAAAGGCATATGTCCGCTGCAGATCCACCAACAATGAGCCAGTATATTGGGCCGGATGTGAAATATACCGAAGTAATAAATGACAATCCATTTCAACAATAAGTTGGTCATTATCCCTTGCATAAAATATGAGGCTGTAGAGAAGTGACATTAACTTCGCCCGAAGAGGTGAAGTAGGCGGCAAATGAAAGCAAATTGCCGATAATAATTCCCCCTTATCATTTCGTAAAATAGCTCCGGCTGCGGCTGCAGTGCGGCCAACAGAAGCGTCAATATTCATACACACTGAATATTCAACTTTTGGAAAAAACACACTGAGAGGGGAAAATAGCCTGCCAGGCTCTGAGATTATCAACCAATGGCAATGAGCGCATCCAAAGCTTCCAGACGAAAATGCATGCACCCGAAGGAGAACCAATCCACCATACATACTTATAGCAGTCAAAATGAGGAAATTCTGATGAGAGCAGGCTATAAACAGAGCGCAAAAAAATTGCTCAGCAGGATCTGACTCCCAACCAAGGCCATCCGAATGATGTTGTACTCGTGACTGCATATAAGGATGTATTCGACATATACGTTTCCAAACCGCTGAGTCATAAGTATTAGCGCGTACTCCTCCTCGATGACCATATTTAGAACGACAATATGCCGTCCACAAAGAATTTGATTGATGATACTTCCACCAGATAAGACTATCATAAGCCTGTTGAATCAGTGCAAGACTGCGAATTCTCACACCTCCATATTCTTTTAAAGCTCCCAAAACACTTTTAGGTAATCTCAAGCTAGCAATAATATGCAGGGGCATAAAACAGAGAATATGTCGTATTAAAGTTAACCGACCCGCAGTTGAGAGAAGCTTGGACGACCATGAATTGAGTTTAGCATCAAAATGTGCTAGCAAAGACGTACAATAGGAAGCTCTATTAATACCTTTGTACAAAATGATCCAAGATATTTGATTCACAAAGTAGCTAAACGCATGCCTAAGGCCTGTGAAGTGCATGTGTCTGAGACTCTTGAGCCCACTACTTGACGTTTATGAAAATTAACCAGTTGACTCGATGCCTGCTGCTAGGAATCCAAGAAATGTCTGAAACGCTGCAGATTGCGAAGAGAGCCATTTAAGAATACCACTAAATCATATGTATAGGACCTGTAAGGCACCACTAGAAAGGGAGGGTTGAATAGTAGGTGCGGAAAATTTGGTTTTTAAAATATTTTGACCCAAAAACCTAACTTCTGAAAACAATTTCTGCGCTCAAATCATGATTTGAAATGTTTGAAAGACCTGGTTACAGACCTTCAAAAATTCTGCAATTTGAACATATTCGAATCTCAGATGTTCTGAGTATCTCCTAAAAATTTCAAATTTAAATTCAACCTCTATCCCTTTGAAAATACGTTTGTGATCAGATTGCGCGAATCTGCCAGAAATAGTACTCCGATTTAAAAAATTTATTCCGATTAATTCGTAACTCCAAATGGTCTGAAAATTTAATTACAAATCCCTTAAGATATTTATTTTAATGTGTTGAAAAATTTCTGAAAAATTCTTTTGGGAAGTATTTCAAACACGTTGATGTTCTCAACCTTTGCAAGTCTGAAAATCAGATTGCACTAGTCTCAGAACTATTAACGTTTGAATAATTATACTTTGTCCAAATGGATTAAAGCTTATGCCAAATGAAACTTAAGAGGTGTGGCTATGTTTCTGCAAATTATTGTAATTTTTGAAAATCGTTTACTATTTTTACGATTGCAATGAAATCGACACAGAAACTGAAAAACTAAAAGTAAAGTGCTGAAAGTAATGGCACCAAGAATTTTATACTGGTTCGGTTAAATCAACCTACTCCAGTCTTTGAGGACACCTTCCTCGGTTATCACTAAACACAAAATAACACTTTACCACAAGGGTTGCTGGAGTTACACACCAACTCCGCCCTTAAACAAACGTTACAAGCAATTCACCAATCACGAACACTACCACTGAACAGATGAAGGTTTGATCACACCTTGATCAACATCTTACACATGAGGCGTGTATTGTGGTCTAATCAAAGCCTATTCAATATATTGAATATAAGAACAATAGGCTTGAGAGAGGAAGAGGAAGAAAGAAATGTAGAAGAAGAGAGTAGAGGCTTCTTTGCACTTGATAGAATATGAGAGTTGTCTTGACTTGGTTTGCTCTCTTCTCTTCTTTTTATTTAATCTTGGCCGCCCCCCTAGGGTCTTCCATCACCTTGAGAATTCTCTTTAATGCCCTTGGAATATTACCTTGTGTACAGATGACACCATCTTGCTTACTTGGCACAACATGATTGGATGAATGTCTTGGCTTTGCTTACTTGGCACTCTATGATCGGATGAATCTTGTCACCATTTAGTAGCTGTAAAAATCTGAGATTAAAGTTTAAAAACATGTACCAAATAAAGTTTAAAATGTTGCCAAATAATTAACACTTAATCCCTTCAATTTGGGAAGCAAATTTGTCATCATTCAAGCATAAAATCGGCCACACTAAGTCTCACATGCTGCATTTTCAGCATGTGCTAAAAAGTTTGAATTGTTACCTTGTGTAGCTTCCTCCATTATGTCACTAACCTTGTGTGGCTTATTCTCCACCAATTGAGATGCCAACTAAGCTCCACCAAGGCTAAGAATGGCGTGTAATACATCTTGAACATGTGCTGAATTTTACTTTTGTAAACTTTGTCAAATATTGCACAATAATTACACATATATGGCATATTCCAATCAGCCCTAATTTTAATACTCTAGTACATTTTAACATTGTCTTGAATATGTAAAAAGTGTCTAGATACATGTTACATGTCATGCCAAAAATGTTCCATGCGTTGTGTTCGTAGAAAATCGAATTTTCGACTTTTGTCGATTACGCGATTTTTCTCTGATTAAATTCAATCTTTTTGCACATGTTATATATATTATGTCACACATAATATACATAAAATAAATTAAATATTCAGCTCATAAGGCTATTTAAAAATTGCGCCCACATGTGCTTAAAAAGATGAATTTGGAATCTCCACAATTTGGCCTTAATTGGGGGTGATTTGTGTGTGCCAACATGGAATGATTTCATGGCTGAATATACCATGTGAACCACGAAATTTTTGGCTCTTTTTAGAGTATATGGGCTGGTCATCTATATATGGCAAGTACGTGATACGTTGGCAAAGTTTTGATAGTCACCCAATACGACAATTTTTTGTTTACAACCTTGTAAAGTCTCGTAATAATTTTGTCATCACCATGACTTATATCATATGATATAAGACCTGAATATACTCATAAACATGAGGTAATTATAGTGGTGTGACGTTGACTTATGTTTGTAATATATGTAACTTGTCGGTAGTATATCGGAATATATGTGTATTGTGTGCCTTTTAAAAAAATCTGAATATATATATAGATATATATATATATATATATATTTAACGTTGAAATTTATAGATATTTATTTGCCTGCATACATACATGCATAACTGCCATTAGCATTTATATATGCATTTACAGAGACCTTTATGACAAGTAGACGTAACCAATCTTTGATGATATTTGTTGGGGCAGATGTACATAAAGCACACATTGTCTCCCTGGGAAAAGCATGTTGGTAATTTAATGTTCTCCGTGCACGTCTTCTGAGCGTGGGAAACATCTGCAACAAGACAAACAATCATGACTACAAACAAAAGGGCGATCTGAGACTTAGCCATTTCGATAGTGTTTTGAGATCTCTCTTTCACTATGTTGTATTCAACTTTTTTACATATATATATATATATATATATAATGTGTATGACCAAGTGGAGAAGAGACTTTCAATTGTTTCAATTTGTTGCCATCACGCCTTCTCCAAATATATCTCCATTTAATGAACTAGTTAGTTCATTAACTTAAGTACTTCACTTAATGAACTAGTTTAGTTCGTTAATGGTGGCATCTGAAAATAGTTCGAACACACCAAATGTTTGCCATATGATGTAAGTTTTAAAGCTTCATGGCTTGTTAGTACGGCAACATTATACATAAAGTATATAATGCAAGTTTGTCACTAAAACGTGTCAAAGTAAAAAATTTTGTCATGCATTTCTTAAGACACATAGTCAAATCATCTATTTGTGATTCACTAAAACTCTTTTTTCTCAACAATCTACTCCTTTTGATGATTTACAAAATAACCTTAGTTCATGATTTAAATGCGACCGCTCCCCCTTCAATCGAGCACAAATTCGAATTTTGAATTTTGAATTGTCTTCCCCTTGATTTATGCAATCATGCTCTCTTTCCTCCTTAAATCACTCTTACTCCCCCTTAAATCATGCACTCTCTCCCCCTTTATGTTGGAAATAAAATCAAAAGTGCATGTAAAGATGAAAAGAAATATCAATCAGCAGAAATCATGCCTAATTTTGAGCATAGATTTTCGTACGTGGCTTGATTTAGGTCTTTGTTGAATATGTCGGCTACTTGTGCTTTAGTGCGTACATGTTCTATAACAATATTACCATTGTTCATGTGATGACGAATAAAGTGATATCGTACTTCTATGTACTTTGCCTTAGAGTGTAGGACCGGGTTTTTAAACAGATTTATAGCACTCATACTATCACAATAAATGGGAATGCGATTTACCGTGATTCCAAAATCAGATAATTGTTGTTTTAACCATGAGTTGTGTGCAGCAAAGACTAAGTGCCATGTATTCAGCTTCAGTAGTAGATAATGCCACACTTGCTTGCTTTTTCGAAAACCAAGAAATTAATGAATTTCCTATAAATTGAGAAGTGCCACTTGTGCTTTTTCTATCTATTTTGCATCCACCATAATCCGCATCAGTATATGCATGCAAATCAAATTCACAATTCTTATCATACCAAATTCCTAAAGTGGGAGTGTGCTTAATGTATCGAAAAATCCGTTTTACAGCATTATAATGAGACACTTTAGGTTGGCTTTGAAAACATGCGCATATACAAACACTCAACATGATATCGGGTCTACCTGCGGTAAGATAAAGCAAAGAACAAATCATAGACCTATATAAACCATTATCAAAGTCTTTTCAAAGCAGATCAAGTGTACATCATTCACGACGTAAGATAAATCAGCGGAAACGTCATCAAATTTAAAACTTTATCATCATTAATACAACCAGAAAGTACAGCGGAACTAAAAGGGTGTTCTGACAACTGTCTAACTTATCCTCCAGTACAGCATAACAAACATCGAGTTTTCCAACATAAAGAAAGTAAGCAACCATCTATCTACTTCCATGTCCATCATCCCACTGAACCCACTCGCCATCGTCTTCGATAAATATCATTTCATATTCTGGCTCACCTGAAAAGGAATATAGTATCTGTTCTTAGCGAAATTATCGCCAGCAAGTAACCCGTCTATACACCTTACGGGATCACACACGACGAGTCACCGGTGTACAAGTCATTGCCCAAAATAAGGTGCTCGGGTTAGCAAATAGCATCTTTATAAGAATTCCTCAAAACAGACAGATCACATAAATGACATGCGGATACGAGAACAAACATGTATTAAACAACATATCACATAAATAAGACATAGACAAATCACATATCTTGCATGTCAAGTCTTATGCTTCGTGTATCATGATGCATGTACTTCTTTCAAACCACACACAACACCCATGCACATGTCTTCTTTCATAAACATGTCATGCGTGTCATTTCACAAAGCATATCATAACTCTTCTTATCATATTCTTCGCGTAGTAGAACTTTATACCCTGTGGGTGATCAGTCCACAGCAAACAGAACTTTATACCCCGTGCTGAAAGGTCCACGGCCCCATAACATATAACTTTATACCCCGTGCTGAAAGGTCCACGGCCCCATTACATATATCATATATCCGTGCTGAAAGGTCCACGGCCCCATTACATATATCATATATCCGTGCTGAAAGGTCCACGGCCCCATAAAATAACTTAATTTTCCGTGCTGATAGGTCCACGGCCCCATAAAATAACTTTATTTTTCGTGCTGATAGGTCCGCGGTCCCATAAAATACTTTATACCCTGCTGTTGATTCACAGATCACGCTTTTATACCCTGCTTTCGCAGGCGTGACTTTTATACCCTACGATCAACCAGCAACCATCTTGTCTTTCGAAAACTTCAAACTTTTCTTGTAAACACATGTTCTTTCGCAAAGCAATTCTCAAATCAAATGCAAGTGCCCATGTCATGATGCAGAATGCTCATGTAACATCATATCAAACGTGTAAACATGCACACACACTTTACATATCAAGTACAAAGTCCTGAACCTCTATCACATCCTGCTCGTATCATTTCATGTCCCTTCGTATTACGAAATCATCTCGAGTTCACACTTAACCTTGCTCGTTCATACTTCCTCAAACACACCCTTTTCGTACCATTTTGTGCTCTTTCATATTGCTAACTCACTTTGGATTCATACCTAACTTTACTCATTCACACTTAACGTTTACAACTCAAATACACCTCATTCATACCACTTCATGCCCTTTCGTATCACGAATCCACTTCGAATTCATACTTAACCCTACTCATTCACACTTAATGTTTACAACTCTAGCACACTTTCAAAACACTTTGTAATTTATGAGCAATGGAAGATAATAAAGGTATCTCACACACACATCTTACATATCAAGTATACGGTCTTGCACCTCAAACACTCCATGTTCGTATCTTTCCAAGTCCATCCGTCTTACTAAATCACTCAGGATTCAATCTTATTCCTACTTGATCAAACTTACCAAAAAATATCCTCAGGGGTAAAATGACCAAAATGCCGCTGGTGAGAGAAAACTCCAGAAATGACCCCGATGGTCAGAAATAAATATAACAACACCTTTGTCATGATAAATAATATGATAATAAGTCCTTGAAGTTTTTTCACTATATCATGTTCCTACAAAACTTAAAGTACCAATTTTGCACTTTTTGGTAAGTTGTAGAAACTTCCAAGGAACATTGGTCACAAGTCATTTGTAATCGTCAAAAACACATAATATCCACATAATGAACATATATAAAACATGTAGAAATGAAAACAACCACTTTGTCACATTTTAGAAAAATATTTCTAAAAACCCTAGACATCGATCGATCGAAGTGCCTCAGCTTCAGAGATCGATGTCTAACAGTGAGTTTCAGAATTTGTCTTTGACCTACATCGGTCGATCGAAGTGAGGGTTCGATGTATACATCGATCGATCGATGTGTCTCAGGTTTAGAGATCGGTGTCTCACAGTAAGGTCTTGAACTTTCTCTGCCTTATGTAGATCGATCGATGTGAGGGATCGAAGTACATCGATCCATCGAAATGCAATAACCTGAGAGATCGATGTCATTTTTCTCAACTTTTTCAACTTTTAATCATTTATAACACCATGTATGACATTTTTATGCATTCACAACTTAAAATCGTGACTTTGAAAATTATCTAAACATATTTCTCAACATTCTCCCCCTTTAGGATGATTTTCAAAACATCTCGACATGATTTTAATGTCACAACCCTTTATCAATTGTTTATCACACATTTACCAATTGTATACTAATTGAATTGTTTTGAAAACCTCAGGAATTACCAATTGTTTCATCAATTCTATACCAATTGTTTTCAAACTTTCAAAACTCATGTTGTTAACATATGTGTTGATGTGCTCCCCCTCAAGTTATACTCTTCTCCTTAAACTATGCTCTAAAACTTATACTAATTGACACTTAGAGTTAATTGCACCTGGTATCTATTCTTTTCCACAAAGTTTTAAGTAGCATCCAATGTTTCATGAAACACACTTGCCATCCAGACTTATAGGGTTAATAGACACCGGGCATCCGGCAACCGGGAAATCACCTACTATTGGCGGTTTTTAGCAATTTTTCTTTTATTTTTCACTTTTCTCCCACTTGGCGCCCAAAATTTTCAAACCATGGTTAATTCCACTTTCTTTCAACCATCTTTCTCTTTCTCCTGTGATTCTTTCTGCTATGAACGAAGCATCAACTTTTTATGCTGAGCAACCGCATTTCCGGCGAACACTTTCAACACCTTTGAGCCACCGCTCCGGAGCATCATCACCATTTAGAAATCCTCCCTGTTCAGAAAAGTGAAAATTGAAGCTTATTTCTTCATTGTATTAAAAAGATGAAAATTGGTGAAAATTCTAGTGAAAATTAAAAGCTTTCAGTTAATGTTGTTGTTGTACTGTAGAAAAGTTAATTTAGAAAAAATAAAAACAGAGGAGGAAATTGAGGCAAAACGAACCATGTTTCTCTGATGGCATGACCCCAAAGAACAGCAGGAGCAAGAGAGATTCCATTCTCATCTGCTGTAAAGTATTTGCTCAATGAATTTAACCCATATGATCTACCATTATTACTTCCATCTTTGCAGTCAAGAATGGCTTGGCTAGTCAGCAGCTGCAGCATCGGATCAAGAATCTCCGTCGTCTCCTCTGTTTTTCTGGGGAATTTAGAAGCTATTTTAGTAGCAGAGAGATGAGCATCTGGCCCTGCTTTTGCTATGATCTCAAACACATTGAGCTCAACAGCAGTTGCAAAAACTCCATGAACAACTGGAGCATAACCCAACTCGAAGAAGAATGAGAAGATAAGTAGAAAGTGTGATGGATGTGAGATCAGGAGACTTGGGTTTGGTAATGTGGGGAAGAAATGAGGGAATTTGGGTTTCTGCTGACATTGTTGGAGAAAGAAGAGGGTAGGAGAAAGGAAGGTGGATTGGTAGGGGAGGGAGGTGGATGGCGGGAGTGGGGGGTGGGGTGGGGGTTTTCTTTTTTATTTTTGAATTAGTTTTTCTTTAACTTTTAATTTTTTTGAATTTATTATTTTATTGATCCTAAACCTTGGTTAAAGTCAGGTTAAAAGTAGGGTTAAGTCCAGTCAAAGGTCGATTTCAGCGGTCAACGGTCGACCAGCAGGTCATCTGGATGCCAGATGTCTATTAACCCTATAAGTATGGATGGCAAGTGTGTTTCATGAAACATTGGATGCTACTTAAAACTTTGTGGAAAATAATGGATACCAGGTGCAATTAACTCTTGAAACTTATCATATTATTCAACCAACCTAATCATGAATTACCACCTAAAATCATGTTCTTATTCTATCTCCCCCTTTATTTTTCAAATCATGCAAAAGATAGAATTATGCAATGGTATCGTAAGTCATCATACCTAACTTGGCTCGTAAATTTTCAAAATTGGCTTGATTAAGGGGTTTGATGAAGATGTCAGCTATTTGATGATCAGTTCTTACATGATCTATGGTTATGTCCCCATTTTACACATGATCTCGAAGGAAATGGTATTTGATCTCAATGTGTTTGGCCTTAGAGTGAAGTACCAGATTTTGAGAAAAATTGATTGCACTTGTGCTATCGCAGAAAATTGGAATCTTATTCATTTTAATACCAAAATTACTAAGTTGTTATTTAAGCCAAAGTATTTGGGTAGTACATAAACTCAAGGATATATACTCGGTTTTGGTGGTAGAGAGTGCTACACTAGCTTGCTTTTTTGAAAACCAAGAGATCGAATTGGTTCTTATGAATTGACATGTACCGCTAGTAGATTTTTTGTCTAATTTGAAACCACCATAATTAGCATCACTATATGCGTATAATTCCAACTTAGCGTTTCTATCATACCAAAGTCCTAAGTGAGGTGTGTGTTTAAGATATCTAAAGATCTTTTTCACTGCATTGTAATGAGATACCTTAAGACAATATTGAAACCTAGCACGCATACACACATTAAACATGATGTCAGGTCTTGATGCCGTTAAATATAACAATGAGCCAATCATAGACCTATATAGTGTGTCATCAAAAGGTTTACCATTTTCGTCCTTATCTAGTTTGGTGCTAACACTCAAAGGGGTAGATGTTGGTTTCAACTCTTCAAAGACAAACTTCTTAATCATGTCATTGACATACTTAAGATGGGTAATATGGATTCCTTGAGGGGTTTGTTTTATTTAAAATCCTAAGAAATAATTCAAATCTCCTACCATTGACATTTCAAATTCTGACTTTATACACTCTTCGAAGTCTTTTACTAAGATAGGGTTAGTGGAACCAAAGATTATATCATCTGCATATATTTGAACTATTAATAAGTCATTATCTTTTCTTCTTAGGAATAATGTGTTGTCTGTGGTCCCCCTTGGATAATTATTTGTAATAAGAAAATTTGCAAATCTATCATACCAAGCTCTTGGAGCTTGTTTCAAATCATATTGAGCTTTCTTAAGCTTGTAAACATGGTTAGGATTCGTTGGATCTTTGAATCCGGGGGGTTGTTTCACAAACACCTCTTCTTAGATGTATCCATTCAAGAATGCACTTTTAACATCCATTTGGAAGAGTTTGATGTTGCTTAGACTTGCAATAGCAATTAACAATCTAATTGCTTCTAGTCGTGCAACGGGTGCAAATGTTGCTTCATAATCTATTCCTTCTTGTTGATTATAAACTTGTGCGACTAGCCTAGCCTTATTTCTTGTAATATTTCCTTGTTCATCCATTTTATTCCTAAAGACCTATTTAGTTCCTATTATAGAGTTATTTTCGGGTTTAGATACTAAGTCTCACACATTGTTCCTTGTAAATTGATTCAATTCCTCATGCATGGCATCTATCCATGATATATCTCCTAAGGCTTGTTTTACATTCTTAGGTTCTAAGTATGAGATTAAGTTATGTCCTTCAGGTTGACTTATGTTTCTATGTGTTTTAACCCCAACACTTGGATCTCCAATTATTAATTCTTTTGGGTGCCACCAATTTCTGGGTTGACTAGGTTCACCCCCATCTTGTTCGAATGTTTAATTAGTGTGAACATTATCGTATACAATTGGATCATCTTGCAAGTTAGTTGTATTATCTTCCAATTGCAAAATCTCTTCATTTATTTCATCTAAGGGTTCATGCATGTCTTGTTCAGGGGGAGTTGGTTCTAGATGATCAAGTATAGGCTCAAGTAATATATCATCATCATTAAACATATTTTCAACATTATTCTCATGTTTATGTTGAGTTTTATCACTAATTTCAAAACATGCGTTTTCATTGAATTTCACATGTATGGATTCAATTATTTTTCTAGATGCATGATTATAACACCCATATGCTCTTGAATTAGTTGAATAACCAACAAATATGCATTCAATAGACTTTTGTTCAAACTTATCTAGATTATCCTTAGTGTTCAACACAAAACACTTACAACCAAAAACTCTAAGATAATCTACCTTAGGTTGTCTATTGTTTAACAATTCATAAGGTGTTTTATTTAATTTCATTCTGTAGAAAGCCTATTTATAATATAACAAGCACAACTTACAGCTTCAGCCCATAATATTTTGATACTTTATTTTCACAAAATATTGTTGTTATACCCCAGAAATTTTCAAATTAGCCGTTAAGGGGTAATTTAAAACTAGAGTAGTTGTTGGGTGTAACAACCCTCCAAAATTAAATTAACCGTAGCGTAACGATTATGTCTGAGTCATTGGATAACTATATAAAATTGTCACATACGTATAAAGTAAGATAAAATATATAAAAAAATAATATAAGATAAAGGAAAAAGAAAAAAAAGAGAGAAAAGAAAGGTTTCGTAGGATGGCTTCTTTAAAAAAATATAATAATAATAATTAAATAATTAAATAAAGATAACAAATGAAAAAATTTAAGATAATAACAAATTTAAAAAAAAGAAAAAGGGACGTGGTTTGAGGGGAGGTTTGTAACCGCCCCCCAAATCCTGCTTGATGGCAAATAAAATGGCAGGGGGATACAGAGTAATAAAAGGAACAATAATAAAAAAAGAGAGAGAGAGAAAAAGTGATAGAAAGAGGAAGAGGGCAACGGGCGGCAGCGGCAGCAGAAAAAGAGAAGGGAGAAGAGAGAAGGAGAAGAGAAGGAAAAGTGAAAGCCGAATGTCTTAACCTAGTCGCGAGTCCGTATACGGTGCAAATTGTTAGCAATCGAGGTAGGTTCCCTTTTCCCCCTCCAATTGGTACGAATTCCGGCATGCTTTGGTGATATATTATGTGTTTATTGTTTTTAATTGTTGAAATCTATACTATGTTGCTTGATCTGTGAAAAGCATGAGTTTTGATTACTGTGGAATGCGTTTGATTACTGTGTTTGATGACTGTGGAATGCGTATACTGTTTTGCGTGGACTGGATTTGATTTTAGGGAAAAAATTTGATAATCAAAATAGTAAAACTGACTTGGTTTTGATTTTAGGGAAAAATTTGATAATCAAAATAGTATAAGCTTTGCGCATGCTTTTTAAGCCTGTGGAATGCTACACAGAAGTCCATGCAATGCGTGCTCTGCGTCTATCTGATTTGAAGTTAGGGATGAATTTGATATCAAAAGAATTTCTATATTTATTTTATTAATGTTATTTAATTGATTAAAAATAGTATTAAATATAGGAAAAATATAAGTAAATATTAAAAAATCATAAATAAATTCGAGAAATTATAAAATACTGAAATTAAATGATTTTCATCAAATTTCTGTGTAGCGGGCCGATTGTGCGCAGGTCTGACTCATTTACTTACTATATATAAAATACAATAAAATAAAATAATCTACTGAGCCGACCTCGGGCCGGACCGAATGGCCAACGGACCGGGCCCCAGTTGGTTGGCCAGTTAAACGAAAAAAAATATAATAAAAAATAATATAATTCTGAATTTCTAGAAATCCTATAAATGTTATTTAATTAATTTTAAATAGTAATAATTATAGGGAAAATGTAAATAAAATCAGAAAATTATATATAAATTCCAGAAATTATAAAATGCTGAGATTAAATTATTTTTACTAAAATTCATTAATTGTGATAATTCATTTAAATTGGAAAATTGGGTAATAAATAGAAATAAATTAGGAAAAAATGAGGAAAAATATTAAAAATGCACAATAAATGTATACAAGCCATAAAAAAATAGGTTTAACGTCAAACAACATTAAATCATTACTCGGATAATAAATGAACCTAGATTTGAGTACCGGAGGATGGTGAGGATGGGCCAGGGGCCTGAGACGATCTTTAAATGAACCTAGATTTGAGTGCCGGAGGATGGTGAGGATGGGCCAGGGGCCTCAGGCGATTGTGTTTTTGCATTCATGGCATGTGGATTGCATTGATGGCGGGTCGTGACGTACGGGTCACGGGCGCTCAGGATGGTGTACGGTGGCGGGGCCACGACACTCAGGATGGTGTGCGGTGGCGCGGCCACGCACAATCAGTATGGTGACTGTGGGGTGTACGACGTGCAGCCACTCAGTAGGACCCGGGTTCATGCATTGCACGGTGGAGATATCGGCATTCTGTGTGACATGACTTTGTTGCGTGTGACATGCATAGTAGGACATGCATCACGATGTTGCGCATTCTTTATCAGGAGTGAATTACTTTCCGCAGTCTTTCATATGCTTATGTGATATCATGTTTTATGTGTTATGTTTTATATCATTTTAGTATGCTAGTCTTGTACGAGTTGGAGGCAGGTGCCTACTGGGTGATTTCCCGTCACTCACCCCTACTTCCCCCCCCACCAGGTGAGAACGAAGAAGCGTACGACTATATCTTTGCTGAGGACGGGGCTGACACGGTAGTATGGGCATACTGACGGTCGCACCTAGGATACGAGGAGACCTTACGGCTGTCTGTCGTTATTTTATTGGGGTTTCATCGGACACTATCCTGTTTAGACTGATAGCAGTTAGAGGTTGGCACAGTGACTTTATTGTCATTATGGATTTACGGTTTTATTGATGGTTTCTTTGTTCGGGTAATTTAATGTTATGGTAATTTGTTTCCGCGAGAAAAATTTCTATGTATTTTCGGACATGTAGAAAGTTGATTCGACGCCTTGTATTCTCCTTAGTGAGATACGGCGGGTGCACCATTCCTGATGTTAGGGTTCGGGAGCGGGGCGCTACAGGTGGTATCAGAGCCAAGGCTTTAGATCTGCCTCAGGAACGCAGGTCTAACTAGATCATCTAGACATAAGCTATGATCTCTTTCTAGAAATGACAAATATACCTCTAATAAATAAAATAGACCTAAGTTATGATCGGGTTATGGGAGGTGTGTGCCGTTGGTGAGCTTTCTCTATTTAATTACCGTTGTACCCCTGAACTTTTGTGTGAGTCCTATAAATGCTCAAATCTCCCTATTACTCCCATCAATCCAAATTCTCGTCAAGGTTCGCGGGAAATCCAAGAAAAAGTCGTCGCATCGTGAAAAAAATATAATAATAAAAAAATCTGGCAAAGGAGGGAACGATGGTTATGGTAACGACCACCAGGATCAGGGGGTCATCCTCCAAGCATTGGCCGACACCATGGCCACCACTTTGGCGCAACGACGACCGTAGACTGCGTAGTGTCAGTAGCAGTTGAACTAGCGTCTTTCGTCGCTGGCGCCACCGGGTCTGAGGTTCTACTAGTTCAAAAGGACCTTTCACTGGAGAAGGTGGAGATATGCGTCATAGCCGCTAATAATCAGGGGACCGCCAGTGACGAAAGTACAACCGAGGAGGAGTGCATGACCACCGCCGCCACCATGTGCTCATCATGGATACCACACTCGGGTCTATGTAGAAGAAATTATGCAAGTATGAATGCGACGATCAGGACATTGTACGAGAGAGGACGCTGAGCAGAGGCCGAAGCAACTATCACAATAGAATCAGGTGCAGTATAAAAGGAAGAAAGGGTCACTTAGATCCACATGATGACTGATGCAGACGTCAAGAAGGCTGGCAATGTCATACCAAGAGTCAACCGCCGGCGACCAGGTATCAATGACTCATCATCAATCGAGAGAATGTCAGTTAAAGATAAATGAACAGAGTTGCACGGCGAAAGCGAGACCTTCTTAAGTCATGAAAGTTCAGAATAAGGGACCTTAATGGATCCGAAGAAGATTAAGGTTATCGCTGAGTAGCCCTGACCGACCAAGGTGATGCAGTAAGGAGTTTTCTTGGTTCGACCAGCTGCTACAGGAATTTGTTGAAGAATTTTTCGTCGATAATGGTGCCCCTGAACAGACAGAAGCAGAGGAAGACGAAGTTCGAGGGGACCGTTGATATCAGCAAAGTTTGTCGAGCAATATATATATATACATATACACATTCAACACAAGACTGTAATACACAATATTGCTAATTAATTATATATACACACACTGACTAATACAACATTCCTTAACGACGTATTTTCAGATATCAAACACGTACTAGAACACCAACCATACAAAAATCCAACACAACCACACAAGAAACGTAACACAGTAGAAAAAAAACATAGAAAAGAAAAAAGAGAGAGAGAGAGAGAGATCACTTAACATAATGAACTATAAATATACGACAACATAAATCAACAATATACATATACACATATATACACGTATACATATGCATACAAAGAGACCATATAAAAATACAAAGTAAAAGGTAAAAGCCCACAATATATATAGAATACGATAATAACATAGGAGTAGTGAACATAAGGAAAAAAAATTTAAATTAATAATAATGATACGATAAGTCAAAATTATAATTGCTAAACGACCACAAAAAAAATAATATATTAATAAACATCTTAGGAACTTATAAGGTGATACTATTAAGACACTTTATGGGTTGTAAACCCATAGAGTATTACAAAAAAAAACACTCAATCTATTACAATAATAAAGAAGCATATGGCTACTCATAATTAGTTACAACATTAATGATATAATGTAAATAAGTCGATATAAGAAAACATACAATAGATGCATGAAACGAAAATGTAATTAAATGAATCTAAGTAAATATGCACAAGTATACACAAAATTGTATCAAGGACACCACGACACAACTAATACAACAAAACAATGATAAACATCATAATATGTAACGACAACAAACAACACTGTTACAAAGAATACAGTAACACCTATACTTTCCATACGAGACGTGGGGATATGACATAGGTATACAGTTACAAGTAAAACAAAACATTAACATACAAAATTGAAGTAAGCATGCTAAATACGAGTTAGGAACGACATAGTATGGCCGCCGCCGTCGCCGCCGTCTGCTGCGTTTCTACTCCGACAGCAGCACTCTCATTGCCTAATATCCAGAATAACAGAGTTACAATTTTCGTTTATTACGATAGTCTCAGACGAACGATCAGCGAATTCGTTCACTTCGGCGCTGTATTTCTATATTGATTTTAATCATCCGCTGATCAAGCTTCTACATTCCGGTGAAATTTCGCTGATCACTCAGCGTTCTCTGATCGATCTTCACCCTACTCATGACGACTCCACCGTCGTTCGCGGCGGTGGTCTCCGGCAACACCAATTCCACAGGCATCCACATAACACCGAAGACGGTTTCACGGCACAAAGGCCTCCCTTTGGTCACTTTTCTAGATGCAGAGATTGATGCTCTCGCTGAACCCTACAGGTATTCCTTGGTTGGTACTTTTTGGTATGGCAGGCCTCCGATAAAAGTTATACGTGAAGTATTTGAAAAAATAGGATTTAATCAGGACTTGCGCATTACTTTGTTGGATAAATCACATATCCTCCTTAATTTCCGCAATGAAGCGGACTATTTGCGCTGCTTTTATCGCCGCTCATGGCAGATTTCTGGTTGTCATATGAGAATAACAAAATGGACTGTCGATTTTGATCCCAGTGCTGATGTTCCTATTGTTCCAATATGGGTTGCTTTGCCGTGTTTGCCAATCCATCTTCATCATAAAGCGGCGCTATTCGAAGTGGTTAAACCCATTGGCACACCATTGAAACTTGATGTCGCTACTATGGGTGGCCTTCGCCCGTCAATAGCACGCGTTTGTGTCGAGGTTGACGTTTCGCAGGAGTTGCCTCAGAAAATATATCTTCAAGCGAAAGGTAGAATGATACTACAATCAATAGTCTATGAGGACTTACCTTTGTTTTGCTCCACTTGCCGTCGTCTCGGACATGCAACAACTGCATGCCCAACTACTTCTAACCCTCAGGATCCTACACCGGCTCCTCCTCCGCCTCCGCCACCCCCTATGAAACGACCCCCCCGTCAGAGATGGACACCAATCAAGAAGGGTCGATTGGATAATGAGGTGGCTCACCCGGAGCCTGCTGAGCCGAAGGGTAACCAGGAAGTTGGCAACCCTACGCCGACTCTGCCAACGGAATTACACTCTGAGGATGAAGTTCCTCACGGTCCTGCTACTTTGCACCGAGTAACAGCTGATTTGCCTGAAGACGACTTTTGCGATGCTGCTGATAACCCCCTACCTGCCGACCGTACGCAAGAGGAATTGGGGCACTCTTCGGATACTGACTCCCCATTTGAAGGATCGCTGGAAGATGTCTTGGAAGTTACAGAGGATATCACTCGCAAAGTGCAATCTCTTCCCACATCTCCTAATGATGACATTCTACTTTCGCGACTTACCACTAATGAATCTGAGAGTGACTTTGTACCGGTAGTTCCTAGACGTAAAAGGCGCACCCGTAAGGATTTACCACCTCTCCCGCCTTCTACGATCTTAACTCGAAGCGCATCTCACGTGGTTCAGGGAAGTACCTCTCTTACTCAATGAATTTCTTATGTTGGAATATTCGAGGCATGCGTGCCTCATTACCTAGGTTGAAACAGTTAATTACGGAACATCGTTTGCATTTACTAGCTTTATTAGAGCCCAAACATGAACCTTCAAGCATTTGTCGTTTTATGTTGCAGCTTGGTTTTACACATTCATATGCATCTATTTCACATCGTATTTGGTTCTTTTGGCGGGATGCAGAGTTTCAATTACTTAATACTCAGGATCAAGGTCAAGTGGTGCATTTCACTCTTCACTCCGTCTCGTTACAATGGAAATTTGTACTTTCGGTGGTTTATGCCAGCACTACTCCAGTACACAGACGGCTACTCTGGCAGGCACTGTGTGCTCTTGATACTTCGAATACTCTTCCTTGGTTAGTTGGTGGGGATTTTAATACTTTTCGTGCGTTGGAAGATCATCGGGGCCGCTCGGTTCCATCATTATCTGCTCTGCAAGATTTTAATGACTGTATTGAGTACTGCTCTCTTATGGCTCCGCCTCACCAGGGCTCCAGATTTACTTGGTCAGATGGTAGAGGACTTGGTCGCATTAGTCGCAGATTGGATTGGTTATTTCTCAATTCCGCTTTTCAAGACAGCTTTCCCATGCTACAGCTGACTCATTTACCGCGGGTTGCCTCGGATCACATGCCTATCTTATTCGTCTGCAGTCGACAGGAAGGTATCACTCGGCGCACATTCCGATTTTTGGACCCATGGTTGCATCATTCAGAATTCCACAATTATATGAAGCAGGCATGGCATTCTTATCCAACTACAGGAGGTATGTATGGTTTTTACACCAAGTTAAGCTCATTCAAAAAAGATATACAACGGTGGAACCAAGACGTTTTTGGCAATATTTTCAATAATCTCAAATATGCGGAGAATCAGTTGAATCAGGCGGAAGCAGCTTTTGACTCTAGCCCCACAGAGGCACATCGGGCTGACTATCATAAAGCTAAGGCGGAATATCTTCAAGCATCGGCCTCGGAGCTACGATTCTGGAAACAAAAGGCTAGAGTAAAATGGCTTCAAGAGGGTGATGCCAATACCCAGTATTTTCATTCAATAGTCAAGGGCAAGAGGACACAATTACGCATTCAACAAATACATGATGCTGAAGGCAATTTACTAACAGCACCTTCGGACATCATGGCGGCGGCGGTTTCTTTCTATAAAGATTTGTTTGCTCCGGCAGCCACACAAAATCATGAGGCTGTCTTATCATATATTCCTCAGATGGTAACGGAGGAAGATAATATACGGCTCACCATGCTCCCGACAGCAGCAGAAATCAAAGAAGCGGTCTGGCATTTAGATCCTCATAGTGCTGCTGGTCCAGATGGATTTCACGGTATGTTTTATCGGTCATGTTGGTCGGTCATACATGCTGACGTCGAAAAGGCAGTACAAGAGTTCTTCCTTGGTATTCCCCAACCATCGATGATGGCAAGTGCGATTATCACGTTGATCCCCAAAACCACCTCCCCACAGACTTTCGGTGACTTCAGGCCAATATGTTTGACGAATTTTTTGAGTAAAGTATGTACACGTATTATAGCGACGCGATTGGGTCAGCTCCTGCCCAAGTTGATATCTCCGGAACAAACAGGATTTCTCCCTGGGCATGATATCTCTACCCAAGTTTTATTGGCTCGAGAAATGGTCCATATGTTGGATGCTGGCACTTCACACTTATGTCTAAAATTGGATATGATGAAAGCTTTTGATCGTGTCAGTTGGGATTATTTGGAGCGAATATTGTTGGGTTTTGGCTTCTCAGGGTTTTTCACTAGATTGATCCTAAATCATCTCCGCGCTACTACGTTATCTGTCTTGATTAATGGCGCACCCTCCCCATCATTTCGCCCACATAGGGGAGTGAAACAAGGAGATCCATTATCTCCTCTGCTTTTTATTCTATCTTCTGAGGGATTCAGTCGAGGCTTATCCTCTCTAGTGGCATCCGGCAATATTCAATCATTTAGCCTTGGTCGGATTCCCTTTGCCATCTCTCATTTGGCATATGCCGACGATCTACTTGTCTTTCTGCGCGGTACAAAACCAAATATTCAGAGGTTTAAGAGGTTCTTAACGGACTATGAAACAGCTTCGGGACAAAAGGTCAATTTTCATAAGAGTAGTATGATACCATCGTCCCG
Organism: Eustoma russellianum; assembly: GCA_036186865.1. NCBI lineage: Eukaryota > Viridiplantae > Streptophyta > Magnoliopsida > Gentianales > Gentianaceae > Eustoma > Eustoma russellianum. The sequence goes on from AP025040.1 coordinate 31,017,678, forward strand.
ACTCTCGGAACAGCGGGTTCGACATTTACAGGGGATCCTTGGGATGAGGCTTTCATCACTCCCTTTCCGATATTTAGGATCTTATCTTCACAAGGGTATTAACCGTTCAAGATACTGTGCTACAATATTACAACATTTTGATGATAAATTACAAGGATGGCATTCCAAGTTATTATCTTCTGCAGGCAGATTAGTCCTACTGCGAGCGGTGCTCTCTGCGCTTCCTCTGCATGTCATGGCCGCAGGGGGGCTCCCAAAATCTGTCATTAAGATGATACACCGGAAAATGGCTACTTTTTATTGGGGCCAGCGCCGACACTGGGTTTCATGGTCCACTATCACATTACCTACGGAGGAGGGGGGATTAGGGATACGAGATCTTTATTCTTTGCAGCAGGCATATCATTGTAGAATATGGTGGTTATATCATAAGCAAGATACGTTATGGAGCCGATATATGCATGCCAAATACGGACGTAGGGGAGACTTTCGGCCACATCTGCCGGATTCTCCGGTGTGGAAGCTTATATGTCGCATCCATCAGATTTGTGTGAGGCATACTACCGGGTCTAATAATCATCTCACTTGGCAGCCCTCCTCCTCGGGAGAATTTGAGCTTAAATCGGCTTACAATATCTGTCGATCATCTAAACCCAGTTTGCTGTCTACGAAGTTCATTTGGTTTAAACATCACTCACCATCCATCCGTATATTCCTCTGGAGATTATTTCATGCAGCTTTACCGTTTGAGGATTACATAGGCTCTTATTTGACTGCACGTCCCACACAGTGCCCATTTTGCAAGCAGCACTCTTCCTCAGTAGATCATGTGTTCTTGAAATGTGCGCCAATCCAGTCCATGTGGCTTTTCTATGCATCTGAATTACAGACTATATTTCCAACTACACACACTATTCGACAGTATTTATTAGCTTGGTGGTACCGTTCATCCTTTTTGTCATTTGATGGGGTGCTCAAGATAATAGTCCCTGGCATTTTGGTCTACAATATATGGCGTCATTATGAAAATATGATATATGGAGATCAATCATCATTTTCTATTGCTGCACTCCGAAATACCGTTCTTTCTGAGCTTCATATGTGGGTTCATTCAATCCAAGGTACCAAGCTAGCTGCCGGACCCGCTTCGTCGCTATCCTGGCTGTCAATACCTCGTTCTCCGCGTCTACAGGTGGTTAAATGGCTTACTCCCCCAATAGGTCGCTTTAAACTTAATGTGGATGCCGCGGTTGGCCGCTCCAATGCGGCAGGAGGTCTCATTCTACGCGATTCAGGTGGAGCATGTGTGAGGGCGATAGCTTTCAGACTCCCATATTGTCCACCTTTGCAGGCTGAAATTCAAACAGCCCTGTTTGGCTTGCTATATTTCCTGCCCTTATACAGGTCCCTGATTTTAGAGACTGATTGTGCACAGATGATTCAACGACTACGTAAACAGCAACCTGTGTTTGGAAACTTCCATCTTAAACTATTACAGCAGTTGATCACTCATCATCACTTGGAAATTCAGCATGTATTCAGAGAAGCAAATATGCCGGCACATTATTTGGCGCAACATGCAATTCAATCGCCTTGCACTTCAATCTTCACGCCATCCAGCTTGCCTTCAATGGTCCGTGCTGCAGTTTCTTTGGACCTCACATCAGTTGCTGTGCGTCGACAATCAGCATAACGTCTTCCATATGGATTGGCCTGCACATCTTTTCCCTGTCTGTATTCGATTGAGTACAGACAGGCAGGGTATGTTGATTGTTCTCTTTCATTTATTAATTATTCACACTTGCCATGTTTACACACATCTGGTTTTTCCATATACATGGTTTATGCTTGACGCGGAGACTCATTCACTATGCGCTGAAAAGAGCATGTTCATGGACGGTTGTACTGATGGGCAAAGGGATACTGTTGCTGCCTGCACTTTTCGCAATGCAGGCAGCCCTGGTGGGAACACTATCTTGTCTGTTTATTTCCTAGGGCTGCTTTTACTACGACTATGTGATATATACTTTTATTTGCCTGCTGCATGCCTGTCTATGTGTTGGGAATCTGGGACACTTGCTGTTGTCGGGAGCTTCTTTCATGCTACACGCTCATCTCACACGCGACACGGAATGGCCTCCCACGTGGCGCAAATTCATTGGTGTGAGCTAGCTAAGTATGTCTTCCACAGAGATTGGCGCTTTCTGACATATCCTGCCTGTGTCCCAAGGGATGCAGGCAGGCTCGGTAAGCTACCTTATCACTCACTCTGCGGTTTATATTTTCTTCATATGACTCATAACTTATTCTTGGTGCATGCTGTTGCATGTCTCGGATTATATCTGGCGCTGATCACGGATGGGGTCCTCACTGTGGAGATCTCCACACTGTTTGACAAGCACATACCTTGGTTTACCCTGCTAGAACCACTGGAGATGACGCTTTGGAAGCATTGTTACGCTAATTTACGACATCTACACCAACTGGCCGAATACCAACAGCTGGACACATATTTACATTATATACATTTCAATGATGGTCGTATAAATATGTACGCTTTTTCCTTCGCTAGGGTTTTATCCACAAGGGTGGTTTTTCCTAGCAAGGTTTTAATGCGGCATATCGTATACGACTGGAGATATGTCCTCATTAGTTCGTTATTTCATTTGTTCACATACTCTGAACTCTTGTAATATGGTTTTCCTCCGCCATAAGTGAGGGTTCTTTATTTAATAAAATAAATGTTTATATAAAAAAAAAAATATCGTATTTGAACACCAAATAAATCTTATATTTACATTACAGTAAAATTTAGGCATTTTATGCACTTTCTTCGGCGTAATTTATATAACGATATATATACGACAATAAGATAAGCTAATACGGAAAAAATAGAGTACATGTGACAAATATTATTAACGACAGATACAAGTACAAAAAGGGAGATCACAATAAACAAAGACTAAAATGAACGCGCATAGCATGTGTACCGCGTAAAAACTCAACTAACAAACAATATAAACATAATACATGTGACGAACTGCAAGTAACGGTTGTGAATTCACGAGCTACATGTGATACCTAAGTCATACATACGTCAAAAATAAAGATACGCAGCACACTATTGTCGATACCAAATGTGTTTAACAACCTAATAATTAAAACGACCACATATATTAAAACTCGTGTATGCCGATGTATGTAATGGACGGAATTACGTTTGAGCACTGCATTTCATCCCCAGACTAATGGGCAGTCAATGAAAACGATTTAGACATTGCAAGGCAGGTGGAGAGCCTGCGATTGACGTCAAGGAAAACTGGGATGGTATGAACAAGTTGATCAAGTTTGCCTACAACAACAGCTACTATAACGCCACCGACGTGGCACCATTTGAGGCACTCTACGGGCGTAAGTACAGATCCACAGTCCACTGGAATGGAGTTGGAGACCGTACTACTGCCGGCACAAGGCTGATTGAGCAAAATATGGAGAAGGTAAAGTTGATTCGGAAAAGATTTAAGGTTGCCCAAGACATAAGTAAGAGTTGGGCAGATTAGAAGAGACGTTCCCCTGGAGTTTACTGTCGGAGAAAAGGTTTACTCGAAGGTATCGCCTACGAAGGGAGTTGCATGTTTTGATCTGAAGGGTAAGCTGAGGCCTCGTTACATTGGCCCCTGCGAGGAGCTTGAAAGGATCGGTTCGTTAGCTTACCATTCGGTGTTACTTTGGCGATGGACCAAGTACACAACGTATTCCATATTTCTCAGTTAACAAGGTACATTATGATTCGAGTAATGTACTGGACGCACAATGCTTAAGAATCAAATCGGATGCGTCATATGAAGAAACTCCTGTTCGGATATAGATCGTAAGGAACAAGAACTCAAGGAGGAAGGTCAGTAGCGAGAACGCTACCCTTACCTCGTCGATTAAGGTACGTCAAGTTTCGAGGACGAAACTTCTTGTAAGGTGGGTAGGATGTTATACCCTAGAAATTTTCGAATTAGCCGTTAAGGGGTAATTTAAAACTAGAGTAGTTGTTGGGTGTAACAACCCTCCAAAATTAAATTAACCGTAGCGTAACGATTATGTCTGAATCGTTGGATAACTATATAAAATTGTCACATACGTATAAAGTAAGATAAAATATATAAAAAAATAATATAAGATAAAGGAAAAAGAAAAAAAGAGAGAAAAGAAAGGTTTCGTAGGATGGCTTCTTTAAAAAAAATATAATAATAATAATTAAATAATTAAATAAAGATAACAAATGAAAAAATTTAAGATAATAACAAATTTAAAAAAAGAAAAAGGGACGTGGATTGAGGGGAGATTTGTAACCGCCCCTCAAATCCTGCTTGATGGCAAATAAAATGGCAGGGGGATACAGAGTAATAAAAGGAACAATAATAAAAAAAGAGAGAGAGAAAAAGTGATAGGAAGGGGAAGAGGGAACCGGGCGGCAGCGGCAGCAGAGAAAGAGAAGGGAGAAGAGAGAAGGAGAAGAGAAGGAAAAGTGAAAACCGGATGTCTTAACCTATTCGCGAGTCCGTATACGGTGTAAATTTTTAGCAATCGAGGTAGGTTCTCTTTTCCCCCTCCAATTGGTGCAAATTCCAGCATGCTTTGGTGATATATTATGTGTTTGTTGTTTTTAATTGTTGAAATCTATACTATGTTGCTTGATCTGTGAAAAGTATGAGTTTTGATTACTGTGGAATGCGTTTGATTACTGTGTTTGATGACTGTGGAATGCGTATACTGTTTTGTGTGGACTGGATTTGATTTTAGGGAAAAAATTTGATAATCAAAATAGTAAAACTGACTTGGTTTTGATTTTAGGGAAAAATTTGATAATCAAAATAGTATAAGCTTTGCGCATGCGTTTTGAGCCTGTGGAATGCAGCGCAGAAGTCCATGCGATGCGTGCTCTGCGTCTATCTGATTTGAAGTTAGGGATGAATTTGATATCAAAAGAATTTCTATATTTATTTTATTAATGTTATTTAATTGATTAAAAATAGTATTAAATATAAAAAAAATATAAGTAAATATTAGAAAATCATAAATAAATTCTAGAAATTATAAAATATTGAAATTAAATGATTTTCATCAAATTTCTGTGTAGCGGGCCGATTGTGCGCAGGTCTGACTCATTTACTTAATATATATAAAATACAATAAAATAAAATAATCTACTGAGCCGACCTCGGGCCGGGCCGAATGGCCAATGGACCGGGCCCCAGTTGGTTGGCCAGTTAAACGAAAAAATATATAATAAAAAATAATATAATTCTGAATTTCTGGAAATTCTATAAATGTTATTTAATTAATTTTAAATAGTAATAATTATAGAAAAATGTAAATAAAATCAAAAAATTACATATAAATTCCAGAAATTATAAAATGCTGAGATTAAATTATTTTTACTAAAGTTCATTAATTGTGATAATTCATTTAAATTGGAAAATTGGGTAATAAATAGAAATAAATTAGGAAAAAATGAGGAAAAATATAGAAAATGCACAATAAATGTATACAAGCCATAAAAAAATAGGTTTAACGTCAAACAACATTAAATCATTACTCGAATAATAAATGAACCTAGATTTGAGTACCGGAGGATGGTGAGGATGGGCCAGGGGCCTGAGACGATCTTCAAATGAACCTAGATTTGAGTGCCGGAGGATGGTGAGGATGGGCCAGGGGCCTCAGGCGATTGTGTTTTTGCATTCATGGCACGTGTATTGCATTGATGGCGGGTCATGACGTTCAAACAACTTCTTGAATTTTCTATTTTTACGTTCAACAACTCCATTGAGTTGTGGTGATCTAGGTGGTGAGAATTCATGTTTAATTCCATGTAATTCGCAAAACTTGATTACATCTTTGTTTTTAAATTCACCACCTCTATCGCTTCTAATTCTTTAAACATTTTCTTCGCAAATATTTTCGAGTTGCTTGATAAGAGTATCGATTGCCAATAGTGCATCGTCTTTGTGTGTTAAGAACAATGTCCATGTGTATCGTGAGTAATCATCTACTATGACGCACACATAGTAGTGTCCACCTAGACTTGTTGTCCTACTTAGACCAAATAAGTCTAAGTGAAGCAATTCTAGTACATGACTAGTAATCTCTTCATGTTTTGGTTTTAATGTTTCTTTAATATGTTTTTCTTTAATACATGTTTCACACATTTGCAAATTATCTAAGTCTAACTTAGGCATACCTCTAATTAAATTTTTTCTAGATAACTTTTCAATTTTTGAAATTCCTATATGGCCTAGTCTTCTATGCCATAAATTCACATCTAAGTCATGTGATATTAAAAACTTAACCTTAGCATCTAACATATTATCTAAGGTAAGAGTATAAATGTTACCATCCTTATTATCTTTTAAAACAATTTCTCCTTTGTCATTTGTTATATCACAAGAATCAGGGAGAAAAGAAACATAATAACCAGAATCTATAAGTTGCGAAATGCTTAATAAATTATAAGAAAGATTTCTTACTAACAACACATTTCATATTTGAAATGTGTTAGGGTCCCCGATTGTTCCTTTTCCAACAACTTGTCCTTTGTTGTTGTCACCGAATGTCATCTTTCCTCCATTCTCGATATGTTCCAACTCGGTGAATAGTTTAGGGTTGCCCGTCATACGCCTTGAACATCCACTATCTAAAAACCATTTGGTTTTTAGATTCTTTGATTTTGCATCCTTCTTGCATTCATGGAGACAAAGTTTTAGGTATCCTTTATTTGAGTCCTTGAATGTTAGGGGCACCATCCTTGTTTAGATATCTCTTAGGTATCCAAATTTGGACATACCTTCTAGGCACATATTTGACATTATTATAAGTTGAATAATACAAAGGATTTTCATGTAATTGTCCATTCCATTTAAAAGATGATTCATAGTTATACATGTTATACCTTGGTTGATAAGTACTATATCTTGGCCGATTTTGATAGTGTGTATAAGGCATATGATTTTGTTTCTTGAATGACACTATGTATGTGTGTTCATATGCATTTCTATACGTCTTATATGAATGTTGCCTATATTTAGGTTCATAATAAGTTGGATGCATTTTATTATGTCTAGTTACATTTGTATACATATAGGCATAATTTCTAGGTTGTCTAGATGCAAAATTTTGCTTAGTTGCACGTTCATATGTGTGTGTTTTTATGGGTGCATGTTGTATTTTTGCCTTAGAATAAACTGAAGAAGGAGTAGAAGAAGATGTAGCAGGCAGAGTTGATTTCTTTGTATTGCATGGCAGTTTTGTACTAGATGAAACAAACTTAGTATTTTTATCTACATTTACATTTTCTTCTTTATAGCCTAACCCGGATTTATCGTTTCTATATTTTTGAGATGATATAAGTGTATCTAACATGTTTGTACCAGATTTAAATTGTTCTAACATTTTTTTCTAAGTCTAGTTTAGTAGATTTAAGTTGTACTATCTCATTTTCACAACTTTCTAACTTAGACTTCAATATACTATTTTCAGTTTTTAATGTTTGTTCATTTATCCTATATGATTCAGTTTTAATCTCAAAAGAATCAAGAGTATTAGTAGAATCTTGTTTAAAAGATTCTAATTGATCGGAAAACTCCAAGTTGGACGTCTTCAACTTGTCGTTTTCTTCAATTAGTTTCTTCTTTTCTTTAGAGAGCCTTTTACAGTGAGCATGCATCCTTAAAAATTCTTCACACATTTCATTGAATGACATTTGATTATCAGAATCTTCATCAGATGAAGAACTTAACTCGTTGGATACAAAGCAGACTTGAACTTCCTCAGTGTCGGATTATGAGTCAGACGAGTCGCTCCATGTGCTCGCCTTGCATTGCTCGTTTGCCTTTCCTTAACTTGGTCTCCTTTGCCTTTGATTTTTGCATCTCCTTCTTGTTTATCGTTATTATTATTATTGTTGTTTGCATTTTTGTTTGTCAGACAATCATAAGAGATATGTCCTTTTTTACCACATTCATAACATTTTAACTCTTTATTATACCATTTGTTGTTATTAGAGTTGTTTTTCTTAGGCTGAGAAGAAGAAGAAGAAGATCGTTGTCTATTCCTGTTAGGCCGTTTAAAAAACTTTCTAAGTTTTCTAGCTATTAATATTAAGTCATCGCCTAATTCATTATCACAATTACTATCACCATTATTTGTATGTGACTCAGTTGATTTGCAAGCTATAGACTTACCGGATGATTTCGATGACTCGGACTTCCGTTAGTTTAGTTTTACCTCGTATACTCTAAGTGAACCGATCAAATCATCCATCATAGTGATTGACTTTGTCTCTTCGACTGTTGTTACCTTAGGATCCCATTCAGCAGGAAGGCTTCACAACACCTTTTGAACCTTCTCATTGTTTGTAAATGATTTGCCTAAAGCTTCAAGGGCATTGAAAACGTTAGTAATCCTCGAATCCATAGATATTATGGATTCGTTTGGAACCATTTTGAAAGATTCAAGCTCAGACATAAGGATGTTTATTTTTGACTCTTTTACCCCGCTAGTACCGTCATGCTTTAATTCTAATGATTTTCACATGTCGTGTGCACTTGTGCAATTTGACACATATCCTGCTTCAGAGGTCGTTAGTCCGTCTAATAGTAATTGCATATCTTTAGCATTCATGGACATTTTTGTTTTATCTTCCGAAGACCATTCGCTTTTATATTTTTCTACTTCATATGTGACTCCACTGACTTGTACAATTTTCATTGGAATGTATGACCCATCTTCAACTATAGACCATAAATCGATGTCTACAGCCATTAAGAATGGCCTCATTCTAAGTTTTCAATGAACGAAATTATTTCCATCGAAAAGAGATGGACGTTTTGTGGACATACCTTCCAACTCACCTTTGTGAGGAACTATGGCCATTGTATGTACCTTTGATTTGAGTTTAGCAGGCTACGTTGAAATATTGTTTCTTGGCCTTTTCTTGTTCGTATGGTGTTGAATCTTGGTTCTTTGAGTGGTGTCAACCTCACTTTGAGTGGACCGTGCACCTGCAATAAATACCACTAGAGCGGGGGGGGGGGGGGGGGTGAATAGTGGTTAGAAAAAATGACACTACTACCCTTGATAAAAATCCCTTTTGAAAACAGAATCTAAGACTACCTCAGATCAAGAATCCGTTTTTGAAAAATTTAAAAATCCTTGTACACAACTCCAAAATTTATGAAAATTTCTTGAATGTAACTCCGATGGGTTGACAAGACTCTGTCCAAAAATCAGACAAAAATAAGATTGTTTGGCCCTTCAAACAAATAAAAAGATTCAGATGGTCAATCTGAACAGAATTGGACAGAATGTTGCTGAAATTGAAAAACGTGTTTCTCTTTGAATACTTAACCAAAAAGGTTGAACTTTATGTCAAGACACTCCTTAGGGTGTCTAGTAATGATTCCAAAAGGCACTGACCTTAAACTGTTGGGTGCAGCAATTGTCCCGTGGCGCGTAAACCGAGCTAAGTCGCAGTCGAATGCCGTGGGCGCTTGTGTGTGCTGAATATACTATAAGGCTAGGGTATGCGCATCTCCTATCACCAATTGGTTTTGGGAGAGTTGGTAGCGTCTGAGGTCCTACAAGTGGTATCAGAGCGCATGCACACTCACGACAAGGAGATCCAACAATCTTAGTGAGATGGCAACCACTAGCTTCAAAACTGAGCAAGAAGGTATGTCGAGTCAAAGGCCTCCTCTTTTTTATGGAGAGTCCTTTATCCAATGGAAACTTAGAATGAAACTTTTTCTTATGGTTGTTGATATTGATTTGTGGTCTATTATAGAAGACGGTCCATTCGTTCCATCTAAGTTATCTACTGTTGATGGAGTCACACTAGAAGTTATAAAACCAAAGCAAGAATACACTAGTGATGACAAAAAGAGACTAAGTATGAATGCTAGAGCCATGCAACTACTTTTAAACGTGTTAAGTAAAAATGAATCAAGTTATGTGTCTAATTGCTCTAGTGCTCAAGAGATGTGGAGAATTCTTGAGATGAAAGATGAAGAGACTAGCCTAGTTAAGGAGCCTAAAATAAACATGCTTATGTCCACTCTTGAATCTTTTAAATTATTGCCAAATGAATCTATTGTTGATATGGATTTACGGTTGACTAACATCTATAATTCTCTTGAGTTTGGCAAATCTTTCTCTACGCAGTAAAAGGTCCAAAAGGTATTAAGAAGTCTCCCATCCGAATGGGACCCTAAAGTCACGGTAATTGAGGAGAGTAAAGAAACGAGATCAATAAAAATGGAAGAACTAACCGGATCTCTAAAGGTATACTAAAACAAACTTAGATTAATGAAATCAGAATCAACGTCAAAACAAGGTAAGACTATTGTTTTTAAATCAAATGAATACGTCTCTACTTTTTCCGATCATGTAGATGATAGTGATACCGAATCAGACAATGATGATCTAATACTATTGGCTAAAGGTTTGAGAAAATTTATCAGATTGTTATTTAAAAACAAACCTAAGGCTACTTCGACTAAAAGAAATAAAAATAAAATTAATGACAAGGACGTAAAGTGCTATGAATGCGGAAAACTTGGACACTTGTCATATGACTGCCCTAACAAGGACAAACAAACAAACAAACACCTTGACAAGGATCGGATCAAAACTAGACTCGTCTCAGAACCTAAACAAAGGAGAAGAGCCCTCAAAGCCTCCACTTGGAGTGATTCATTCGACTCTGAGACTGATGATACGGAAGAAGAAACGACATAAGTATGCTTTGCATCCAAAGCATCAAACAAAGTATCTTCTGATTCGGACTCTGATTCTGAACCTTCAAATGATGATTTATTTAGTCAATATTTAGAATATCATAAATTCACAAAGACTCTCGCAGAAGAAAAGAAACAGTTAATTGAAGACTGGAAGTTGTTAGAATCGTCTAACACAAGCCTTGTTGCTCATTTAAACGATTCAAAAGAAGAGGCGTCCATCATAATTAATGCATTAAAATCAAAGGTCACATCATTAACAACACAAAGCCATGAAATGAAATCCGAGATTTCAAACTTGAAATCAAGGAATGTAGGTCCAGAAAAATGATGAAACAGTTTGACACAGGTACAAACATGCTAGATCGGATCATTTCTTTACAAAAACATGATAGTGACCAAACCGGATTAGGATACGTTGAGAAAAATGAGACATTAAATAAATCAACCAAATTCATTCCGTCTAAGAAAATAGATGCAACCAAGACATATGTGGCGCCTAAGAAGACGCCTAGATCCTCTATGAGATATAATTATGTGTCGTACAAATATGAAAATAAAACATTAATGCATACACGACATTCATTTACATCTAGATCGCACTCCATGCACACCAACACAAAAACATATCAAGAACAACAACCATACAATATTCATAAGGGAATTCTTGGCCAAAGTCCAAATGTATTCTCACCTCATGTCTACTATATTGCTTCTTCATCTACATTCTCACCATTTGTTAGACTGAGAAAGGTCAGCCAAGTATGGGTACCGAAAGGTACTTTACAAAGAGGTGAAGAAGTAACTCGTAAGGACCCAAAATAAAAGGGTACTTAAATTGTTGTTACACTTTGCAGGGCACACATATATCAATCAAGTGGTATCAGAGCCAAGGTCACAGGTTCGATTTCCAGCGGAAGCAATTACTGAGGGGGAGAATGTTGGGTGCAGCAATTGTCCCATGGCGCGTAGGCCGTGTGGGCCAAGTCACAGTCGAATGACGTTGGCGCTTGTGTGTGCTGAATACACTATAAGGCTAGGTATGCGCATCTCCTATCAACAATTGGTTTTGGGAAAGTTGGTAGCGCTTGAGGTCCTACATAAAAAACTCTTAGTTAAAACAGAATTCAAGTTTTCTCAAAACCGGTCAGATTGCAGCCAGACTAGAGCAGTTATCTTGCAACGACTGAAAGACTAACTTTTCCTTGCTCAAATCAAGTGATTCTTGTTGCAAATGAAAGCTAACAGCCTAAAGTATAACGCAATCAAACATCATGAATTTTGAAAGTGTTTAACTATTTTTTTTTCAAAATGTGAGAAATTGTGTGAAAACTACAGTGAAAAACGGGCAGAAAACAGAAATGTAGAAACAAGATAAGAACACCGAGAATTTATCCTCGTTCGGTCAATGTGACCTAATCCAGTCCCAAGGAACAAATTTCCTTGGATTTAAATATGGTATGAACCAAATTACAAAAAGAACCAAGCTTGATCCTTGGGTTAAACACCAACCCTATTCATGACTTGTATGAACACATTCTATGCAACACTTAGTTGCAACATCTCCACCACCTATTGATGTAGCCTTATAGAATTGGCTAATCAATCTTACAAATGAAGCTCAAGAGGCTTGTAGCTCTCCAATAAATACATCAAGAACACCTTGGCTACGAAGAATGGAACAAGAATGATAAGAAGATAGCTAGACAAATCAACTATTGCTTTCATGTGAGCTTCAAGTGTGTTCTTCTTCTTCACCTTTGCCTCCTATTTATAGTGTGAAATGGCTCTTGAATATAAGAACTCCAATGTCTCAACATCTTCATCATCAAGTCCTAGTTTTCTTCACATCATTGGCTGGCCACATAATCATCTTGTGCACTTGGCGACATAGAGAAGAATGATTAGTCCACCTTAAACTTTCAGCATGGCCGAATTTTTACCATCAAAAATGACTTGGAATTTGCTTGAAAAATAAAGATAATACTAAGGGATAATACCACCAAGATACCCTCAACTCCTTGCAAAAGAATAGGGTATGTGAGGCTGCCTTTTGACTCACCAAATCTGTCAATTCCAGCCATGTAGCCGTTGGCTACCATTTGAAAAATCCTAGTTTTTGGTTGGTCCACTTGTCACCAAGATATAAAATGAATTACACATCATCTCCACCAGAATATACATGTTTTTCAACACATATACATGTATATCAACTCAGATTTTTGAAGAAGAAATCAACACGTAATAGTTGACAAGATTATGTCAACATATAACACCAAAATTTCCACTGTTTTTTCTTGTATGTAGTAATCATTTTCACACCTTGAACACCTTTAAATTCTCTGAAATATGATTATAAATATACTCCAATAACATATAGAAGAAGATCTTCAAGAAAGAAATAGAATGTGACATCACAACCCGTCACATATCCCGCTACTGTTAATAATTTCATCATTTGAGAAAAATAATATAAAACCACCATATAATCTTCAAGATAATCATAAATTAACTCCAGAATGAAGATAAGAAAATACCAAAAATACCCTCAGGGGTAAAATGACCAAAATGCCCCTGGTGAGAGAAAACTCCAGAAATGACCTCGATGGTCAGAAATAAATGTAATAACACCTTTGTCATGATAAATAAGATGAGAATAAATCCTTGAAGTATTTCCACCATATCATGTTCCTACAAAACTCAAAATGCCAATTTTGTCTTTTTTTGTAAGTTGTAGAATCTTCCAAGGCACATTAGTCACAAGTCATTTGTAATCATCAAAAACACATAATATCCACATAATGAACACATATAAAACATGTACAAATGAAAACAACCACTTTATCAAATTTTAGAAAAATATTTCTAAAAACCCTAGACATCGATCGATCGAAGTGCCTCAGCTTCAGCGATCGATGTCTCACAGTGAGTTTCAGAATTTGTCTCTGACCTACATTGATCGATCGAAGTGAGGGTTCGATGTAAACATCGATCGATCGATGTGTCTCAGGTTTAGAGATCGATGTCTCACAGTAAGGTCTTGAACTTTCTCTGCCTTGCGTAGATCAATCGATGTGAGGGATCGAAGTACATCGATCGATCGAAGTGCAACAACCTGAGAGATCGATGTCATTTTTCTCAAGTTTTTCAACTTTTAGTCATTTATAACACCATGTGTGACATTTTTATGCATTCACCACTTAAAATCATGACTTTGAAAATTATCCAAACATATTTCTCACCAAACGTCTATAACATCATTCATTTTTCATAAAGCATTTCAAAACATAACATTTCCGTAGCTTTCATAACATGACTTCTTCATAACTCGGCTATAGCACTTTTCATACGTATGAACAGTAAAACACGACATACCGAATGATTTCCCATATAGTCGCATATACAAATATGAATCCCAATGTTCCAAGTACTATGTTACATCTTATGTACATGGATCTAATGGTGACGTATTATGGAAAAGATCCCGAGTCCCGGACGCAGTGTTACACTCGGCCAAAACGAAAAATATATGCCCCTAACATCCTCCCTTGGACCCGATGTCCGGCCGGCACACCAATATCATAACGTAACATCACAAAACATAACATACATAGGTCATTGGAATCATTCGTCTCGTGGTCGGTTCGTTATGCGTAAAATCTGTTTTTAAACCGTATCATGTGGTAAATTTTTTTGTAAAAACGTATTCATGTCAAAACGTTTCGTTTCAAAACATGGATTTATTTATGCATGCATGCAAACTCAATTTTAGGCTCATTTGCACATCTAAAAATTTTAGCACTCAATGTCCAACATTTATCTTATGATACAAGTCACAACTTAGTTAAAATACCAATTGTGCCCCTTCTATCTAGCTCTCGGTTTAGGGCCTTAAAACAGCCCGCTTTTTGGGCTTCGATCTCAAACATCATTATCTTATATTATCTAATTTTCATAATATTCCGTGGCTAATCAAATCAGCCCCTTTTTGGACTTGTCAAATATATCATTTCCTTAGTTTTCTTATTTAACACAACATTCATTTAGCCATTCAAATAATATATAATACACATACTTTACAATACATATAATTAAGTAATTACAAAACAACATCATTAGTACACTTATGTGACCCCATTGCCGAATTTAGACGTTGCACTCTAACATATTATGAAACTAAACATGCACTTGAATTATACATTTTCATTCATGATCATGGATTACACTTTTGATTCTAACATATTTGAACACATGCATGTTAGTTTCCATCAAACATATGAATTTAAGAGACATGATCATGATGATGATCATGATGAAAAATTAATTGCAGACACAAAAGATGATGGAAACCATAAAAACATACATCCTTAATTCATGATCATCAAGATTACAATTCATAATGAAGGTGATGAAGCATGGTTAAATTGGTGGCCGAAAACAGCCCCCAACCATGTTATGCATAAATATGGCATGATGATCATGAAGAAACAATTTTTGATGGTCAAGCGTTGTAGCTAAAATTATGATGCATCACAATCATGGTAAATCCATACCATCAACATGCATGAACAATAAAAATCATCAAGAAACATATATGTAATGATCATCATCAGAACACATAAGAATATGATTCAAAGTGTGGTTCTTAGTACACGTTTTCAAGAAAGTGTGATATGTACCTAACACTTTTCATTAAATGAGACATGCATGCGTAGTCTTTGGCTACAAATGACATGCATATTCATATGAGACCTAAACATATCTTAAACACCACATGCATGACACTTTTTCATATCATCTTAGCATATGCATGCACACATTCAAGAATGACACACAAATATTCACCTAAAAGGCATGCAAGAAAACTTTTTACATGTTTATGGTGGAAAAATGATTTAAACACATGTATGCATGATCCAAATTTGTAGACGAACATAGATGATAGGTTTTTTAACATGCTGAAGAAACCAAGAAGAATATTTACCTTCTTTTGGATCTTATACTTAAAATGGAAGAGATTTCTTCCCCTTCCTTCTTTGGATAGAGCACACGGCCTAAAGCTACGCAAAAGGAGGTGAAATGAACATCATAAAATAAGTATACTTAGAGATGTTCCATCATCACTCCTTGAATAAAATTATACTTAAGTGTTAGGAGCAAGTGTCCTAGGCTTGCATGTCCTCTTCGTCACTTATAATGGCAGAAAGTTTCCTTCTATTCCCCCTTGGAAGTTCATGGATTTGACTCCTTTGAAGGTTGGGAAATTTAGGTCATTGTCTTCGAATAGGGATAAGATGAAGAATGGAAAGAGAAATAAGTGAAATTCTCCTCTTTCCCCCCTTTGGGTGCACACAACTATGAAGGAGACTTCTTGGAGACTTGGAAAAGAAAATGGAACTTTAGGGAGAAGAAGAAGAGAGAGATTCTATATTTCGAAGAGGAATTTCAAGTGAGAGGGATAAATGTTTGAAGTGTAGAGAAAATAAGAGAGGTAGTTCCCTTAATTCCCTTATAATCTCGGTTTCCTTGAAAACTATGGAGACTTGAAAGACTTGATTCTTAGTAAGAAGAGAGAGGTGTTCTTATTTGAGATGGAATGAAATGAAAGGGGATAGGAGGAAAGAAAAGAAATTTTTATCTTTTTATTGCATATGGCCGAAATCTTTGGAATTTGATGTTAGGAAATCCGACAAGATCACTGCAAAACGCGCAGCGGAAAAACAAAACTTGATCTCCGATTTCCTATCAAGGATCCATGTTGTTCGTTTAATTGATGAAAGAAACGTAAAAATTACCTCCAAAGATTCGAAATCCGCAGGTGGAAGAGGTGCGAAAACACGAACACCCTCTGTCGTTATCCACACGAATGCTTCCGCCCTGAGTGCTAGCTCTTGAACGGCGCGGCTGAGAACTCTGCTTTTCTCAAAAATCGATTTTTGTCTTTTCGTTTTCTGCTGATTGCTTAGTGTATGAGATACACCATGCTATATACATATATATAGATATCAAAATCTGATTCCAGATCGGATCGGTTAATTCCTATCATAATCCGCACCAAATACGGATTCAGTTAGGATTAGATAAAAACCAATCAAAATCCATATCATATATGGATTCTATTGTTATTATCTGATGATATAAATATATACATAAAAAAATGAAAATAATAATAATAATAATAATTAATATCCAATATTAATATTATTAATATTAAAAAGGATAATAATAATAATAATTAATATCCAATATTAATATTATTAATCTCAGCTATACGCATTCTTGTGTGTGACCCGATAGGCCCATATTAATTGGTAGTTGATTAAATCTCTATTAAACCAACAAGTCGTAATTGGCCTCTAGCAAGGCATTACGACTACCCAATTAATACGAGTACAGTCCAACTAGCCTAATAATAGCACATGCATTAATCCCTTTGTCACACGATATCTAGTTTGAACATAAGTCATGGTCAGCGTCATACTTATATTGTTCAAACATATGATTACTCGATCTCTAAGTAGACTGATAAAACAAATGATATTGATCACACTATCAATTCATTTGAGCACGACCATGAATTTCACAGTCTCACTAATCGAGGGGCCCAAAGATATCTCTCTCAAAAGAGAGGGACAAATTCTATCTTGATTGTTCAATATCCTCTACATAATTTCTATCACATTCAATCATGACCTTTATTATTATCCAGTTACGGATAACATTTGATCATGTCAAAATATAATAGTCCTTATGTTGGAAACTATGACAATCTCAAGTCAAAGGATTAAAACATGACTATCATGAGATTTACTTATGACGCTAATCCATGTAGTAATCTTATGATGGGTCTATCCAATACACTGTTCTCTAACAAGTATCTATGAAATTGATTTGTATCACCATACACATAATCATCTCATGATTATCAAATCAATACTCATACTGATTATAAATTATTTTATCTCTATAACAATAATAAATCAGGGACATATATCAAAATTGTGTAACATACTAACCAACAATAATGATAATAAAACCTCTTTTATTAATAATAAATGTATAACATAAATATCCAAATCATGGCCTAGGGCACATATACTAACATTTGAGGGAGGGGTGGAATCTTTATTATGGCTTATGGAAGTAGAGAAAAGGGAAGAAGGATGAGTGGGTCAAATTTGTATGTAAGGTAAATGGTTGAAAGCATGACATGAAATGATGAGAGGGTGGAATGTTGTAAGAGAAGATTATCTCTTTTTTCTCTATGTATCTTACGGGTTTAGGGAGGGGGATTTGGCTTGAATGTGTCTTGAAAAAAGGAAAAAATAAAAGCTTAGGATTTCCTAGTAGTGGAGAGAGAGTTTACCTTATTGGGAATGGAATGAAATGAAGTGGTTTCCTTCTTCTATGCTCTTTGGCCGAGATTGAGCTTGAGAGAAAGGACTGGGAGAATCTTCATGATGTTTCTTGGATAGATAAAAGAAAAGGATGATAGAGGTGTAAGGTTAGCATGAAGAAGAATTGGTTGGGATGATGGAGTGTTGTAAGACTAAAATTCTTTATCTGGCTTGCATGGTGTGAAGACAATAATTGTAAGTGGAAGGGGAATGATTATGCTTTGAAGTTAGAAGGAATTAACAAGGTGAAGAATGCATGCCTTGTAATTGGTGGGTGCTTGAGTGGTGTAAGAAATTATTCTCCCTCTTTCTTTGTTTAAGTGGGCAGCCACATAAGATGAAGAAGAGTGAAATGATGACATTTCGAAGGTATAAGAAAAATGACAAACTGTGAAGGCTTGTTGAAAGAATGTGGGTATATGTTGAACCCTTGTTTATTTCGTAAAATGATGTAGGAAGATTAATGTTAGTGGATGAATAAAATAATCTTCCATTTACACTAACTAGGTAGGGGTGGTCAAGGGTATTTTATGGGTGGAATAAAACAAAATTTTTAGCCTACCTCAGTTTCCATGCCCTACATTCCTTTTTCTTTAACTTAAATGTATAATAATGTGTGTGTCCTATTTCTATTTTCATTTAGTTATTTGACCTACTTCATTTGTTGATTAGGGTTCAATTTATTCATTTGGTGCGTGTCAAAACTTTTTACCTATACCGCTTAGTGCGGCACAACGATTTATTTGATTCTATTCGGTATGCCCTATCTTAATCCCATAAATTCCTTTGTTTTACTTTTCTAATGGCTCGGGGGTGTAGGTCATAACATATCTATGTATGGGTATGGTACACGTCAATCGATATATGTGAGGGCATGATTTACATCGATCGGTCTATTTGAGAGCATAATGTTAGACAGTGTGGTTTTAATTTGATTTCAGGGTGACATCGATCAATCTATGTGAGGGTATGATGTTAGATAATATGTTTTCAATTTGAATTCAGGATGACATCAATTGATCTGAGGGTATGATGTACATAGATCGATCTTTGTTGGGTGTATGATGTATACATTGATCCTTGTTTAGAGATTTATGTCAGGGTGTGATGTATATGTTGATCTATATTAGAAATCTATGTCAGGATATAGTGTTACTTCCTTATTTGCCAAAGACTTCGTGATTTCTTAATCATAAAATGACTGTTCAATTCTTTTTCAAACATCTTTTAACTTTATCATAACAGGCATATTTCAACATATAAGAATAGATATTAACGTCGAAAGTCAATTTAAGTTATCCAGCTCTTGCAAGCTCTAATACACATCATGTCAAATATGTTATAACTGGACCATTTTCAATATAAAACAGACATATGTATATGATTTGCAACATACATAACTTAGTCTACAAGGCTAGTTATTAATGTGAAATTTTCTAGATTTAAAGATTTATGCATCCCTAAGGTGACATTGTGCTCTATATAAAGCAAAACAAAAGAGTCATGCAAATTCTCCTTTTCTAATGTACATGACATAAGTTCCTTTTTAGCATGCTTGTATTTTAGAGCAAGATTTTCAAATTCCATTTGTAAAGAAATATATCTATCTTGTAATTTATTGAATGAGGAAATTGAAAGAAAAACCTCTTTCTCATATTCAAAATCTATGAGCCACATTGTTTTTCTATCATCATGATCCTCTTCATCTATGTTTGATTGATGATCATTACTTGATGGCTCCTCAAGCTTCTTGCATGCCTCATATGAGAAGAAGATGCCTTGAACCAGTATTAGCTCCTTGTGTGAAAGGAGACATGAAATATTTCAAGAGATTTCCTTTCTAGCTAGAAATTCTTCTTATCTCCATCATTGTAGTCATTCAACTTATTCATGACTGTTCTCTTATTGTCATCCAACCTAGTTGGTGGAAGTATACCCTCCATAACTATTCTCTAAATGTCATAACCATTCTACACATATATGCACTCATCCTATATTTCCATAAAAAATAGCTAGATGCATCAAATATAGAAACTTTGGTGTTTGGTGCTATGAATATAGTGAATGGTTTGGGATTTTAGCTAGTAGAAGTAGAGGTTGTCATGTCATATTTTTCGATCATCTTTCACTTTGTTACTTGCAAAAATTAGACAACCAATAAGTCTCAACTGTGACTCTAAAGGAGAGATGAATAGAGTGTTGGGCTATGGTTTGGATTTTTCTTGATTTTGGCTCACAACTCAAGTACTCTCAAAAATAAAAAGGGAAGATGAGAAACGATGAATGGAGAGACAAGATTTAGAGTAGCTTGAATCTCTTTGATTTTATTCCACTACCATTTTGTTTCATAAGTGGTTTTTCAACATTAATTTTTCTTATTACCTTCAACAAGGAGCAAGAAAAACAAAGCAGCACTTGGACTAACAATTAGTACAACCACGATTATAGCAACAACAACTATTATACAAACAATTTGTGCAACATCAATTAGTACAACGGCTACAAGCAAGAACCTTTTCTTGCTTCTTCACAGCTTCAACAATGTTCTTTTAAAGAAATTTGACCAAATGTGTTTAGGGGAAGAAGTGAGATTACACATTCAAATAATTCTAAATCACAAGAAAGAGATCAAATGTGTTTAGTTCCTATTGTACTAGACTTCTATTATCACAATACAAGAATGACAAAAGTAGAAAGAGCTTAATAGGATTTAAACATTTTTGCATTTTTGAGAGCATTTTACAACAATGGAGGATGAAAATTTGAAGAAGATGAAAGTGTGTAAATGCCTCATTTGAGTTTCTTCAGTATAGAGGTGTGAATCTCGTTTTTGGAGCCTCCATAAAATCTTCAAATCCAATAATTGCTTTGGAGAAATCAAACTTGCCTTCAACCACCATATACTTGAATTTGATGACTTATAGCCACCTAGAGATGTTTAAATAGGTGTAGAATGTCAAGATAGCATTATAGACGTTGGGAGAAAGTCCACAATCAATTTGATAAAGATTCAAGAGAGAAAACACTTTAAATCTTCCTTGGATATATTTATAATGACTATAAAATTTGAATTGAGGATAACATTGATCGCTATATCAGAGGGTATGATGCACATCGATCAGTCTATGTGAGAATATAATGTTGGACAGTGTGGTTTTAATTTGATTTCAAGAGGACATCGATCAATCTATATGAGGGTATGATGTTAGACAATATGGTTTCAATTTGAATTCAGGATGACATTAATTTATCTATCTAAGGGTATGATGTACATAGTGTTAGGTCCGAAACACACTCTAGAGGGGGGACGAATAGACTGTTTGGTACTTTTTGCGGAATTTTCTTGTTTAACTCAACTCAAAAGAAATTCAAAATCAAAGAAAGAATGTGAGGTGAGAAGCAATGAATGAATACACCGGATATAGAGTGGTTCGAATCGTAAATGATTCTACTCCACTACCACTTTGTTGTCAAAGTGGATTTTCAACAACTAGTCTTCTTATTAAAGACAATAAGAACAACCACAACAACACTTACGCTAACACCTTAGTGTAAGCAACAAAAACAGCAACTTATTGCACAAAATACACTTGTGCAACTACAGCAACTACAGCTTTAGCAAGAACAACTTCTTGCTACCTCACAACTTCAACAAAGTTCCCTCAAGAACTTTCTCATAGTGGTTTGAAGGAAATAGTAAGGTTCACACTTTCTCACTAGTCTAAGCACAAGCAAGAGATCAAATATTTATGGTTTCTCTTGTGCTAGACTCTCTATCTCTCAATATACAACAATGAAGAGCAAAGAAAAGCTTAACAAGCTTTAAGCAATTTTACAAATATGAGAGAACTATACAACAATGAATAATGAAGCTAGATGATGGTGAAAGTGTGTATTTGCCTCATCTAAGCTTCTCCCATTTATAGCTGAAGTTCACCACGTTTTTGAGCTTTCCACCATGTCTTCAAATACACCAAATGTCAAGATAATGCCCAAATAGTCTTTAGCCACCCTATGGAGTGATTTGATCCTCAATAGCCAACCTAGGATTGATTAGACATGGATACAATACTCAAGGAAGCATGTAATATGTTAGGTTAAAGTCTATATGTTAGGTTAAAGTCTACATGAAATTTTGAATTCTAGGGGACATCGATCGATCGAAATGCCTGGGGTGAGAGATCGATGTACTCCAAAAACTTTGCAGTTTTTGAAACTGCTGACATCGATCGATCGATGTCCCTTTGAAAGTGACTGATGACACTTCGATCGATCGATGTCCCCTGGACTAAGAGATCGATGTTGGACAGAAAGTATTCTGCCTGACATCGATCGATCGAAGTCTCCCAGGGGAGAGACTGATGACATCGATCGATCGATGCCCCCAGGTTGAGAGATCGATGTTGGACAGAAAGGTTTCTGCCTGACATCGATCGATCACAGCCAGAGGCTGAAGTACATCGATCGATCGATGTCCCCAGTCTGAGAGATCGATGTTGGACAGTGAGTTCCAATCTCAACCATTTTTGACATAGTGTAATTTTCTCATCTTACATCATGTCTGAAGCATAAATTTAACTTATTTAAAACATCTTTTCATCATCAAAACAATTTATAACTTAACAATCTCCCCCTTTTTTATGATTTCAAAACCATGATTCAAAAGATGTTTTTTACTTGATACGTTTACATCTAAACTTGATATTTTACAATTCCCCCTTAGTTCATGCTCCCTCATCATATGAGCACATCAAAAACTCCCCCTTAACATGTAATCTACCCAAAATCAATAAATATGATGTCAATGCTCCCCCTCAACCCATGCACCAAATTTCATATTTTCATCTTTTCAATATGTGAGATAGCATACCAAAGTAACAAAGACTATCAATCATTATACACATGCATATCAAGAGACTTCATGTCATGTTATGCCAAATCCAACTTCTCAAACCAAGCTATGTTATGCAAACCACCAAGGCTTAAGCCATCAACAAACCATGCCACAATATCATATCAAGACAACCACCAACTTAAGACAATAGAACCAACTTAAGACAACAACCATGCCAAGACAACCACCATTGCCAACTATACCATGCCAAACCATGCCCAACCAAAACTATACCAACATACCAAGACAACTTAATCAAGACATATCAAGACACCATCAAGAACAACTCCAACATATCAAGACACCATCAAGAACACCATCAAGAACACCAACTTCTCCCTTTTTTTGAAAACATCAAAATAAGAAATATGAAAATAAAGGAGTGAAATATCATTAAGTAAATAAGAAGTTCATGAGATATACGAGTAATCTCAACTTCTAAGCTACTCCTATAGCTACGGGGGGGGGGGGGGAATGGGAATCATATAGTAACTACTCTTCATCGGAAGAGAAGCATAAACCGGAGAGGGCCGCCTTGAGCTTGGTCTTTAATTTTTGGTATTTCGTCTTTTGAACGTTCAGCTCCGATTACAGCGTCGTGACCTGAGTATCAACTTTTACTTCTAATGTTTGGACACGGGCCTGGAGGGTTTTATAGTCCTTCTCTAGATCATCAATGCAAACCTCTTCCTTAGTTAATTCCTCTCCCCATTGACCAAGGGTGTGATGTAGGTCTTGAATCTTAGCTTCTACGTTGAATTCTTCCTCTGAGTCACTCGCTTCTTCCATTGGGGCTTTTCCTTTGTCCGTTTGGGAGGTGGAGCTTGGTTGTGGGGGCGGTTGGGGTGAAGGGTGAGAAGAGGGTTCCATAGGAGGTTCAGTGGGTGATGGTGGAGGAATAAGATCTTCATGTTCTTCCTCTTCTTGTTCTTGTTGTCCACCCCGTCTTTGCGCCTCTTTTCGGGACTTATGTATTTGTTGGATGTTTGCCTTTGTATAGTAATCCTTGTTAGGTATCTGCTCCGTGTACTCGTCATCTAACTCTACATTAGCCTTCTTTAGCAATCTATAGATGAGATTGTTATATGGAAGCGCTTTGGATTTCTTTGTGACGGCTTCCATCATATTGGTAAACACAATTTCCCCAAAGTTCACACCTTCCTTCATAGCAATGCGGTATGCAATGTAAAAATCTAAATTGCTCAGGAATTTAGTCGATTTACCATTGACACAAAAAGTGACTATGGCAAACAACACTTTATACACCAGAGGCATGTCATTTGTGTTCTTGGTGGGGTGAAATCCAATAAATGTTTTTCCCTCATCCTCAGAGATTTGGTACTTATAGGCATCCGACCTCTAGGGGTCAAAGTCTTCCCAACCCTCATCCGGAACTTCAAGCATTTCATTGATGGTCTTAGAGGTAAACATCAACAACTGGCCCTCTACTATCATATTCAAAGCATTAGGCACCCCATTTCTGTAGTCTACCCACATATTGGCATAAAACATTCTAGTAGATCGGGTAGACATATTGGTCATTTGAGAGACCTCCCAAACATGTCTCCATTTTTGAATACCAAACCAATCAATGATTGGTTTTAATTCCTCATTGCTCAAAATGTCCTCAATTTTGAGCAATTTTAGTGGAATGGTAGACCTCTTCTTGTGCTCCCATTCAATAAACAGTTATTGAGCTCTTAGAAAAATGTAGGCAAATTTACCTGTGCCTGTAGGCTCTTTCAAAGCATTTGTGTATTCCCTGGATTTGAGCCATGGAAAGTTGTTTAGAGTGAGCCTCCCCCTTGTCTCACTCAACATGGCTTCATGAGAGGAAGTGGCCCTCTTCCTCAACCCTTGCGTCCTAGATCCTGTTGGCACTTGAGGAAGTGATTGTTGTGGCTCACTTGCTTCTTCCTTAGAGGTTCTTTGTCTTTTTGCTGGCTTTTTCGTTCTTGGTGCCATTGAAGAGTTAGGGTTCGGATTTTGTAGAGAATAGAGATGAAAATGATGAGATTTTGGCAATGGAGGTCTGATTTGTGGAAAAATGTAGACTTTGGCAAGGATTTGGAGCGTAGAAGAAGAAATTTGGCGTTCTTGAGCGAGAGAGAGTTAGAGATTTTGTTTGGAGAAAGAGGAAAGTGAAAAGGAAGAAAAGAATTGCAGGTTTTAATAACCTTTTCCCGCTGACATCGATCGACCGATGTTTGAGACTTCGATCGATCGATGTCCTAGACATAGATCGATCGAAGTCTGTTTTTACATCAGTCTCTAAGACTGCCACATAGATCCATTGATGTGCTCTGGAATTTGTCTTTTTGACAGTTTTGGCCCCTAAACATTGTTTATCATCCCTAATCTTGTTCTAATTGATTCGAATGTCTCAGTAGGAAGGGATTTAGTAAAGATATCCGCTAGTTGGTCATTTGTTGGAACAAATTCAATGCATACTAATCCTTTTTGAAGGCAATCCCTTATGAAATGACGCGTCACTTCTATATGTTTTGTCCTACTATGGTGAACTGGATTTGTGATATACTTATGACTGAAGTGTTGTCACATAAGATGAGGACTTTATCGAACTTAATATTGTAATCATTTAAGGTGTTGATCATCCAAAGTAGTTGTGCACAACACGAAGCGGCCGATACATATTCGGATTTCGCCGTTGAAAGTGACACACTATTTTGTTTCTTGGAGAACCGATAAACTAAGCAATCTCCAAGGAATTGGCATGTTCCAGAGGTGCTTTTTCTATCAACAAGATTTCCGGCATAGTCGGAGTCACTATACCCTCTTAAATCAAAACAACCATTTTTGGGATAAAATAATCCAAAGTTCAAGGTTCCTTTCAAATACCTAAATATACGTTTAATGGCAACTAGATGCGATTTCTTAGGCATACTTTGAAATCTAGCGCATAAGCACACAGCATGCAAAATATCCGGTTTACTAGCGGTCAAAAAAATTAAACTACCAATCATACCCCTATATTTGGTTACCTCAACCGGCTTTCCTTTTTCATCTTTGTCAAGCTTCGTACTTGTGCTCATTGGTGTGCTCACACTTCTTCCATCCTCAAACTTGTATTTCTTGAGTAAATCCTTTGTATACTTTGTTTGAGATATGTACACTCCATCTTGAGTTTGCTTAATTTGAAGACCAAGAAAGTAATTGAGTTCACCCATCATGCTCATCTCAAATTCTCCTTCCATAAATTTAGCAAAATGCTCACAAAGAGAATCATTAGTGGCACCAAATCTAATATCATCCACATAAATTTGAACAAGCAATTGATGGTTTCCTTGTTCTTCAATAAAAAGAGTAGTGTCGACTTTTCCTCTTGAAAACTCATTTTCAAGAAGGAAGTTACTTAATCTATCATACCATGCCCTAGGAGCTTGTTTAAGTCCATAAAGGGCCTTTTTGAGTTTAAATACATGATTTGGATAATCATGATTTTCAAACCCCGGTGGTTGAGCTACATACACCTCTTCTTGAATTATTCCATTCAAGAATGCGGATTTCACATCCATTTGATATAGTTTGAAATCCTCATAGCATGCATATGCTAATAGCATCCTAATAGCTTCTAACCTAGCTACGGGGGCAAAAGTCTCATCATAGTCTATGCCTTACTCTTGTCTATATCCTTGAGCTACTAACCTAGTCTTGTTTCTAGTGATGTTTCCTTTATCATCCATTTTCTTTCTAAATACTCATTTAGTGCCAATTATAGGATGATCACTAGGTTTAGCTACTAATTCCCAAACATCGCTCCTTTCAAATTGATTTAGTTCTTCTTGCATGGCTAATACCATCTTCATCATTTATTGCCTCCTTTATATTTTTAGCCTCAACTTGTGAAATGAAGGCATTTTCATTGAATTTCCTCCTTGTAATTATGTCTTGACTAGTTTTACTTAATATTAATTCTTTAGGGTGATCTTTCCTACACTTATATGAATCCAGTAAATTTGAGGTATCTCCACTTACTTCTTCATCTTCAACCTTATGTTCAAGGGAATCAATCCTAAGATCAATGACATTATTACCTTTTGGATTCTCAAATTTCTCTATATGACTTACTTCAACTATTTCATCATCATCATCACTAGTATTTGGTTCATCCTTAATGAGTTTACTAAACTTGACATGAATTGATTCTTCAACTTTCATGTTTCTTTTATTATATACCCTGAATGCCTTGATATTTTGAGCATATCCCATAAAGATTCCTTCATCCGCTTTGAAATCGAGTTTATCCAAGTTATCTTTGGTGTTAAGTATAAAGCACTTACAACTAAAAACCTTGAAATAACCAATATTTGGTACTCTACCTTTCCAAAGCTCATAAGGAGTCTTTTTGAGAGATGGTCTCAAATAAACTCTATTCATCACATGACACTCAGTGTTTACCGCTTTGGCCCAAAAATACTTGGGTAGCTCAAATTCATTTAGCATGACTCTACTCATTTCTTGAAGTGTTCTATTTTCCCTTTCCGCAACACCATTTTGTTGAGGAGTTCTTGGAGCTGAGAAATTGTGTCCATACCCTTTGGATACACAAAATTCTTGAAACTCTCCATCAAACTCACCACCTCTATCACTTCTAATTTCCTTAATTGTGTCTTCTCTTTGATTTTCTAGTCTCCTACAAAACTTTATAAATTCTTGGCATGCATCATTCTTTTTAGCTAAGAACATTACCCAAGTGTACCTAGAGAAATCATCTACCACTACAAAGGTGTAATGTTTTCCACTTAGACTTGCCGTACCAATATCCCCATGCAAATCCATATGAAGTAATTGTAGGGGTATAGTGGTCGAGATTTCACTTTTGGGCTTGAAGCTTGTTTTAACAAGCTTTGCCTTTTGACAAGTATCATATAAGCCATGGTTTTCGAAATTCAATTTTGGAAGACCTTGGACCTTTTCATTTTTGCAAATCTCTTTGAAATTTTTAAAACTAATATGTCCAAGTCGTCTATGCCATAGTTGAGTCATATCATTTTTAGCAACTAGGCAAGAAACAATTTGTAAACATCATTTTTCCTTATAGCCTCAAAAACAATCTTATCGTTCTTTTTCACAATGCATTTTCTTTTCATAAATTCAACTTGAAAATTAGCATCACATAGTTGGCTAACACTTATCAAATTATATTTAATCCCTTCTACATATAGTTCATTATTAATAGTAAAATAAGAGTTACCAATTTCTCCATGTCCAAGGATTTTGGCTCTCCCATTGCCAAAATGCACCGTTCCACCATCTTGGAGCTTGAGCTTGGTGAATAATGTTTTGTCTCCAGTCATGTGCGTTGAGCATCTGATGTCCATAAGCCATTTGGTTCCTTCTTCTTTGTCTACTCCATTTATCTTGAGAGCCTACAAAACCAAGAGATTTATGCATTGGTACCCTTTGATGGTTGGGTCCTTTAGGGTTAGTTTGTCGACCCTTAGGCTTCCGAACATACATGCTTCTAAATCTACCTCTACATTCATTCTTCACATGTCCTACTTTGTTTCAACGAAAACAAGTGGGTACATGCCTTAGTTGAGAAGGTGATGAGTTATGTTATATTTTTCTCTTGTTTGTCTTTTTCTTTAATGACTTAGGCTTAATGGAGGAATGTGATGAATTAAATCCTAAACCGGATTTATTATTTCCAATTCTTTGATTTCCAAGTAGTTTGTCTAAATTATTTTTACCATTTGTTAATCTTTGTAAATCTAACCTTTGTTTCTCACATTCTTTTCTAATTTTTACATTTTCGAGAGCTACGGTTTTATACATGGTGAGTATGATATCATGCTCTTGAAATATCAAAATGTTCTTATCATGCAAGCTCTTATTTTCTAAAATGCTCTTCTTGAACTCTTTCTTCAAATGCTTATATTTTAAATCTAATTTCTCAAAATCATCTTGCAAATCTCCTATTTCATCTTGCAAATTAGAAGGATTAGATTTTACCTCAAGGTCATCTTCAATTGCCATGAGACAAGTATTGGATTTTCAACTATTGCAACAAGTCCAACATCTTGATCTTCAATTTCTTCTCCTTCCGATTCGGAGAGAAGATCATCCCACGTGGTTACCTCCGCATCTAGAGCTTTCTTCTTTTGAGGAAAGACCTTATTTTCTTTTTTTTGCGGCTCCTTGACGTGGCAGTCGGCAATCAAGTGACCGGGACGACCACATCTATAGCAATTTTCACTTGCTTCTTTTTCCTTGGGTGGTCTTTTGAAAAACTTTCTTGCTTGAGCTTTATTCCTTGTTGCCATTCTTCTAAATTTTCTTACTAGAAGAGCAACTTCTCCATCCGATTCATCGGACTCTACCACCAATCCTTTGTGTGATGTTTGTGTTGGCTTGATAGGATTCATCTTATTTTGTTCACCAATAAGAATTTCATGAGCAAGAAGATTACCGGATAGCTCATCAAGGGTTAGAGTCTTGAGATTCTTTGGTTCGGTGATGGCGGTGACTTTTGGTGTCCATTCTCTTGGCAAAGAGTTGAGGAGTTTTGAGACAAGGTCTTCATTTGAGATTTTCTTGTCCACCATGGAAAGTTGATTCACTATTCGTGTGAATCGATCAATTGTTTCCTCAATCTTCTCACCGCTCTTCATTCCGAACATCTCATATTCCTTCATGAGCATGAGTCTTTTGGCCATTCTTACTTGCTCAGTCCCTTCGTGTATCATTTCAAGCCTTTTCCATGTCTCATGAGCTGTTTCAAGACCTTGAAGTCTTATGAGCTCGGTGGTGGTAAGAGCACTTGAGAGAATATCAAATGCTTTGCCATTGATGGCGAAGTGTATCTTCTCTTCGTCGGTGTAGTCATCCTCATCTTTGAACATTGATTCTCCTTTTGAGTTGATAATCATAGGAACTTCAATTCCTTTGACAATGGCTCTCCATATATCAAATCCACAGCATTTCAAATGATTGATCATTCGAAATTTTTACAAAGAATAATTTTGGGCATCAAACATAGGTGCTTTAGTGTTTGATCTGGAAAATAGTGCAGTAGGCTTGGGAGATGAATTGTGGGATGAAGAGGTTGAGGTTGTCATTGCCATGATCTTTAAACTTGCTACTTGCAAAGATAGGCCAAGCAATCAAGGTTATGCTCTGATACCAATTGTTACGTCCGAAACACACTCTAGAGGGGGGACGAATAGAGTGTTTGGTACTTTTTGCGGAATTTTCTTGTTTAACTCAACTCAAAAGAAATTCAAAATCAAAGAAAGAATGTGAGGTGAGAAGCAATGAATGAATACACCGGATATAGAGTGGTTCGAATCGTAAATGATTCTACTCCACTACCACTCTGTTGCCAAAGTGGATTTTCAACAACTACTCTTCTTATTAGAGACAATAAGAACAACCACAGCAACACTTACACTAACACCTTAGTGTAAGCAACAACAACAGCAACTTCTTGCACAAAATACACTTGTGCAACTACTGCAACTACAGCTTTAGCCAGAACAACTTCTTGCTACCTCACAACTTCAACAAAGTTCCCTCAAGAACTTTCTCACAGTGGTTTGAAGGAAATAGTAAGGTTCACACTTTCTCACTAGTCTAAGCACAAGCAAGAGATCAAATATTTATGGTTCCTCTTGTGCTAGACTCTCTATCTCTCAATATACAACAATGAAGAGCAAATAAAAGCTTAACAAGCTTTAAGCAATTTTACAAATGTGAGAGAACTATACAACAATGAATAATGAAGCTAGATGGTGGTGAAAGTGTGTATTTGTCTCATCCAAGCTTCTCCCATTTATAGCTGAAGTTCACCACGTTTTTAAGCTCTCCACCATGTCTTCAACTACACCAAATGTCAAGATAATGCCCAAATAGTCTTTAGCCACCCTATGGAGTGATTTGATCCTCAATAGCCAACCTAGGATTGTTTAGACATGGATACAATAGTCAAGGAAGCATGTAATATGTTGGGTTAAAGTCTATAAGAAATTTGAGCAAAATTGGATAGAGAAAATACCATGAATCTCTCTTGGATTTTGTTTCAACGTTCAAAATATTTTGAATTCTGGGGGACATCGATCGATCAAAGTGCCTGGGGTGAGAGATCGATGTCCTCCAGAAACTTTACAGTTTTTGAAACTGCTGACATCGATCGGTCGAATTCCCTCTGGGAGAGACTGATGTCACTTTGATCGATCAGTGTCCCCTGGACTGAGAGATCGATGTTGGACAGAAAGTATTCTGCCTGACATCGTTCGATCAAAGTCTCTCTGGGGAAAGACTGATGTGACATCGATCGATCGATGTCCCCAGGTTGAGAGATCAATGTTGGACAGAAAGGTTTCTGCGTGACATTGATCGATCGAAGCCAGAGGCTGAAGTATATCGATCGATCGATGTCCCCAGTCTGAGAGATCGATGTTGGATAGTGAGTTCCAATCTCAATCATTTTGGACATAGTGTAATTTTCTCATCTTGCATCATGTCTCAAGCATAAATCTAACTTATTTAAAACATCTTTTCATCATCAAAGCAATTTATAAATTAACACATAGATCGATCTATGTTGGGTGTATGGTATATTTAATTGTTGGGTGTAGGATGTATACATTGATCTTTGTTGGTTGTATGGTGTATGTATGTATTTTATCAGAACACTGTGACCAAAAGTATATATCCTAAAATTCGAATTGCACATCATTAGCTCATAAACTCCGGAGGGCCAAATGGTGAAATTGCAATGTCGGCTTTACATTTGATTAGACGACTTTTAAACGCGTAGGGATTCTATTTACCAAGCGCATCAAAGTCTCACTTTGAGCAAGTTCTATATTTAACTATAGTCTTGGTGAAATATATCCTTATCCCTACCTCTCTTTTCTTCGATATTTAGCTATACAATCTCCTTTCTATTTTTTTTGTTGTTTTCCCTAAAATGCAGACTTTTGGTTGTTATTTCTTCGAAAGATGAAAAATACATGTATGTACAATAAATTGAATATATATTGTTTTCTGCAATGAGGATTTAATTAAATCAGATTCCAGTAAAAGAGTTGGCTTCTCTTAGAAAGAGGTAGGGAAAAAGAATGACGAATGATGAAATCGGAAAAGTTACTATACGAAAAATTTAACTTTTGAGCCTGAGTCAAATTTTACAATGACCTTGGTGCAAATATAAGAAGTTGCTCATTGAACAATTAAATATACCATAAATTGGATATATATTTTTTCCCCAATGAGAATTTAATTAAATAAAATTCGAGTAATAGAAATGGCACTCTTACAAAAATAGAGCAAAAGAATGACGAATGATGAATCGAAAAGTTACTATAAAAAATTAACTTCTAACCTGAGGCAAATTTTACAATAGTCCTGGATCAAATATGATAAGTTACTCATTGACCAATTAAATGTATACGAATGTTTTATATATAAGTAAATCTTATATGACAAATGTCGTTTCTAAAACAAAATAAAACTTCTCTTAACAAAAAAAAATCGCATGTAGACATCGAGCAAAAAGCACGCAAAAGGTATTTAGCAGCACACAATTTGGATGTGAACGCTTTTTCTAGTGATTATGTTGCACATATTCACGCGTCGGTATTTTCTTTGCGGTTATTTTTGCCCTTTTTATGATATGTCGTTTTTTTATTTTATCACAAACATGGAGTTTTAATGTGCATGCGTCTCATCGAGGAAACTAGACCCTTGTGACGTTAGAGAGAGATGTGCTAGAGAGAGAAAGCTCTCTCCCCTAGGGGTTTCCATCTCTTCTCTCTGCTCTTTTCCTTGTTCCCAACCTGTTCTTCCCCTCTCTAAATTTGCGCGTTTCTTCTCGCATTGAGGGTTCCTTCTTTTGATGCATGTCTGATGGGTAAGAACAAACATTCGACCAAAAGAAAGATAAACAAAGGAAGAAGTCCGCATAAGGATTTTGTGGTCTTGAAGAGGGACTGTCACAATCCCCCTTCGGTGGAATCTGTTGAGGAGGATCCTAGTGATTCTTTCTCATTTCATGAAGATTCGGATGGTATGGAGGAATCTACTGATGTTGCATGCTCTTCTCAGATGCAGGATGTGGGTGCATGTAATATTGAAGGTTTGCAGGTGGTTCTTCCTGTGCATGCAGGCTCTTCTCTGGTGCAGGGGGGTAATGAAGTCGCCTTGGTACTGAATGAGGGTGTTGATCTCAGGAAGGATGATGAAGGTTCTGGGAATTTCAATGAGGTCCTTCAACCCGTTAGTGATGGTGATTTTCCTTCTTCTGGTTTGAATTCTCGGGAGACGGGGTTGGTAGGTGACGATGTGACGTTTCAGGAGAGGTTGGCTACTGTATCAGAGAGAGAAGATAGGGACAATTCGCATGGGATGTCTGTAGGGAAACAGAACTTTCCTATTACATCGAATAAGGAGCTGGATAATATCCAGCGGTCTTTGCCTATTATTGATGCATGCAAGGATTCTGAGCAATTCTTGGACAAAGTGCTGGGCAATACTCAGCAGTCAGTTCTTCCTAAAGATACATGCAAGGACCATGGTCAAGATCTGAGCTGTGCTGGGAAGATCCCCCATTTCAAATCGTGGAACTCACTCTTTCCCACCAACAGGAAGGACGGTAGCTGTATGAAATTGACAGAGCATGATGAAGTAAGAAATGGGGTGGTGCATTTGAATGTGGACAATTTGGTCCCAGATGCAGATGTTCAGTTGAGCATTATTGGTTGCTTCACTGGGAAATTCCCAGGTAAACAAGCTGTTTATACACTCTCAAAAGCCTGGAAGGTTAAGCACAAGGTGGAATTTCACCTCTCGGGTTGGATAATCTTCAAATTTCAATCTGTAAGTGATTTGGAGCAGGTACTCTCTTCAGGTCCGTATTTCATTTATGGTAGGGTCCTCATCCTGAAGAAAATGCCTCTGTTGTTTGATTTTGGGCCTGAGGAAATGGCGGTGGTCCCTGTCTGGGTGAAGTTTCCTAATCTTCCTGTGAGCTTATGGAAGGAGGAGTATCTTTCTAAGATTAGCCATCAATTGGGGAAGCCTCTTATGGAGGATCTTCTCACCACAAGACGAGAAATCTGGAGCTATGCCAGAGTTTTGGTGGAGGTTGACCTAAGCAAGAAATTGCTTAAAACGATTGATATTCATCTGTCCAATGGGAAATGCATTAAGCAAGTGGTGGAGTATGAAAGGCTGCCCCTCTTTTGTACTGCATGTATGCAGATTGGTCACTCTGACTCTGCTCATTTGGTGAAGGATGGTGAGTCTCCAGCTGGGGGTGGGGAGACTGTGATGGGGAACAGACATGCTCATAATGTGAAGGATGCTGGAGTGGGAAGATCTGATAGCAGGAAGGAAGGCTTGGTTTTGGATTGCAGCAAGCCTTCTAAGGATAAGGTCATTTCTGATGGGCCTTTGCATTTGGTTGGCTCTTCCTGCTTGCCACATTCGGGGGTTCCATCTAATCACCTTCAGTCTGATAGTGCTCCTGACACTTATTTGGATGCCTTTGATCCACCTCTTCCAATGGACTGTGGCTCTAAAGGTCATCAATATTCTAACACTTTTGAACATCATCATGTTCAAAGCACTAATGTTCTTGGAAAGGATGATGATTTTATTCAGGTTTTCACTAAAAAGAAAGCCAAACAACACAGGAAACAAGATCCAAGGAATAGGCAGTTTTTGGGGGTCCGTCATGCTGGGGATCCCAGAACACATTCTTTTAATGATTATTAGTTGCTGGAACGTGAGAGGCTGTAACAAGCCCACTAAACTAAAAGGTTTAGTGACTTTTGCTAGGAGACACAGACTGCATTTGTTTGCATTGCTGGAAACTAAACTTAATCCTAGGATGCTCTCTCAGCTGTTGATTCTATTTAAATGATGGAATTATGCTGACAATTTTGATCAACATCTTGGGAAAAGGATCTTAATCTTCTGGGATCCTGCTTTTGTGACTTTGAATGTCATTACTACATCAGCTCAGTCTGTATTTTGCTTGGTTAAATGTCTCGTTTCCTCTAGATTGCTGCATTGTACATTTGTTTATGCCTATAACTCGGTTGTTGACAGAAGGCCCTTATGGAGTGAATTGGAATCTCAAAGCCTGATTGCCAATTCCTCATGGGCTGTACTTGGAGAGTTTAATTGTGTGCTTAACGATGAGGAAAGGGTTGGAGGTCGGATGGTTACTGCCTTTCAATTACAGGATCAGCTTAACTGCTTCTTTAATTGTGATCTTCTTGAGCTTGAATATTCTGGATGCAAGTTTACATGGGATAATGGTGTTATCAGGTCTAGGTTGGATAGAGTTATGGTTAATCCTCTCTTTCTGGACAACTATCCTAACTCTGATGCCTCATTCCTTAACTCTGGTTGCCTTTCAGATCACTCTCCATGTATCTTGAGGTTATGGCCTGAGGTGAAAGGATCTTACTCTTTCAAATTCTATAACATGTGGGCTGAACATGACTCTTTCCTCTCCATTGTTCAGCTCTCTTGGCAGGAGGGTATCACTGGGACTGCTATGTACAGGTTGTGTAAGAAACTAAAGAGACTTAAACAGCCTCTGAAGGAACTCAACAAAAAAGACTTCCATCATATCTCTGCCAGGGCTGAAAGGGCATCCAGTATGCTAGATCACTTGCAGGATATTGGGAATGGACCAAATGCTCCTGTGGATATTGGAGCAAGGATTAAAAATCAGAAAAAGTCCACAATGCTTTTGCTCAATGCTGAGAGACTTTATTTCTCTCAGATTGTTAAAAATTCCTTTCTTAATCTGGCTGACAGGAATTCAAAGTTCTACCATGCTATCATTAAGCGAAATAAGGCTAGACGAAGCATCACTTCTATCCAGTTGTCTGATGGATCCTGGTCCACTTCTATTGAGCAAGTTAAGGATCATTTTGTTACTTTTTATTCAAGTCTTCTTGGTGCTGATTCTCCAGTTTCTCCTATCCAAGACTCTGTCATACTGAATGGTAAGCTTCTTTCTGATGAGGGCTCCTGCTCTCTGTTGTCCCCTATACAAGATTCAGAGATTACTAGTGCGCTATTTTCAATACCCAAAGATAAATCCCCAGGCCCTGATGGTTATTCTGCGTATTTCTTTAAAGTGGCTTGGCCTATTGTGGGAGAGGATGTCATTCATGCTGTGCATGAGTTCTTCAGGAATGGAAAGCTTTTGAAGCAATTGAACCATACCATCATTGCTTTGATCCCTAAAGCTGATGTGGTCACCAAAGTTCAGGACTATCGGCCTATCTCATGTTGTAATGTAATATATAAGATCATTGCTAAGATCCTTGCCAAACGACTGGCTAAGGTCATAAGTGAGTTCATGGATCATTCTCAAGCGGGATTCTTAAAAGGCAGAGCCATGATGCATAATATGTTTCTTGTTCAGGAGTTACTAAGAGACTATGGGAAGGCTAATGTGTCTCCAAGATGCATGTTCCAAATTGATATCCATAAAGCCTTTGACAGCATTAACTGGTCCTTCATTGAGAGAGTGCTATATGCTCTCAAATTTCCAGGAATCTTCATTCAATGGATTATGCAGTGTATTTCTACTACCTCCTTCTCTCTTTCTTTCAATGGATCTCTGGCTGGTTTTTTCCAAGGAAAGAAGGGTCTTAGGCAGGGATGTCCGTTGTCACCATTCCTGTTTGTAATTGGCCTTGAATATCTTTCAAGGGCAATGAACCAGTTGAATGATAACCCAGACTTCAATCATCACCCAAAGTGCAGGGAACTCAACTTCACTCATCTTAGCTTTGCTGATGACTTGATGTTATTTTGTCGTGGTGATGGCATCTCTGCTAATCTGATCATCAAGGTCCTCAATGACTTTGGACTTGTCTCCGGCTTAAAACTCAACAGAGACAAGTCTAAGATTTATCTGGCTGGGTGCAGTAACCTATTGAATGATCCCCAGATCTCTTATTTCTCCCCTGGGACTTTGCCATTCAGATATCTGGGAGTGCCTGTGGCGGGCTGTAGGTTGACTCTTCCTCGTTTTTCTCCTCTTATCAGTAAGCTAATCCAGATTGTGAATCTTTGGAAAAGGATTCATCTCTCCTATGCAGGAAGGCTGATCCTCATCAAATCAGTTCTTATGGGTGTTCTTAATTTCTGGCTCAATGCCCTTCCTGTTCCTTCTTCTGTTTTGGACCAGGTAAATCGTGTTTGCTTGCATTTTCTTTGGGGTAATAGTCAAGGCAACAAAAGGGCCTTGGTTTCCTGGAAGCAGGTTTGCTTGCCCAAGGAAGAGGGAGGGCTCGGGCTGCTGCAGCTCAAGGCTTGGAACAATGCTCATTTGGTGAAGTATCTGTGGGATCTCCACCTTAAAAAGGAGAATTTGTGGGTCAAGTGGTTTTATGGGAGGTACAAAATCCATTCCTCAATCTAGGATTTGAATAAGAGACCATATTTCTCTCCCTTCATTTGCTCCTTGATTGACATACGGGATCTTGTTGTCTCTGGCCAAGGAAGTTGGTCGTGTGCTGTTGATCTTTTGGATTCATGGGTTCATGGGGACAAGCTCCGTCCCATGCAGGCTTATCATTTCTTTCGGGACAAAGCGAGCAGAGTTCCCTGGTACCACATGGTTTGGGATCCGTTTATAACCCCTAAACATGGCTTTGTTCTCTGGCTTGCTGCTAACAACAGATTAAGTACAAGGGATAATATGCCCTTCTTGAGAGATGATGGATGTTTATTCTGCAGTTCCAAGGAGTCCTTGAGGCATCTTTTCTTCAAGTGTGAAGGAATCATTGCTCTTTGGAGAGATGTCACAAACTGGCTGTCCATGCCAGCATCACTGAACTGCCTTCCCAGGATTCTTGCTTGGGGGTAGCGATGTTTAAGGAAGAAGAATACTAGAAGCAAAGTGTGCAAACTCTCCATCGCTGCTGCAGTCTACTTGGTTTGGCACTGTAGGAACAAGGCGGTCTATGAAGGCAAGATTTTGAATTTAAGGGATGTTTTTCATAGATTGCAAACACATGTATATAGAGTCTTGAACTCTAGAAGTTAGCCTAGGAAGCTAGGACATGAGAGTCCTTAGCTCTCGACATTTTGGCATGTTGTTCATTGTATGGGATGCATCCCTTGATGCTTTGATCTTGGTTAATACAATTTACATTTTAACCCAAAAAAAAAACATGGAGTTTATATTATAAATGTTTGTCTTTTTTCTAACTTGTACAATAATTTTTTATTTCAGGGTAGACTTATTGACACATAATTGTTTGCCGTCAATACTTTTATGGCATTTTCCTGATGATCATTTAAAATGCCAGTTTCGCTTTTTTTTGGCAATTTAGCGACACTGGTTTCAATTGTCTTGATCCGCTTTTTTTTCCCTTCAATATGGCATTTTCCTGACACTTATATAAAGAAAAACCTAAAATCGATTGATCGATTGAATGTGTTTGGTAGGTTGTTAGCAGCTTTTATTTTTGTGCAAACTCTACTAGCCAATTCTCTTTTCTAATGACTTTTTGGCGCATGTTAAAATTGTTTGTGATTCTGTCAGAGCATTGAAATGTTCGAACTACTAAATAGTTCTTATTATAAGTCCAATGGTCACAGGAAAAAAAAAACATCACATTAGAATTACCCATTTTGTTTTACTGATAATATGTAACATTTCCATAAAATAAAAGAACTCTACAATAAATGGCTTTTCTTGTTGGCGTTTTTCAAAATAAGAAAAAGACGAAATATGTCAAATATGCTACAAACGTATAGCGCATAACAAAATGTTCAAAAAAGTACCTATCCGTGACACAGTACTTCGAAAGCAAATTTGGCCTATTTTTCGAAGCAGCTACTTTAATTTTCATAAAATTTATTGTCAAATTTGTGGCACTTAGAAAATGACACGGTAGTTGCCAAATTGTTTTGCGACAAAAAACTAAATTTCCCCAATTTTAGTTATGCCCCATAAATATACCACATACTATATTAATGACATGCGCCATAAATTTTGTGCCAAACATCAAAGAGTTGTATTCCAGAAAAGCCAATACTAATGTGAAACATGCCTTTCCCCAGTAGATTTTCATGAGTTTCAACACGTTCTTCCGAAAACACTTCTAGAATTTCGACATACATACATATACAAAGTGTGTGTGTATATATACATACACACATATCTGTGTGTGAAAACGATAAATATTTAAAAGATGACTTTACATAATACGGAAAAAATGCATCTATTTCGCATTATTGATATGAACTCCCCCATGAATTTTACTTCTGCAAAAACCTTTTGGAACACAGATGGAAACGAACAAAAAAAAAAAAAAACTCCTTTCGCAACATGTCGTTGTAGGAAATTAGACATAAAACATAAGTCATGGTAGAATTTTCAGCTTCAATATATTCGAACATGTCATTCTGCAAACCTAACACCAACCACATCACTTTCAATAGCTAGGAGGAATTCAGAGTCTTAGTAGTGAAACCATTTCAATGGTGGACTAACCGAATGGTTTCGATATTTTCCATATTCAACGATTAATCCACCAGTGAAGTAGCTCAACCAGATGCAAGTTAAGATCTACCCTTTTTGACTATTACTTCTCATTTCTTTTCACCTATTTTTTGAATACAGATTTAGTTATGAAATATACCCTCAGAAAACTTGTGATTGGTGGGCATGATTCTGCTACTTTACACTGCTGGGAGAGCTTCCAAGGGAAAAGAAATCATAGTAAGGATGCACGCCTGCCACTGGGCGCTTCTCCATGGATTCTTGCTCAACTTCTTCATCCTCTTTTCTTGTGTGGTCTATTACTTCACTTTGGCTTGACTCAGGATTAACCTGTAAAAAGTCATAGAACTTCTCCTTGCTTTCTGCCAAGTTTTCCACACCATGAAAGCCAATGTAAAGAGTATTAAACTTTGTGTAGGGTAAAAATGAGAAACAATACATTCAACTATGGTATTTTCTTTTACCAAGCACATATAAAAATGAATAAGTGCATACCAAGAAACTGAAGTTTAGATAAGTTAAATACATCCAACTGTCAAATATTTGGTCCGTCTCACTTGTATCTTCCAGAATTCAAGAAAACAACAACAACAACAACAATCATATAGAATTCAAGAACATTGTCCGTTTTATAAAAAAAAAAAAAACTATCAAATTATTTTGAATTTCTGAATCATTGTCGTAACTAAAATAAGCAATAGAGCAAAAGGTAAAACTAAAAATCGTTATCAATTTCAATAGACGGAAATGTGTTGGATATTATTTCCACAAGTAATTTCGAGTTCCCAGTTAGGCAAATCAATGGGATCAGTATATAAGAGGAGATGGTTTTCTATTTATCTTCCTCCATACCAGACGAGATCATGTTATGTATACTAGTTTGACATTAGTTAGTTACATATAGAATGATCTCACATACACAGAGAATGACCTCACATAGTGTAAGAAACAATAAAACAGAAGTTAGAATACAATTTCTTTCCAAGGAAACATGCCGGACAAAAGTACTTCCACAGTAGAGCAAGAAAGGCACATATGAATCAATTTTCTCCCTTAATTACCTTGTTTTGCATTGACACACGGAGTATGATTTTGAGAAAAAATCTGAAATGGATAAGGTGAAGTGACAAAATCTGAAGGGCTCTGAAATATAGGAAAACAATCTTGAGTGAGGGCACCAAAACCACATTTCATCGAACTTTTTGTGAACCTATCGTGATTAAAAT
Source organism: Eustoma russellianum (assembly GCA_036186865.1). Classification (NCBI taxonomy): domain Eukaryota; kingdom Viridiplantae; phylum Streptophyta; class Magnoliopsida; order Gentianales; family Gentianaceae; genus Eustoma; species Eustoma russellianum. The sequence goes on from AP025040.1 coordinate 31,058,492, forward strand.
AACTTGAAAATAATTCTTGCATTGGTTGATGATTCATCTGCTGCTCATGATCTCTTAATGTTTGATGAAGAAGGGCTGTTTTGGCATATGCTTTTGACTTCTCCCTGAATTTTCTGGCCATAATAACATGCCAATGGTTCTTGACTGCATTATCGGTACGGCCAGGGAAAAATCGAGCAATTATAGCCCATCTGTTGCCATGAATCCGGTGAGAGGCCAGCAGCCTTTCTTCTTCCTCTTCTGTAAAAGGGCTTCGATTGATCCTTGGATCCAACTGATTGAACCATCTCAACCGACAGCTCTTTCCTAATATATACACCAAATTCACAATTTATTATTTACGACTAGATGTTTATAGATCACCATAGAATTTTGCATAAGTTAATGAGTAATTTAATTTCAAAACTCAAGCTCTAACAACTGCTTGATCTGTTCTTTAACTAAAGACGCTTTTTTCTATGCACACCAACCAACTAAAGCAACTCCAGAATCAGCAATTTTTGATATACAAACCCAACCAACTAGAGAAGATCTATGCCTGAATAAAATTTATTTTTGTATTTTCTTTGAAAAAATTTGTATTCAGTAGCAAAATACTCTGGTATCTACTCATTGCTTTTTACCTAAGTTAGGTTTTGTCTTTACTAAAAAGTAAACTGGTGTTTTGCCTCTTTCTGTTTTCAGTTGATATTCATCAAAGAAACCCTAACTATTTTCTTTATGGTATAGCAAAGAATAGGGAACTTTATTTAATTCTCCCTTCTTGATACGAAGACTCGGAGCAATACATTAAGGGTACGTACCGAGACTAATCCTATTCTTCCCCTTCATGTTTGGTTGTTTAAAGGATTATTTGGTTGGTTTATGGGCGCAAGGATATCTGAGACTTGGTTAGTGTGTGTGTACATATGTGTGTGTATATATATATTTTTTTAATGTGTATATATATATATATATATATATATATTATAATACCTGATCTTCCTTGTAGCTTTTCTGCTATGGCGTTCCAGTTATGAGGTCCATATTTTTCCACTAGCTCTTTCAGCTTCTCATCTTCAGCAGGCCTCCAATGCCCTCTGCTACACATCTTCTTTCTTCTTCTCCTATGGTAACTTATCTACTATCTGTGAATCCAAACTTATTCTGATACAAAAACAACAAAAGCTTAATCAAGATTGTTCGTTTATATCTCTCCTCTTCGCTCTTAAAAAAAATATATAAAATTAAAAAATCATACCCGAAGCTTCGATATAGGAAAGAAGGCGAAGTGCAAATTGATCTGCAAAGTTTTCACTGTTACAAGAAGAAGTAGAGACTCCAGATTTTCAGAATAAACAAGACGAGGAAGGAGGAGAGAAAGCAGAGGTTAAAGGAATATATAATATGTATTGGAGTTGAGACGTCAGGAGAAAAGAAGATGAAATGGGATTTCTGTTAGGAGGTGGGAGAGTTTGGGCGGACCTTTACCAGCTACTGATGCCAACATCTTGGCTAACCCTACATGCTCAAATTAACACGTATCTCCTTGTTACATATACCTCTCATCCACATAAATACACACGCTCGCACATACATATACACATATATATATACATACACACACACACACACACACACACATATATATATATATATATATATATATATATATATATATATATGTACGTATATATATAATGTATGCATGTATATGTGCATACGTATATACATATATATGTATGTATGCATATGTTGTCAACGAAGGGATAGGAAAATAGCTGACAGGACCAACTGACATTTCGTCGAACGGGTCAGTCTGCGATGGAAACATAGCTGGGCAAGATGACTGGAGCAGATGTGATGATGATGAATGAAGTATTGATAGTTAGAAGCTTCGTGTGGAACTGAAATTGGCGGGTCAAAGGCAGGATGGCACGTGGGAGTCAGTTACAGCAATGGAGGTGCGCGTTGGCAGCTTGGTGCGCTGCATGCCGAAGGAAGAAGATGCAGTTGGTTGACGGGAAGTTTTAAAAAGGGTGAAATGACGATTATGCCCTTGGTTAGTGAACTGAAGGCAGGCGGTTATTTGTACAATCTTGTAATTTTGCTTGCTTCTTCTTCAACAATATAAACGCACCTTGTACTCAATTTCTGGTTAATGAGAATACTGATTCCTCCAAATTCTTTCTCTAGTTTTTCAATTCGATATTGCTCTCTCTAGTTTCTTCCTTACCTCTTTGCTCTGTGCGTTAGATCAAATTGCTTGTTTGATTCATATGTCAATATTGATTTGTTGTATGATGAAAATTGACATGGTATCAGAGCCAATCCATTGAAAGTCTATCTTCTTGATTTGTTGAATCATTGTCTTCGGTTGATGGCCTCTAGCTCCATCAGTTTTGGAACCATGGATCCCACGGAAGATCCTGTATATGTTCATCCAAGTGATAGTCCGTCGCTGGTGCTTGTGCAGTCGTTGTTAACCTCTCAGAATTATCACGGTTAGAGCAAGACTTTTCGAAGAGCATTGGAGGCTAAGAACAAATCTGGTTTCCTGGATGGTACAGTGCAGAAACCCCTAGAAGGAGATCGTAAGTACAATGCTTGGATTAAAGCAAACAATATGGTTGTCTCGTGGATCACAAATTCAGTTAGTCCGTCGATTGCTCAGAGTATAATGTGAATTGATAGTGCTGCTGAGATCTGGAAGGATCTAAAACTCAGGTATGGCAACGCAGATGCCTTTAGACTTTCTGATATGCAGGAAGATTTCTACTCAATTAAACAAAACACCTTGTCTGTCACTGATTATTACAACAAACTTAAGACCATATTGAAAGAACTGAGTGTTTTGAAATCATTGCCTTCTTGCGCTTGTAATAGATGCACATGTAATGTCACTGGTCAGATTAGAAAATTTGTTGAAGACGACTTTGTAATAAAGTTCTTTAAAGGATTATCGGAAGAACATGAACCTGTTGAGTCACAAGTCTTGCTAATGAGTCCCTTGCCAGACATTAATGCTTCCTTTGCAATGGCAGTTAAGTTTGAAAGGAAAATCACATATTCGAATGGACAAGCTGTGTTTGTTAATAACCCCTCACCAGTGTTGAATGTGGTAGACAATCAATCTGTATTTGTTGGACAGACGTCTGGATTCATAAATTCCCAGGGATCCAGACAGAGTATTCTTGGAGGTTGACCCTCAGGGAACTTTAGAGGAGATGGTGTCCAGATGCAAAAGTTTGGAAATGGAAAGCGTCCTGTATGCACTTTGTGTGGTTTCACAGGGCACACAGTGGATAAGTGCTACAAGAAGCATGGGTATCCACTAGGTTACAAGCCTAAAGGAAGAATAAATTGTGTAGGCTATGAGGAATCTTAGTGCAATAGTGTAGATCAGAGTGAGCAAATTGGAGGAAATGAGCAGGTGATGTCACAGCAGTCCTTGACATCACAGTTAACACTTGATTTCACACATGAGCAGTACTTGCAGTTGATGAATATGCTCAAGGAACATCAGAATAGAGGCCATGATGAGAAAGGAGTTCAGTGAGAAGGAGGGCAGCCCTTGCATACCGTAATGTCAGCCCAGAAAATATCTGCCTCTGGTAAGTCAGCTGGTAACGTTGCAAACAGAAACTCTAACATATGGATTTTAGACTCAGGTGCTAGTGATCATGTATGTTGTTCTCTTGATCTCTTTGACTCCTTTCAGCCTGTTAATTCTTTACAAGTCAAACTGTCTAACGAATTCCTTGTCCAAGTACTTCACGTTGGAACAGTTACAATCAATTCACACCTTCAGCTACCTAATGTTTTTCATATCCCTTCATTCCATTTCAACCTAATTTCCCTCAGCAAACTTGTTAAAGAAAATCAATGTAACGTTCTCTTTCATTATGACCATTGCTTTATTCATGATCAGAATTCTATGAAGATGATCGGTTTGGCTAAAATCAATCAAGGTCTATACAAACTATATGGGTCACCAAAGCAATCAGACAGAAGCAACACTATAGCCCAGTCATCTTCCTCCAGTTCCATTCTTACAGCTCATGCAATCTCAGACTCCAAATCCTCTATATGGCATTCAAGGCTTGGACACATGTCAATCTCTAGGATGAAAGAGGTTCACAAGAAAAATCCCACAGTTAACATTCCTTCAGCTTCTCTCCCATGCCACATCTGCCCCCTTGCTAGACAAAAGAAGCAGCCATTTCCTGTTTTAGTTTCTAAATCTGTTTCTGTTTTTTCATTGATTCATGTTGACATATGGGGTCCATATAGATACCCTACCATGTATCATCAACGATATTTCCTTACTATAGTGGATGATTTCAGCAGATACACGTGGGTTTACTTAATGAAAGCAAAATCTGAGACTAGAGGGGTTTTGCAAAGTTTCTACACTTATGTAGCTGTTCATTTTGAAAAGAACATTAAGACCATTAGAACAGATAATGGTCTTGAGTTTAAGATGAATGATTTCTTTTCTAATAAGGGAATTGTACACCAGACAAGTTGCGTTCATACCCCTGAACAAAATGGCCTAGTTGAAAGAAAACATCAACATATCTTGAATGTGGCCAGGGCTTAAAATTTCAGTCCAATGTTCCTATACAGTATTGGGGTTTCTGCATACAACATGCAGTATACCTAGTTAACCTCGCCCCATCACCAGTCTTAGCCAACAAAACACTATTTGAACCACTGTTCTCAAAAACCCTTCATATCAAAGCCTGAAGATCTTCAGATGTTTAGCCTTTGTCCTTGATATCCAACAAAACAAAGGCAAGTTTGACCCCAGGTCCAAAAGATGTCTGTACCTTGGACAATCACATTCCTCAAAGGGTTATATATTACAAGATCTAGTCACCAAAGATGTGATAGTTTCAAGAAATGTTGAATTTGATGAGCAATGTTTTCCATTTGCATCTGTCTCTTCTGAACATCAGTCAATTCCTTCACATCATCCGCTAGGACAAAATCATCATGACTCAATTCTCACTAATCCTTCTTCCAATTCTGATTTTTTTAATTCCTCCACAGATCATACCACCCTACAGCCACCTAACATCCCTGATCCATGCTTGCCATCCACCACAGTACCAGCCTCATCCCCTGAAACTAGTCCTATAGGTGACACCTCTTCTTCATCATCTTCTTTATCTTCACCCTCATCATATGACTCCACATCAAGTCATCAACCAATACCAATTACATTCATAGACATTGAGATACCAATTCCCTCAAGCAATAGAACTGTTTGACAGAAAAGAGTGCCTTCATACCTACAAGAATTTTATTGCAATCACTATCTTGTTCCTCATTCAGCACAAAATCCCAGTACCACTCATCCTTTAAGTCATTGCTTCTCGCTACAATCATTAACACCTAAGTATAAGGCATAAGTTTTAGAATCTGGCATGCATACAGAACCAGCAAACTACTTAGAGGCAGCTAGTTCCTCCGCTTGTCAGGAGGCTATGCAAGCGGAGATTGTAGCACTTGAAGCCAATAATACCTGGACATTGATGCATTTACCACCTGGCAAGCAAGCCATTGGGTGCAAGTAAGTTTACAAGATCAAATTCCTAGCAGATGGCACAATAGACAGGTATAAGACTAGGTTGGTGGCGAAGGACTATACACAACAATACGAGATTGATTATCAAGAAACATTCTCACCTGTGGCAAAGATGACAACTGCAAGAATGGTACTACCACTAGCATCCAGTAAAAATCAGCACCTCTAGCAACTGGGTGTCAATAATGCCTTCTTGCATGGAGATTTACATGAAGAGATATACATGGTCCCCCCACCTTGCTTAAATGTTGAAGATCCTAGTCTTGTATGTGAGCTAGAGAAATCCCTATATGGCCTTGAAAAAGCCAGCCGCGAATGGAACGCCAAACTCACTAGTTTTCTGCTATCAAAGGGGTTCACCCAGTCCAAGAATGACTACACACTGTTCTACAGAGTCACTCATAGTCATTTCCTCTTGGCACTGGTCTACGTGGATGACATCATTCTTGCCTCTTCCAACTTGTCATCAATTCAGCACCTCAAATCTGAATTGCACTTTGCATTTAAAATAAAGAATTTGGTGACCTTAGATACTTCCTGGGTATTGAAGTAGCTAGGTCACATAGGGGCTAGTAATAAATCAAAGGAAGTACGCCCTTGAGCTGCTGGAGCAAACTGGTTTCCTAGGTTCCAAGCCAGTCAAAACACCTATGGAAACCAATGCAAAACTATCACATAGTGACTCTCCAAGGATATCAGATGTTGCTACATACAGGAGCTTGATTGGTAAGCTCATTTACCTCACCATAACCAGATCTGACATTGCATTCCCAGTCCAGCAGTTGAGCCAGTTTCTGGATTGTCCTACACAAGATCATCTAAAGGCAGCACATAGACTTCTGAGGTTCATTAAAGGCACAGTAGGGCAGGGCCTTTTGTTTCCAGCCAACACAGAGCTTAGATTGAGGGCGTTTGCAGATTCTGATTGGGCAGGCTGTACAGAGACTAGAAGGAGTGTCACGGGATATTGCGTGTTCTTAGGAGACTCATTGATTTCTTGGAAGGCCAAGAAGCAAACGATAGTGTCTAGATCCTCCGCAGAAGCTGAATACAGAGTCTTAGCCTCTTTGGTGCGTGAAGTACAATGGCTATTATACCTAGCTGAAGATTTGCAGATAAGGGATCAAGAGCTAGTTGAAGTATTTTGTGATAGCAAGAGTGCTGTGCACATAGCAGAAAACCCGGTGTTCCATGAAAGAACTAAGCATATAGAAATAGATTATCACATTGTTAGAGAAAAGGTGCAAAGAGGGGTGATCAAGTTGATGCCCGTTAGAACTGATTTGCAGGTTGCGGACATCTTTACAAAGACACTGGATTTAAGGAGGCTAGAGCGCTTGGTTAAAGCCTTTGGAGCATGTAATATATATAGCAAGCCTTGCTTGAGGGGGAGGTGTCAACGAAGGGATAGGAAAGCAGCTGACAGGACAAACTGACATTTCGTCGAACGGGTCAGTCTGCAATGGAAACATAGCTGGGCAAGATGACTGGAGCAGATGTGATGATGATGAATGAAGTATGACAGTTAGAAGCTTCGTGTGGAACTGAAATTGGTGGGTGAAAGGCAGGATGGCACGTGGGAGTCAGTTACAGCAACGGAGGTGCGTGTTGGCAGCTTGGTGCGCTGCGGGCCGAAGGAAGAAGATGCAGTTGGTTGGCGAGAAGTTTTAAAAGGGGTGAAATGACGATTATGCCCTTGGTTAGTGAACTGAAGGCAGGCGGTTATTTGTACAATCTTGTAATTTTGCTTGCTTCTTCTTCAACAATATAAACGCACCTTGTACTCGATTTCCGGTTAATGAGAATACTAATTCCTCCAAATTCTTTCTCTAGTTTTTCAATTCGATATTGCTCTCTCTCTCGTTTCTTCCTTACCTCTTTGCTCTGAGCGTTAGATCAAATTGCTTGTTTGATTTGTATGTCAATATTGATTTGTTGTATGATGAAAATTGACATATGTGCATATATATACATATATATATATATATATATGTGTATATATATATGTATGTATATTTACATATATATATATATGCACATATGTACACATATAAATGCACACACATATATGTATGTATATATATACACATCTATCCATATATATGTATGCATATACACACATATGTATATATATATATGTATGTATTGGTGTATGTATCTATTTGTTAGATATACTTTACATACACCTAAGCACATGAGCACATATACACATACACACACTTTTTTTTTAAATTGGGGAGGGGAATCGAACTCGAGACTCGGGAATGAGATAAATGATGCTTAACCGTTAGACCTAAACGTTTCGCACATGCACACACTATTTTTTTTATATATATATATATATATATATATATATATATATATATATATATATATGTGTGTGTGTGTGTGTACAAATATAGATATATAGTGTATATGTGTACACATAGATATGTAGTGTGTGTATATATGTATACATAGATATGTAGTCTGTGTATGTGCGCGCGATGTATGTCTTTTGAGTTACAAGAGAGATTGAAAGGGTTGCTTGGTGCGGACAAATTGGTTCTGCTTGCAACATCTTTCCCGATATTCTAACCTACAACGCCTACTTATGAACCACCTAGGTAAATCTCTTTTGTATCCCACTTACATACGATCTACAGAGATGTTAATGCAAGAATTGGTTTTGATGATTTGCACACAAGACGAGAGAAGGTTCAAAAACAAGTGTGTTTGAAATATCTTTAAATAATAGAAAAAATGTCTTCTGAGAAATCAAACGCTCTATGGAGCGCTACTTCTGATGACAGAAAGTTTCAAACTGAGCCTAATAGCGCTCTAACATGTTAGAGAAATAAAACTAACTTGTTTAAGGAGCTTGAGAAATCAAACGCTCTATGGAGCGCTACTTCTGAGGACAGAAAGTTTCAAACTGAGCCTAATAGCGCTCTAACAGATCATAGAAGTAAAACTAACTTGTTTATAGAGTTTCAAACGCTTTATCGAGCGCTTTAGCTTTAAATTATGATATTAAGCCTTCAGGACAGAAAGTTTCAAACTAGGCAAATAGCGCTCTATCAGGAAAGACAAATGAGGTTATTAAAGTTTCGAACGCTCTATTGAGCGCTACATTCACGAATTTGGATGCGCGAAGAACTGAAGTAACTTTCTCTCTCTCCTGTACTTTATGTTTGACAAAAAGCACTTTTTGTATTCCCTATGCTATCATGACTTTTGTGGCTACTTTTTGAATTACAAATCCTTGGTTGGTGAGAATATCTTACTATTTTAAGCTTTATGCACAAGACTTCCTCAAGAAGTTTTGACTTCTTCCAAGAAGCAATTTTCAAAAGTGATGAGGTGTCAACATACCATTGGATGTCTTCTCCCAATCTTCTCTCTCTCTCCCCTTCTCCTCCAACGGATGGAATTTTGAAGTTTGAAGTTATAAGGCTTTGAAGACTCCATTTTTGAAGACTAACTTTCTACCTCAAGCTCTCAAGTCTTCATTTGTATTTTGCTCTCAAAATTATTGTAAAATTACTTTATTGTTGAGAGTGTGTGATTGTAAAGGAGAAGAGGTCTTCTTCTAAGTGAGGATTGTGAGGAGCAAGATCTAGATTGTTGGTCAAGAAGCAAGGGAGCTTCTTGTTGGGCGAAACTCAAGCTTCCAAGAGCTAGTTGATGGTGTTGGAGCAACATCATTCTCCATAGAAGGTTTCTTTGGTGAAGAGAAGATCTTAAGGAGGCTAGGCTTCAAGGAGGTTGAGTGTTCATTGTTGAAACTCAAGCTTCCAAGAGCTAGTTGATGGTGTAGGAGCTACATCATACTCCATAGAAGGTTTCTTTGGTGCAAAGAAGATCTTAAGGAGGCTAGGCTTCAAGGAGGTTGAGTTTTTCGTGTTCTTGAGCTAGGTTTGCTAAACTTAGCTTGTTCTTGTATTTTTATTTGATTGTTGTTTCCCCCAAAGAGAAATAACAATCCCCTTGTTAAAAATCCTTCTTGTTCAAAGCAAGAAGGTAGAGGAGTAGAGTCTTTGACTTGAACCTCTATAAATTTGGTGTTCTTTCATTTCCGCAAGTCATTTCTTTCAAAGAACACATCAAGTATTGGTTTAGTTACTCTCATTGCAAAAAGAATCGAAAAAGAACCATACTTAGATTAACACACTATTCAACCTCCCCTTCTAGTGTGTTTCACGGACCTAACAATTGGTATCAGAGCATAACCTTGATTGTTTGGTAGTCAAATAGCAAGGCTTGATCCTATCAAGTATGGAAGAAACACCTTATGATTGGGAATTTTTGAGTGGTGAGTCTTCTAGAACAAGAAGAAGAAGACAAGAGACTTTGATACCCTCCGTATCAAATATTCATACCAAAGTGCCTATGTTTGACCCAAAGAATTACTCTCTATGGAAATCAAACATGGAGACTCATCTTCGGGGTTGTGGCTACCGGATTTGGAAAGAGGTCACTAAGGGTTCAATAGCTTCTATTGACTATGATAATCTAACTCAAGAAGAAGAGTTGTTATTTGCTATAAATGGAAAAGCTCTTGATATCTTGAATAGTGCTCTACCTTTAAATGAGAGAGCTAAGATTCAAGGTATTCAATCCGCTCATGAAGCATGGACAAAGTTGGAAATGATTCATAAATGTGACCGTGATGATGACAAGGATCTTGATTTTATAGCCATAAGTGATGATGATCTTGAAAAGGAATATTCTTGTTTCATGGCCATCGAAGGTGATATGGAGGTATGTACAAAATCTTCTCACTACAAAATGCAAGATGAATTTGATGACATGATTGAGGAGAATGATTTGTTAAGTCTCAAATATAAGCGTGTTAAACGAGATTTTAGGGAATGCATAAATGAGTATAATGTCACGCTTGAAAACAACATTGCATTGCAACTTGAATATGATATTCTTATGACCATGCATAAAGTAGTTGCTAGTGAGAATTGTTGTTTGAGGTATGAAAGTGAGATTCATTTGAATACAATGGAAAAAATGTTTGAGGGAAAGCATGCTTTAAATAAGATGCTAATTAGTCAAAGGGCAAGCATTGATAAAACCGGATTAGGCTATAATGCATCTAGTGTGAGCATGAAACCTTCAACTATGCCTTTGATTAAATTTGCTAAATCAAGTAATGCATCCACTCCCTCCTTCAAAGAATCAAAACCATCTTTGAAGAAACAAAGGCATATGCCTCATAGCAAGGCAAAAACACCCAAGGTATCAAAACCTTTGGTTAAACACGTTGCCAAAACCTATTCCTTAGTACCAAGGAAGAACATGCATAAACATGAATCACGGGTTATGCCTACACATAAGCATCATGATCATTCTTACTCTCGAATTATGCCTACACATAAGCATCATGATCATCCTTACTCTCACAAACGTATTCCTACATGCTTCTATTGCAACAAGAAAGGGCATGTAGAAAGAGTTTGTAGAGCCAAGAGAAATACACATCTTGTATGGGTGCCAAAGGGTCAAGTGCATGTTACTAATCCTCAAGGACCCAAAACAAAAAGGGTACCAATGTCATATATTGATTTTGTAGGTCATAGCGTCAAATGGAGAAATCAAGGACAAAGGCGTCCAATGGGTCGTGGACATTGGGTGTTCCAACCATATGACGGGAAACAAAAGATTGTTTCATAAGATCACTATGCAAGATGGAGGAGTTGTCCACTTCGGAGGTAGTAAAGGCCAAATCAAAGGACATGGTAAAGTGGGTAACGATTCCTTCTCTCTTAGTGATGTACTTTATGTAGATGGGCTTAAGTATAATTTGATAAGTGTGAGCCAATTGTGTGATACAAATATGAAGTTATATTTGTGAAAATAAAAAAGTTCGAGGGCTTCCCAAAATGAATTTTGAAAACCAAGAACTTTGTAGTACTTGTCAAAAAGCAAAGCTTGTGAAAACAAGCTTTAGGCCCAAAACAAATATTTCCACCTCCAAGCCTCTACAAATGTTACATATGGATTTGTATGGGGATATTGGTGCAAAAAGCTTGAGTGACAAACATTACACATTTGTGATAGTAGATGATTACAATAGATATATATGGGTAATGTTTCTTGCAAAGAAAAGTGATGCATGTCATGAGTTTGTCAATCTATGTAGGCAATTGGAAAATTACATGAGTGACACCATTTAGACCATTAGAAGTGATCGTGGTGGTGAGTTTGATGGAGATTTCCAAAAGTTTTGTGTATCCAAAGGATATGTACATAACTTTTCGGCTCCAAGAACTCCCCAACAAAATGGTGTGGCCGAACGCAAAAATCGAACCCTACAAGAAATGAGTAGGGCAATGCTTAATGAGTTCGGCTTGCCCAAGTATTTTTGGGCCGAAGCGGTTAATGCCGCTTGTCATATAATTAATCGCGTCTATTTGAGACCATACTTAAATATGACTCCTTATGAACTTTGGAATGGCAAAGTCCCCAACATTGGGTATTTCAAAGTGTTTGGTTGCAAGTGTTTCATACTTAATACTGAAGACACTTTGGACAAGCTTGATTTCAAAGCAGATGAGGGCATATTTTTGGGCTATGCATCAAATAGTAAAGCATTTCGTGTTTTTAATAAAAGAAGCAAAAAGGTGGAAGAGTCTATTCATGTTAAGTTTAGTGAATCACTTGATGATGAAACTAAACTTAATAATGAACATGAAGATGTTGAAGATAAAACTTCTCAGGAAGAAGAGCTTGATATTGTTCCAAGGTTTGTTCATCAAGAAGAGATTGTTGATGAACCACCTAAAGGAAAAAATCTTCATTGACTTAAAAATTGATCATATTGAAGGAAGTCATCCACCTAGTGTTAAGGATCAAAGTGAAACAAATAGCGACACTTCACACGCTCCTTTTGATGAAACACACAATGTGGTTGATGCATCTCATTTTCCAGAAAATGATGAACATATTGAAAATGATCATTTGTCTCTTCCGGAAAGTGATCACGTGAAAGTTGGAGGAGATGTATCCAATCTTCCTAGGTCATTTAAGCACAAAAGCTCACATCCTCATGAATTAATTATAGGTGATATAAATCGTGGTATCACTACTAGAAGACAATTTAGAGAAAATGCATTTGTGTCACTTTTAGAACCTAAGAATATTAAGGAAGCACTTCTTGTTTTAGCTATGCAAGAAGAGCTAAATTAAATTGAAAGAAGTGATGTTTGAGAATTGGTTTCCAAACCTCTTGATCATCCGATTATTGGCACAAAATGGGCATATCGTAATAAAATGGATGATCAAGGCAATGTCACAAGAAATAAGGCTAGACTAGTTGCTCAGGGATATCGTCAAGAAGAGGGGATTGATTTTGATGAAACATTTGCACCCGTAGTGCGGCTTGAAGCTATAAGAATGTTGTTAGCATATGCTTGTTACAAGGATTTCAAGCTTTACCAAATGGATATTAAATCCACTTTCTTGAATGGAATTATTCAAGAAAAGGTATATGTGGCTCAATCTCCCGGATTAGAAAGTCATGATTCTTTACATCATGTTTATAGGCTTAAAAAGGCATTCTATGGCCTTAAACAAGCTCCTAGAGCTTGGTGTGATAGGTTGAGTACATTTCTTCTAAATAGTGGATTTTCAAGAGGTAAAGTGGATACCATCTTGTTTGTCAAAGAACAAGGTAAATATCATTTGCTTGATCAAGTATATGTTGATGATATTATTGGTGCTACTAACAATCTTCTTTGTGAGCAATTTGCTAGCTTGATGCAAGGTGAATTTGAAATGAGTATGATGGGAGAACTCACTTATTTCCTTGGACTCCGAATCAAGCAAACTTAAGATGGAGTATACATTTCTCAAACCAAGTATACAAAAGACTTGCTCAAAAAGAACAACTTTGGTGAAGGTAGAAATGTGAACACTCCTATGAGCACAAGTTTGAAACTTGACAAGGATGAAAAAGGAAAGCAAATTGAGGTAACCTTGTATCGTGGCATAATTGGTAGTCTACTTTATTTGACAGCTAGTAGACCTGACATTTTGCATGCCGTATGTTTATGTGCTAGATTTCAAAGTGATCCTAGAGAAATGCATCTCATTGCGGTAAAACGTATATTTCGTTACCTTAGAGGAACTTTGAGGTTTGGTTTATTTTATCCTAAGAATGCATGTTTTGATCTTAGAGGTTATAGTGACTCCGACTATGCCGGAAGTCTTGTTGATAGAAAGAGCACCTCCGAAACTTGTCAATTTCTTGGAGATTGTATTGTATCTTGGTTTTCCAAGAAACAAAATAGTGTTGCTCTTTCTACGGCGGAATCCGATATGTTTCGGCCGCCTTATGTTGCGCACAATTGTTATGGATGTCACACACATTAAATGATTATAATGTTCATTTTTCCAAGATACCTATCTTGTGTGACAATACTTCGGCTATTAATATTGCACAAAAACCTGTTCATCATAGTCGAACTAAACATATCGAAGTGAGACATCACTTCATTAGGGATTGTGTACAGAAAAGGTTGGTTTGTGTTGAATTTGTCTCTACTAGTAACCAACTAGCGGATATATTCACAAAACCACTGCCTTGTGAAGTATTTGAGTCTATTAGAAGTCGATTGGGATTACTTAACATTGATCAATGTCAAATGGTATGAAAATATAAATGCTAATCTTGATTTCAAGCACTTTATATTACTTTGAAATCGCATTCATAGTCAAATTAAGCAATTCAACGAGTTCAATGACAATGCAAAGTTGAAACTTTTAAATGTTGTCAACTTAAAGCACTTCAAATGATTACTTCTATCACTCAATAGAATCAGACACTTGAAAGGCTAAAACTTTCTACAGTTGAAAATATGATGCATTTCAAATTAAAAATGAGGGGTTACGTAAGTTTGATGTATTTGGTTGGAATAAAAAAACCTATGGCTTGACAGGGGAAGAAATTCAAACAGAATTAGGCTTCTCTCCTTCTAAGAAACTCCAATAAATGCCTTTAGTCAACAGGGTGTTGCTAAGGATTGTTATAGCAAAGCAACTAGAGGTCCAGACAATCTGAATTTATGTGTTTTTTTTGTATCTTGACTAGCATGTAGTTAACTTTTAGATGGATCTTTCTAGTTGTAGTCCCTACCTATTTAACCAAAAGAACAAAAGCCATACTTGTTTTGCAAATTGTATTCATATATTAATTTTGCACTGTGCCATTGGGCTTAGTTATATTCCATGCTAATCTTATGCTGCTGTAGAACCTTAATGATGCACGTCTTAAATATTTGAGATCCAAACTACTCCATGCTCAAATTGTTACAGCATTTGAGAATGAACCTAAGATTGTTCAGTTCTCTTGGCCTTGATTCTCCTCCCTTGGTTTATATTTTTTTTGATGATTTAGGGGGGAGAAATGTGTTATTGTGCTGTGTGTGGTGTTGTGTTGTGAGAGGTGTTGCAGGTGGATGTTGATGTTTTTGTGATAATGGTGATGTCCTCTGTTTTCCTCCTAGGTTATTATGCTCTGTTTTGTCAAGACTGGTATTGAAGTACTTGATGGTAGTTGTTTCACTAAATCACTTGCTATGCTATGTCTTTAATTAACATATGCAATGAAGTGTTTTATATGATATTTTTCCTCAGTATAAATCATTTTTGATGTTATGAAATAAAGTTATTCTCTGAGGAGTGCATATAGTAAGGGGGAGCATAAGATGCATCTAGTGAGGGGGAGCTTATTGTGAAATCATCAAAAAGAGGGAGATTGTTAATGCAAGAATTGGTTTTGATGATTTGCACACAAGACGAGAGAAGGTTCAAAAACAAGTGTGTTTGAAATATCTTTAAATAATAGAAAAAATGTCTTCTGAGAAATCAAACGCTCTATGGAGCGCTACTTCTGATGACAGAAAGTTTCAAACTGAGCCTAATAGCGCTCTAACATGTTAGAGAAATAAAACTAACTTGTTTAAGGAGCTTGAGAAATCAAACGCTCTATGGAGCGCTACTTCTGAGGACAGAAAGTTTCAAACTGAGCCTAATAGCGCTCTAACAGATCATAGAAGTAAAACTAACTTGTTTATAGAGTTTCAAACGCTTTATCGAGCGCTTTAGCTTTAAATTATGATATTAAGCCTTCAGGACAGAAAGTTTCAAACTAGGCAAATAGCGCTCTATCAGGAAAGACAAATGAGGTTATTAAAGTTTCGAACGCTCTATTGAGCGCTACATTCACGAATTTGGATGCGCGAAGAACTGAAGTAACTTTCTCTCTCTCCTGTACTTTATGTTTGACAAAAAGCACTTTTTGTATTCCCTATGCTATCATGACTTTTGTGGCTACTTTTTGAATTACAAATCCTTGGTTGGTGAGAATATCTTACTATTTTAAGCTTTATGCACAAGACTTCCTCAAGAAGTTTTGACTTCTTCCAAGAAGCAATTTTCAAAAGTGATGAGGTGTCAACATACCATTGGATGTCTTCTCCCAATCTTCTCTCTCTCTCCCCTTCTCCTCCAACGGATGGAATTTTGAAGTTTGAAGTTATAAGGCTTTGAAGACTCCATTTTTGAAGACTAACTTTCTACCTCAAGCTCTCAAGTCTTCATTTGTATTTTGCTCTCAAAATTATTGTAAAATTACTTTATTGTTGAGAGTGTGTGATTGTAAAGGAGAAGAGGTCTTCTTCTAAGTGAGGATTGTGAGGAGCAAGATCTAGATTGTTGGTCAAGAAGCAAGGGAGCTTCTTGTTGGGCGAAACTCAAGCTTCCAAGAGCTAGTTGATGGTGTTGGAGCAACATCATTCTCCATAGAAGGTTTCTTTGGTGAAGAGAAGATCTTAAGGAGGCTAGGCTTCAAGGAGGTTGAGTGTTCATTGTTGAAACTCAAGCTTCCAAGAGCTAGTTGATGGTGTAGGAGCTACATCATACTCCATAGAAGGTTTCTTTGGTGCAAAGAAGATCTTAAGGAGGCTAGGCTTCAAGGAGGTTGAGTTTTTCGTGTTCTTGAGCTAGGTTTGCTAAACTTAGCTTGTTCTTGTATTTTTATTTGATTGTTGTTTCCCCCAAAGAGAAATAACAATCCCCTTGTTAAAAATCCTTCTTGTTCAAAGCAAGAAGGTAGAGGAGTAGAGTCTTTGACTTGAACCTCTATAAATTTGGTGTTCTTTCATTTCCGCAAGTCATTTCTTTCAAAGAACACATCAAGTATTGGTTTAGTTACTCTCATTGCAAAAAGAATCGAAAAAGAACCATACTTAGATTAACACACTATTCAACCCCCCCTTCTAGTGTGTTTCACGGACCTAACAAGAGAGAATATGGTAATGCTTTCCAAGTGTCATTTGAAGTCTATATTTTATTGTTTCATACTGGACTATTCAAGAACCGTACCTCATAAAACGGTCTGGTTAACTGTAAAACCGTACTATTATAAACAAAACACTATAGTGGGTATATATATGTGTGTGTACATATATATAATTCTTTTGTCTTTCAGTATTTGACCTTGAAATTGACGTAGTATCAGTGTTAGGTATTCTTGTTAGACTTGTGAAGGAGAACGTTTGAAGATTTAGGTCCTAATCACTTTTCCAAACCTAACAAACTTACTTTCTCTTGTAATTTCAGAACTGCATGCGGAGAATCGAATTAACTTTCGCAAGAAAACATTGAAGTCCTTTTTAGTTAAGCATCAGGTTGTTCAAAAGTCACATTAAAAGTTTTTCAGGCGTTTAGGATTTTATTCTTCCCAAATGTGGAACCAAGTTTAGAATTTTGAAAACATATTTGTCGGAGCACTTCTTTTCTTCTTCTTTTTTAAGGAGAATTATTTTCTTTGTTTCTTATGTCCAAAAAAAATAAATATATAATAAATTTGTGGTAATCCGCATTAACCAAACATATAGTAACACATCAATAATGGTAAGCCACTGCAGGAAATTAAGATTGGGCCAATATATTATTAACGGATAAATAAATGTGTATTTATTTGATTGAGCATCTTCCTTACTGTAAATAGACTATACCATAGATGATTATAATATACTTAGAATATACCACAGAGATGCTTGTAATATACCATAGAGATGCTAGCTATAATCACTATATATATCATTGTAATCTTCATTGTTGAAATCAGAGAATGAATCAATTATCAATTCAATACCATGAACACTTTTATAGTATCAGAGCCCCTTTTCTTTTTCAACGAAAGCAGCCTTCTTCATGTTCTCTCATTCTCACCAAATTTCTGAAGTTACAACTCCTATTCTCAAATTACTATATTTTCAACTTCTGATTCTCACCGCATTGCTGCTTTCGTTGTGTCCTTAAATCAACCTACCTCTTCTTTCAATCACAGCCACATTTTTTTCTCCTTTTCAAAACACAATGGCAGCCAGCAATTCCAACGCCACCGCCGCTTGTAATAGCGAATATTCAAAATAAAATTTGCAGGCTTGATGGTGTTAAAGTTACTTATTCCTTGTAGGTCAAATTGTTCAAACTTCATACTCGTGGATATGATGTGATGCGGCACATTGACGGCACACCACCCCCTCTCCAAACTGACGCGAGTTACGACTCGTGGTCTAAAATTGATGCTATTGTTCTTCAATGGATTTATTGCACTCTCTCTGATGATTTGCTGCCTAGAGTGCTTGATACTGATTCCACTACGCAACAAGCATTGGATAAGATTAAGGCTATTTTTCTTAATAACAAGAACTCGCGTGCAGCAGCTCTTGAGCTTCAATTCACCACCCTCACACTGGCGGCTTGCTCCTTTATGGATGTGTATTGCCAAAAGTTAAAGGATCTTGCTGGACAACTTAATGATGTAGACCACCCAGTGTCCGAATCATGCAGATTCCTTCATCTTGTTCGTGGTCTGCCATCCGAGTATGATATTGTGTCTTCCTTCATCAATCAGTCTCGTACAAACTGGGATATAGCTCGTGATATGATTCAATTGGAGCAACAAATGCAAGAGGCACGTACTCAGGTATCACACTTTGTGTATGCGGCCCCTATGAGGACCGCCCCACCACCGGCAACAACTTCAAACCCCCTGTAACTACCGTTTCTGCCTACCCCCATCTATGGTCATTTTCAGCCTTGGCCCCCTCCACATGGTCGTGGTAGAGGCCGGAACAATTATCATGGTGGTAGGGGCCGCGGCCGTGCACCAGGGTACACACTTTCTCCTCCGTCATACCCCACCTATGGGGGCTGGCTATCTCCTCC
The DNA here is from genome assembly GCA_036186865.1 of Eustoma russellianum. Lineage (NCBI taxonomy): Eukaryota > Viridiplantae > Streptophyta > Magnoliopsida > Gentianales > Gentianaceae > Eustoma > Eustoma russellianum. The sequence goes on from AP025040.1 coordinate 31,077,294, forward strand.
GCCATGCCTGTTGAGAAAAAGGGTTTGAGTGATTTACAAATACATGATTTAAATGCTACGTGCATAAAAAATACTTGAACAAATCATTACTTGACACGTTTATGTGATAAACATGCTTTATATGCTTATATATATTATTACCATACTAACAAGCCATGAAGCGTTGAAGCTTACATCAAACGGAAAACATTTGTTATTTTTGTACTATTTTCTGATGCCACAATTAATGAACTAAAGTAGTTCAGTAAGTGGAGTATTTAAGTTAATGAACAAACTAGTTCATTAAATGAAGACATATTTGGAGAAAGATATATGGCAACAAATTTGAAAATGGAAAGTCTTCTCCCTATTCCATTTACACGCCTAATATATATAATATATATATATATATATATATATATATTTTTATTGAACGTATATTTTATTGAGATGCCTCACTTATGGCGGAGGAAAACCATATTACATGATTACATCCTGAAACGCATAAAAGTAGTATAACGCGGCTATTATTTGTAGCCTCCAGTCATATATGATATGTCGCATTAAAACCTTGCCAAGTAAAACCACCCTTGTGGATAAAACCTTGGCGAAGGAAAAAGCGTGCATATTTATATGAGGAGGTATCATAAAATGAGAAAAAGCATATGTATCAACTGATAAATCTTGTATGCAGCTGTGAACAGACATTCGTCTTCCAACATCTTGTGTCTTAATCTTCCCAAGAAGCCATCGTCTTCGTGGTATTGATAGTAATCCCCAACAGAAACATTGCTCAATATTCATTTGAGGAAGTGATATTAGCATCATGATAGTGTGACCCGTCAGCTGGCGTGTTAAGTTCTCTTTTGTTGCAAGAATCTAATCAGCGAAATTGTGTTTCCAATTCCAAAGCTCAGAGCAGCCATGCATTGTCCAGCCAATATGCATCAGGTGAAAAGAAAGCACATTACTAATCATATTGGCAATGTAAAGCTCAAAGAGAAAAAATGTCGAAGTGAATTGAGACTACCCAGACTGTCCGTATCATGGGATACGGACAGGACATATGTTAGTCGATGATAAAGAATAATAATATGAATCCAAAGAATAGATATTACCCATACTGCCTGTGTCCTTGGATGACACAGGCAGGAAAATAGAACTGGCAGTTGTGCGGACTCCATGCTAAACCCGTATGTGTGGAGTTGAAACATCTGTAAGGAGTGCCCCTTTAACCATAGGTGGCAGCGAGGATAGTGTGCTGAACTGGTGATATTTCTGATGTAGTTGTTCATACTGAGCCAACAAGTGTGCCACCACATTTGCTTGCCGGGGAATATGTGAAACCGTAACATCTCTATGGGTTAGTAGGCTACGAAAGAGTGGAGAAACATGCGCAGAATGAATATGCTCAACAACTCCTTTTGAATCTAGCTCCATATCCAAATGCCTATATCGCTGCAGAAAGTACAAAAGGGCCAAAAATGCCGCTTGTTGCTCCGCTTGAAAGGGTGAAGACAATGGAAGGTGAAATGCAATTGAATATGATGTTTTTGGACTAAACGCTTAAGACAATGCAAAGATGTCCTTAATCCACCTACATTCCAAAATAAGTACTTCATTGGGTGGTGTGAGTAATTGAGCTTGAAGCTTCATGTGCACAAGATCGAGTCACCATTGATGATGGAGGCGGGGGAGGCAAGGCATTCTTAGGCCTTCGATGTCTTCGAACTATTGTAGGTTGTGATGGCATTTGAGTAAGTAAATCACTGTCTTGCTCAGCCCGTTCTGATTGTGCATACATATTAGGATCAACATCTGGGAGATTCATGGTCAAATCCCCTAACCAAGCATTATGCACTGTCTGATATACCTGTTCTTTAATTACATTCACATAATGCTGATCGCTAGGAGATAAAGTGGACATAAAGTCAGCAAAACGATTGTATCTATCCTTACTTGATGGCTCTGTGTCTGAAACATTAGCTACTATTACATCATCTTCGTCTTCTGTAGCTACTTCCTTTGAAGTTCCCAGCTTGGTTAAATCTTGCTGTTCTGTTACATCTATGGCTGGCAGGTCATTGACCTCAGTGCTATGTCTCGCAATAATACCATCAATGTCAGAGACAACCTCATTACTGATATTATGATTATTAATTACGTCATGGACTGGAATATGATCTATTGAACGAGATAGAATTTGCGTTGGAATTGTTGGATTTTTCCTTGGAGTCCAGCGCTGCTTTTTGTCAATGCGCTTCGTTCTTTCCCCTGTTTTAACCACACGTACTGGCTGCTCTTCTTTGTGAACTAACTTCCCTTTGCAGCTAGTGATTACATGGCCCAACATTCTGCAGTCTGTACAAAATTCTGGCACTTCCTCATACTCAACTGTTGGATAGAATTCAAACTGGCCTCCTTGAACATGCAGCCTAGATGGCCTTGGCTTAGATATATCAATTTCAATACAAAGACACACCACTGAGGGCCTTAATCCTTGCATTGTAGCTGTATCCATTCTCAATGGTGTACCAATCATTTGCGATATATCCCATAACGCTGTCCGATTATGTAAGAACAGAGGGAGTCCTTTAATTAAGACCTATACTGGAACAATGAGTGTGTCACAATTCGGATCAAAATCTGGTGTCCACTTCGTTACGCGCATGTGGTATCCATGCAAAACCCATGTACGTCGTAAGAAACATCGCTGATAATCCTCGTCATTATGAAAAGTTATTAAAATATGCTGGGCATCTAAATGTCCAATCTTTGGCGTAACTTTGAATCCAATATGTTCAAACGAGACATTTAATTATTAAATAGATTGGCGGCCATTCCAAAAGGAGCCAATTAAAGAAAAGCGATATGGCTGAGAGAAGGCGTATACCTCATCCGCAGAAAATGTGATGGATGGCAGTCCTTTATACCTCTGAATAGTACGTGGTTGATCCGGCTTTGTCAAGGACTTTGGAGCAACAATCTCGGCAAAGGTTGGTTTTTTCTGGGTTGTCTGGATTCCTGACGATTGATCCGCCATATGATGTCCACAGAAGATCGTATATACCTACTCCTGGAGCGCATTAACCAGTGATGCAAACTAGAATGATGAAAATCAGATTTGAAACAGCTTGATCGATCAGTAGAAGGAGACTCCATAGTGATCGCATTCCACCGCCGCCACTGCAGTCGTCATTTCTATTGTGTGTTATATTATATAATTGTTATATATAATATATATATATATATATATATCCATATTTTTAAAAAGGCACAATACACATATTCCGATGTACCACCGACACGTCACATATATTATAAACGTACGTCTATGTCACACCACTATATACACCTCATATTCATAAGTATATTCAGGTCTTATATCATATGATATAAGTCATGGTGACGTCAAAATTATAACGACATATTACAAGGTCATAAACCGAAAAATTGTCGTATCGGGTGACTACTGAAACTTCACCGACATGTCATGTACTTTCCATATAAAGATGGCCAGCCCATATACTTCAAAAATGGCCAAAAATTTCGTGGCTCACATGTTACAAACAACCACTAAGTCATTCCATGTTGGCACACACAAATCACCCACAATTTAGGATAAATTTGTGGAGATTTCAAATTGCAAATCATTTTGGGCAAATGGACATTTTCTCTAGCCACATGAACTAAATATACACTTTATTCTATGTATATTGTGTGTGACATAATATATATTACATGCGCAAGAAGTTTGAATTTAATCGAGAAAAAGCGTGTAATCGACGAAAGTCGAAAATTCAGTTTTCTACGAACATACAACATGGAACATTTTTTGGCATAGGTGTAACATGTATATAGACACTTTTTATACATTCAAGACATGTTAAATGTTCTAGAAAATTCAAAATAAGGCTAATTATTATTTACCATGTATGTGTAAATATTGTGCATTATTTGACAAAGCTTACTAAAATGAAATTTCAGCACATGTCTAGCTCTCATACACACCTATTACATCTTGATTGGAGCCTAGGTGGAGCTTACTTGGCATTTCAATTGGTGGACAATATACCACACAAGATTGGTGACATTAAAGAGGGCATCACATTTGGAAAGAATTCAAAATAGACACATGCTGAAAATTTCAGCACATGTCTAGATTCTCCCTTGATTGCACTTCAATTGGCTTCCAAAATTGAAGGGGGATTAATGTGTGATTGTATGGAAATGTTTTGACTACAATTTGAGCACATGTTTTCAGTTTCTTTGTAGAATTTACAGCTCACTAAAGGGTGCCAAGGAGGACCAATCAACAAGTGACAAGTAAGCAAGGTCAAGTCATCCTTCCAATCATATTGCACCAAGTAAGCAAGATTGTGTCATCTTCTACACAAGGCAATCTTCCAAGGACATTAAAGACAATTCTCAAGAAGGGAGAAAACCTAAAGAGGGCGGCCAAAAGAGAATAAAAGGGAGAAGTTAGTGCAAAATAAGGCCAAACTACAACTCACATTCTCTCAAGTACAAAAAGCTATACTACTTTCTTCTTCTCCTTTTCTTTCTTTCTTCTTCTTCTTCTTCTTCTTCTCTAAAGCCTATTGTTCATATATTCTACATATTGTATAGGCTTTAAATATACCACCCATACATGTTCAATTGTTGTAAAAGGTTGATCAAGGTGTGATCAAACCTTCATTCGATTGGTGGTGGTGTTCGTGATCAGTTTGCTTGATTCTTGTGATTGTAAAAGGGTAGAGTTAGTGTTTAACTCCAATCACCCTGGTGGTAAGGGTTTTTGGTGTTTAGTGATAACCGAGGAAGGTTTCCTCAAAGACTTGAGTAGGTTGTTTTAACCGAACCAGTATAAAATCCTTGGTGTTCTTACTTTACTGCACTTTACTTTCAGTTTTCAGTTTTAGCATTGATTTCATTACAACAGTAAAAATAGTAAACGAATTTAAAAAATCATAAAAGTTTATAGAAACATAGTCACACCTCCTAGTTTTCATTTGCCTCAAGTTTCACCTTATTTGGATTAGTATACGACAATCAAGCGTTAATAGTTATGAGACTAGTGCAATCTGATCTACAGACTTGCAAAGGTTGTAACATCAACGTATTTGACATACTTACCAAAGGAGTTTTGAAAAACTGTTTTAACCCTTTAAAGTACATATCCTAAGGATCATACCAGAAAATTTTCAGATCATTTGGACTTGTAAATTAATAGGAATAAATTTTTCATTTCGGATCACAGTTTCTGGCAGATTAACGCAATCTGTGCAAAAACGTTTTTTTAAGGTCTTATACTTTGAATTTTAATCTGAAATATTTATGACAAATACATAACGTCTGAAAGTACTTTGTCACGAAATTTCACGATTCTTTAAGGTCTACAACTTAATCATTCAGTTAAGTAAAAACCGGGTCTGAAAACAGAATCTGTTTTTAGAAGTGGGTAATTGGTAACAAAAAGTTTTAAAAACAAATTTTCCCACACCAACAATTCAACCCCTCCTTCTAGTGGTGCTATACAGGTTCTGCAAGTGGTATCAGAGAGCAGGCACACTCACGACAAGAAGATATAACAATCTGTAGCATCAACAAGCTGTTGGATCGAAATCCCTACACAAGCACAATTAGAGGGACGGGTGAATAGTGCTTAGTAGAAATCATACTATTATAAACCCTTTTCAAAACTCCTCAGTTCTGAAATCTAAAACTCAAAAAACAGAAGCTGTTTTTAAAAATATTTTTTCGATTTTAAATTATGAAACTTTTCAGAAACACACTTCAAGATGTTTTCTAACTCCTGTAAAAAGTTAAAGTCAAAATAAAACTTTTTAGACTTTCAACTAGTCAAAAACTTTTTGTCTACACAGAATTCCAGAACAGAGTTTAGAAATTGACTCAACTTAAAAAAAATTTTCCCGTCGATCCCCAAGTCCAAAACCTTTGAAAATTTGACACAATAACCCTTAAGATATGTATAATAATATATTGAAACCGTTTTGGAAAATTCCTTTGGGAAGTTAGTCATCCAAGTCACTTTTCTCAGCTTCTACAAATCTGAAAAACAGATTGTAGCAGTTGCAGAACTTTGGACATTTGATCAACCTAAACTTATCCAAATTGAGTCAAATTTGTTTCAAATGAAAGCTAAAAGACTAAAGTATGTCTCTGTAAAATTTTAGAAATTTTGAAAATTGTTTACTATTTTGTCCAGAATTTATAAAACATGTTAACAAATTAAAGAATAGAAAACTGAAAGTGTAAAGTACGAAAAGTGAAGAACACCAAGAATTTTATACTGGTTCGGCCGAATGTGCCTACATCCAGTCTTCAAGGACACCTTCCTCGGTATCCACTATCACCAGTGTCACAGAGTTACACCTTAGCTTGATCCTTGGGGCTTCACGCCAACCCTATTCAAGCTATTCACAACACCTTTACAAAATTTCAGCACTATCACACCTCATATACCTTTTCACCTTTTGATAGAGCCTTATAATCTTTGCTTATCAATTACAACAATTCCACCACAACAAGGTGTATCTAATCAGCACTACAATGCTTCAAATATTTCACCACAAGCTGCATAATAAGAATAGAAAAGAAGAAGAAGATGAAGATAGCAAGAGAGGTGTGTGTCTTCAACTCTTCACTTCAACCTCTATTTATAGTGTGATGCATCCCTTGTTGATAAGATTGACATTTGTCACCTTCAATGTCACCAAACACACTTGTCTTCACACCATTGGTTCTTGTCTTCAAGACTTTGCACACTTGGCACATTCAAGCAATGTGATTTGTCCATCTATATCACCAACTTTTTCAGCATTATATGACTTGGAAATTTCAGATTTAAATGAAGATAAATGATGAGTAAATCTCTCAAAAGTTAACCAAGTTTGTTCCACCATATTAGCACATGTGGGAGAAGAATTCTCAACAAAAATTTGAACTCCATTGTGCCAGAGAAATCGTCCATATGGCCATGTGTGTCCCATGTTGACAACTTTTTGCCACCAAGTATAATTCTTGAGTTTTGATTGGTTCTAGCATAATTTCTTTGTACACTTGTTATCACATGAGATAGTCATCTTGTACACATGTAAATGCATCATTTTGATGAGAAAAATAAGAGTTAATCTCAGCCGTTGAATGCAAAATGAATGGCTAGATTTAAGTAGAAAATAGTCAAAACTATTTCCACCTTTCTCTCCTTGAAAGTTGTAACCATTTACGATGTCAATTATGACATGAAATTACTGCAAAAATAATATGAGAATATGTCTTATAATGATATCATAGGATGACCATATAGTGTGACAAAATAAATATCCCATAACGAGAAATCCCGAGAATACCGAAATCCAAATATAGCAATAATAATCTTGATGTTGATATTTCAAGAATATCATAAGAAGTCCAGAATGATGATAATAATTTCATTGAGAAATAATCATAGTGAAGACGTCGCGATATGCTCTGAGAATAAAAAGACAATAATACCATTGAAAGCATTTCATGAGAAAAATAGTCTTGCCTTGGAATAATTATGACGAATGTCATAGATATAGTCTTGAGACGATAATATCATGTTACATTGTAACATATTATAGAATATATAAGGACAATGTTCCTGCAAGACTTAAAATTTCACTTTTGCCCTTTTTGGTAAGTCGTATAACTTCCGCGGCATATTAGTTAGAAGACATAATAATATTGATCAAATAATAAAATCACCAAAATCAAGTATGAGACATTAAGAACATATATGCAAATGAACACAACTATTTATCACATTTTAGATAGCATGAAACACTTTGTTAGGAGAGTGAAGTAACACTTAACTACTTCTTGATAGATTAAGCGCTTTATGTAATGTTTCATGTTCCCATCATAACTCTCTATTCAGAAATTTCCAAATGATGAAGATAAATGATGAGATAAATGATGAGTAAATCTCTCAAAAGTTAACCTATTTGTTCCACCATATTAGCACATGTGGGAGAAGAATTCTCAGCAAAAATTTGAACTCCATTGTGCCACAGAAATAGTCCATATGGCCATGTGTGTGCCATGTTGATAACTTTTTGCCACCAAATATAATCCTTGAGTTTTGATTGGTTCTGGCATAATTTCTTTCTACACTTGTCATCACATGAGATAGTCATCTTGTACACATGTAAATGCATCATTTTGATGAGAAAAAAAAGAGTTAATCTTAGCCCTTGAATTCAAAATGAATGGCTAGATTTAAGTAGCAAATAGTCAAAACTATTTCCACCTTTCTCTCCTTGAAAGTTGTAACCATTTACCATGTCAATTATGACATGAAATTACTGCAAAAATAATCTGAGAATATGTCTTATAATGATATCATAAGATGACCATATAGTGTGACAAAATAAATGTCACATAACGAGAAATCCCGAGAATACCAAAATCTAAATATAGCAATAATAATCTTGATGTTGATATTTCAAGAATACAATAAGGAGTCCAGAATGATGATAATAATATCATTGAGAAATAATCATAGTGAAGACGTCGCGATATGCTCCGAGAATAAAAACACGATAATACCCTTGATAGTATTTCATGAGAAAAATATTCTTGCCTTGAAATAATTATGACGAATGTCATAGATATAGTCTTGAGACGATAATATCATGTTATATAGTAACATATTATAGAATATATGAGGACAATGTACCTGCAAGACTTAAAATTCCACTTTTGCCCTTTTGGTAAGTCGTATAACTTCTACGGCATATTAGTTATAAAACATAATAATATTCATCAAATAATAAAATCACCAAAATCATGTATGAAACATTAAGAACATATATGTAAATGAAAACAACTATTTATCACATTTTAGATAGCATGAAACACTTTGTTAGGAGAGTGAAATAACACATATTTACTTCTTGATAGATTAAGCGCTTAATGTAGCGTTTCATGTTGCCATCAGAACTCTCTGTTCAGAATTTCCAAATGATGAAGCGCTTTATGTAGCATTTCATGTTGCACCAAAACTCTTTGGTCAAAGTTTTCATAGGATGAAGCGCTTTATGTAGCGTTCAATGTTCGATCTAAAGTTTCTGTTTAAACCTTCTAAAAGATGAAGCGCTTTATGAAGCGTTCAATGTTCGAACAAAAGTTTCTGTTTAAACTTTCTGAATGATGAAGCGCTTTATGAAGCGTTCAATGTTTTCTGTGTAAACTTTCTGCAAATGAAGCGCTTGATCATGCATTTGAAGTCTGATGAAAAGTTTTAACATATAATGCTTGTGCAAATCATCAAAACCAAATCATACACCTACATTTTCTCACATGTTTAATGTATTTCAAATTTTTATCATCATGTGTGACACTTTCTTAAGTATTCAACACTTAAAATCATAACTTTGAAAATTATCCAAACATATTTTTCAACATTCATCCCTTTTTGGATAATTTTCAAAATAACTCTACATGATTTTAATGTCACAACTCTTTACCAATTGTTATCACATACTTACCAATTGTTTTGAAAAACTCACCAATTCTATACCAATTGTTTTCAAATTCTTTTTAGATACATGTTTTTAACATATGTGCTCCCCCTCAACTTATATTCTTCCCCTTAACCTATGCTCCTAACCAATTGAACACCAATTGAAAACTTATCATTCAACCTTAGAATCATGACTTAAAAACTAAAATCATGTTCTTATATCTATCTCCCCCTTTATTTTGCAAATCATGCAAAAGATAGAATCACGCAATCGTATCGTAGGCCATCATACTTAACTTGGCTCGTAAGTTTTCAAAAGTGGCTTGACTAAGGGGTTTAGTAAATATATCAGCAACCTGATGATCAAATCTTACATGGTTTATGACTATATCCTCATTTTGAACATGGTCATAGAAGAAATGATATTTAACTTCTGTGTGTTTGACCTTAGAATGAAGTATCGGATTTCGAGAAAGATTGATCGCACTCGTACTATCACAGAAAATTGGAACCTTATTCATTATAATGCCAAAGTCACTAAGTTATTGTTTAAGCCAAAGTATTAGAGTAGTGCATAAACTTAAGGCTATATACTCAGTTTCAGTGGTAGAAAGAGCTACACTAGCTTGTTTCTTAGAAAATCAAGAGATTAAGTTCGTTCCTATGAATTGACACGTACCATTAGTGGATTTTCTATCTATCTTGCAACCACCATAATCAGCATCACTAAATGCATATACTTCCAACTTAGCATTTCTATCGTACCAAAGTCCTAAAGAGGTGTATGTTTATTGTATCTAAATATCTCTTTCACCGCATTATAATGTGACACTTTAGGACAAGATCGAAACCTAGCACACATACACACACTAAACATTATATCAGGTCTTGATGCGGCTAAATATAACAATGATCCAATCATAGACCTATATAGTGTGTCATCAAAATGTTTTCCATTTTCATCTTTGTCTAGTTTGGTACTAACACTCATGGGGGTAGTTGAAGGTTTCAGCTCTTCAAATCCAAACTTCTTAATCATATCATTAATATACTTAAGTTGGCTAATGTAGAATCCTTGAGCGGTTTGTTTGGTTTGTAAACCTAAGAAGTAGTTCAATTCTCCTACCATTGACATCTCAAATTCAGACTTCATATATTCTTCAAAGTCTTTTACTAAGGTAGGATTAGTTGAATCAAATATAATGTCGTCTACATATATTTGGACTATTAATAAATCATTATCTTTTCTTTTAAGAAACAATGTATTATCTATGGTCCCCCTTTGATAATTATTTGCAATAAAAAAATTTGCAAATCTATCATACCAAGATCTTGGTGCTTGTTTCAAACCATATAAAGCTTTCTTAAGCTTATATACATGGTTGGGAATTTTGGAACTTCAAATCCTAGGGGTTGTCATACAAAAACTTCTTCTTGAATAAAACCATTCAAAAATGCACATTTAACATCCATTTGAAATAATTTCCTACTGACTAATCACTGGCTCTTTATGCTTGCCTTCGCATGGCTTGGACTATATATCTTAATGGCGAGATTTTTCTATCCTGCACCGGCGGACTCAGCGGCAAAGACTCCACTGGCGCGTCCTTACATAAAATCGTCGCCTTGGCACAAACTTTGCCAAGGCGACATCGGTATGTGTTTAACATCTCTCTTTTATTTTCTTTGGATTCTCTCTATCATCGGTATAACTTCTCCCTGGGATTTTTCCGAGGTACGGCATTTCCTGGACAAGTCAAGCTCAAGCAACGAATTCCACTGCTTATTCTGGAGAACTCGGTCCACACCACCATCTACAGCAAGCACACATTTTTACTCAATCTTAGATTCAATTCATATCAATGGCAGCCGTATAAATATGTACGCTTTTTCCTTCGCCAAGGTTTTATCCACAAGGGTGGTTTTACTTGGCAAGGTTTAAATGCGGCATATCATATACGACTGGAGATATGTTATTATTAGTTCGTTATTTCATTTATTCGCATACTCTGATGATTGTAATATGGTTTTACTCCGCCAAAAGTGAGGCTTATCATTAATAAAAATTTTCTTCTATAAACAAAATATATATATATATATACATATATATATTATATATATATATATATGTATATATATATTATATATATATATATATATATTTTTTATTGAAACAGAAATTTTATTATAGAAACCTCACTTTTGGCGGAGAAAAACCATATTACAATTGTTAGAGTATGTGAATACATGATATAAAAATCCAATAATGACATATCTCCAGTCATATATGATATGCCGCATTAAAACCTTGCCAAGTAAAACCACTCTTGTGGATAAAACCTTGGCGAAGGAAAAAGCGTACATATTTATACAGCTGTCATTGATATGGAATTTATAGAAGCTGTAGGTTGAAGCTGTCGGGCCTGCTGTTGTCCGAGTTTGGAGTGATCGCCTGATTGCAGTAAATTGTCTGCCACTTGAGATTGAGGGAGCCAGGATGATATGTACCTCGTGAGAGTGGAAAGAGTATATTATTCCAACGGAAAAGAGAAAAGTAATAATCATAAGCAGAAAGCATGCGAAAATCCGTTCCTTCTTTTTGGCTGCTCCCTAGGATGTCTCTGGCCTGGTTTCAAATATTGGGCTTCGGCCCAAATGCGGTTCCAAATTTAAAAAAGATTTCAGGCGGGCTAGGCGGTCTGCTCCGATCTGACCCTATTCAGTTCAGTAAAAGGTCTTCGACCCAATTTCAGTTTCAATTAATAAAAAAAAGGTAATCCGGTTATTTCAATTGGGGCGGGCGGGTTATGACCCAACCCCCGCCCAGCTTTTTTAAATTTCAGTTTTTTTACTTTGGTTTATTATTATTATTCTGGATAAGGTAAATAATAATAATTCTTTTATTATTATTTAAAGTTTTTTAAAGGAAAATAGTAATAATAACAAATTGTTGTTATTGTTATTATTTTCAAGTCTCCTTTTAAAGAAAATAATAATAATGATGATGATAATTTAATTATTGTTGTTATTATTATTAAAGAAAAATAGTAATAATAATAAGTAATTATTATTATTATTTTAAAGTTCTTTTAAAGGAAAATAAAGTAAATAATAATGATAATAATTTGATTATTATTGTTATTATTTAAAGTTTATTAAGAAAAATAGTAATTATAATAATAAATTCTTGTTATTATTATTATTATTTTAAAGAAATCCAAAATAATAATAATCAAGTGTTAAGTTTAATTTCTGGTTATTGCATTATTATGTTTATATGCATGCAGTTATTTGTTTATTTATTTATTTATGCCTTATGTTTATGCATGTTAACAAATAAACAAATAAAGTTAAGGAACTTAATCCAATAAGGATCCGAATCTTGTTTGACCCGGTTTGACCGAGTTCAACCAAGTTAATTCGATGGATTAAGTTGACTGAATTAACCAACACGTATCAATCAATGCGGTTTATACTCATGATAGATGACTCATTGAGCTGTGATAAAAACACCGTACACATAGTTTTGTCTAAGAAAGCCGGTACTTAAGCGAAACCATTGTGACTCCACCGGTGGTCTGGAAATTATGTGGAATGGTAATACACCCTTATGGTAAGTTGGTATTACTGAATCGGTTCACTTCACACTCAATGTGACCCATCATAAGGTTATATCACTTCTTAAATTGATTGATAAAGATATTGTTTTCTTAAACCGTAAGGAGAACCGAGCTTGGTTCAAGGTGGTTCTTATTTGAGCCGTAAAGAGAATCAAGCTGGTTCGAATTGGTTTAAGTAATAAAAAACAGATGTTGGGGTTAAGTATGCACGGTACGTGCAAAAAGGTCAGTCAGGAAACTACGGATCATTTAGAACTATAAAGTTACGCGACTTAGCAAATATAGGGCTTTAATATGATCTCTTTAAAGTGTGACAATCATATCATCGCTACTATATTTGTTATGATCGTGAAGGACACGTATGTGCTGGAGGCAATCATTGACCGGCCCAAAGGAAGGTGTGATTGTCAAAAACATATATGAGCATGGTAGTGGACCCAATTAGGCCCGGCGACAAAGCTTTAAATGCATAGGTTAACTCATCGGCCCAAAAGAAGGTGGTTAACCCGTGCTTGGAGAGACGTCATATTGACCATTACACCCAATTGTTGGAAGATATTGGGATGACTCCAAAGAGTCCTAATATTGAAAGACAATTGGTAGATGAAATCGGGGTTCTATTTTGATATTTTGTTTTTATGCAGTTTAAAGATTACACGTGTTGTGTATTTAAGTCCGTTTCTTGTTTGCTTTTCAGCAATAATGTATAACATTAAGGATATTCCTACAATGAACGGTTCAAACTATAAAGAATGGAAAGATCAACTCGAGATCTTTCTGGGGATTGCTGATCTAGCATTGCGTTGCAGATAGATCGTCCAGCTGTGCTAACAGACAAAAGTATTAATGAGGAAAAATCTCACATGGCACGCTGGCTACGATCAAATCGCATGTGTCTTATGATCATGCAAAAGACTATCCCCAAATGCTTCAGGGGACACGTTTCTGAGTCCACAACGGCTAAAGAATTTTTAGCCGATCTCGAGCAAAGATAAGAATGAGAAAGCCGAGACAGGCAATCTCTTAAAGAAACTTTGCTCGAAACAGTACCGTGGAAACGGCAGCATAAGAGGGCATGAACTTATGAATATTGTCGCCACCAAGTTCGGTTGTAAGAAACGCAAAGCTGCGGAAATGGTTATTGTGCAAAAGGCAAGTCAAAAGGAAAAGGGGGTGCCTACTACTGACGCACCCAAAAGCATGACTTGTTTCTTTTGCAATAAGGAAGGACATTTAAGGAAGAACTGTACCGGTTATATATCTTGCCTTAAGAAAAAGGGTACATTCTTAGTTTGTTCTGAAGTTAATTTTGTTTCGGATATAGCCACTTGGTGGGTCGATACGAGAGCCACGACTCACCTATCTGTGACTATGCAAGGTTGCCTAAGCCACAGAAAACCAAGTGACGATGAAAGATGCTTGGAAATCCGACAAGATCACTACAAAACACGCAGCGGAAAAAAAACTTGATCTCCGATTTCCTACCAAGGGTCCATGTTGTTCGTTTAATCGATGAAAGAAACACAAGAATTACCTCTAAAGAATCGAAATCCGCAGGTGGAAGAGGTACGAAATCACAAACCCTTTGTCAGTATCCACACGAATGCTTCCGCCCGGAGTGCTAGCTCTTGAACGGCGTGGCTGAGAGAACTCGCTTTTCTCTAAAACGGCTCTAGGGTTTTCTGTTTTCGTGTGTATTTTTGTCTGTCCACCAAGGACGAGATACACAGATATATATATACACATATATGGACATCAAAAACCGAGTCCTAATCGGATTAGTTGATGCCAATCAAAATCCATATCAGATATGGATTCTATCAGGATATTCAAAATCCACATCAGATATGGATTCTCTCATTATTATCCGACAACATATATATATATATATATATAACGAAAATAATAATAATAATTAATATCCAATATTAATTTATTAATATTAAAAAACGATAATAATAATAATAATAATTAATATCCAATATTAATATTATTAATATTATTAATCTCAGCCATACGCATTCTTGTGTGTGACCCGATAGACCCATATTAATTGGCAGTTGATTAAATCGCTATTAAACCAACAAGTCGTAATTGGCCTCTAGCAAGGCATTACAACTACCCAATTAATACGAGTAAAGTCCAACTAGCCTAATAATAGTACATGCATTAATCCCTTTGTCACATGATGTCTAGTTTGAACATAAGTCATGGTCAGCGTCATACTTATATTGTTCAAACATATGATTACTCGATCTCTAAGTAGACTGATAAAATAAATGATATTGATCACACTATCAATTCATTTGAACACGTCCATGCATTTCACAGTCTCACTAATCGAGGGGCCCAAAGATAACTCTCTCAAAAGAGAGGGACAAATGTTAGGAAATCAACCGAGATCACTGCCAAACGCGCAGCGGAAAACAAAAACTTGATCTCCGATTTCCTACCAAGGATCCATGTTGTTCGTTTAATTCGATGAAAGAAACTCGAAAATTACCTTTGTAGATCCGAATTACGCAGATGAAGCAAGTGCGAGAATACGATCACCCTCTGTCGGTATCCACACGAACGCTTCCGCCCGGAGTGCTAGCTCTTCAAACGGCGCGGCTGAAGAACTCGTTTTTCTCAAAAACAATTCTAGGGTTTCGTTTTCTGTTCTTTCGTTTTTCTAGTTGCCTAGTGTATGAGATACGCCAAGCTCCATACATATATATAGATATCAAAATCCGATTGCAGATCGGATTTGTTAACGCTATCAAAATCCGTACCAGATACGGATTCTGTTAGGATTAGATAAAATCAATCAAAATCCATATCAAATATGGATTCTCTGTTATTATCCGATGATATAAATATATAAACGAAAATAATAATAATAATAATAATTAATATCCAATATTAATATTATTAATATTAAAAACGATAATAATAATAATAATTAATATTCAATATTAATATTATTAATATTATTAATCTCAGCCATACGCATTCTTGTGTGTGACCCGATAGGCCCATATTAATTGGCAGTTGATTAAATCTCTATTAAACCAACAAGTCGTAATTGGCCTCTAGCAAGGCATTACAACTACCCAATTAATACGAGTAAAGTCCAACTAGCCTAATAATAGTACATGCATTAATCCCTTTGTCACACGATATCTAGTTTGAACATAAGTCATGGTCAGCGTCATACTTATATAGTTCAAACATATGATTACTCGATCTCTAAGTAGACTGATAAAACAAATGATATTGATCACACTATCAATTTATTTGAGCACGGCCATGCATTTCACAGTCTCACTAATCGAGGGGCCCAAAGATATCTCTCTCAAAAGAGAGGGACAAATTCTATCTTGATTGTTCAATATCCTCTACATAATTTCTATCACATTCAATCATGACCTTTATTATTATCCAGTTACGGATAACGTTTGATCATGTCAAAATATAATAGTCCTTATGTTGGAAACTATGACAATCTCAAGTCAAAGGATTAAAACATGACTATCATGAGATTTACTTATGACGCTAATCCATGTAGCAATCTCATGATGGGTCTATCCAATACACTGTTCTCTAACAAGTATCTATGAGATTGATTCGTATCACCATACACATAATCATCTCATGATTATCAAATCAATACTCATACTGATTATAAATTATTTTATCTCCATAACAATAATGAATCAGGGACATATATCAAAATTGTGTAACATACTAACCAACAATAATGATAATAAAACCTCTTTTATTAATAATAAATGCATAACATAAATATCCAAATCATGGCCTAGGGCACATACACTAAAAATCTCCCACTTGCACTAGGCCTACAAATATCTGAGACCCATAGATCTAGTGTGCTGATCATGCTTGACCCGTGAGAGAGGCTTAGTCAATGGATCCGCTATGTTATCGTTTGTGTCAACTTTGCATATCTTGACATCTCCTCTATCGATGATGTCTCGAATGAGATGGTAGCGTCTGAGTATATGTTTAGATCTCTGATGAGACCTAGGCTCTTTTGCTTGTGCTATGGCACCATTGTTGTCACAATAAATGTCCATAGGATTTGCAATGCTAGGTACCACTCCTAGCTCAGTAATGAACTTCTTCAACCAAACTGCTTCTTTAGCTGCATCTGATGCTGCTATATACTCAGCCTCTGTTGTAGAATCAGCCACAGTGCTTTGTTTTGAACTCTTCCAACTAATAGCTCCACCATTCAATGTGAATACAAAACCAGACTACGATCTGAAATCATCTATGTCGGTTTGGAAGCTAGCATCTGTGTAACCATTTACAACTAACTCGTCATCCAAACCTCCATAAACCAAGAATACATCTTTAGTCCTTCTGAGGTACTTAAGAATATTCTTGACAGCTGTCCAATGACCTTCATCAGGGTTAGCTTGATATCTACTTGTTGTGCTCAATGGATATGAGACATCTGGTCTAGTACATAACATGGCATACATGATCGATCCTATAGCAGAAGCATAAGGAATTTTATTCATTCGATCTCGCTCATCAGATGTCTGAGGACATTGATTCTTGCTAAGATGAATGCCATGAGACATAGGCAGGAATCCTTTCTTGGACTCTTGCATGTTGAACCTCTTCAACATTTTATCTATGTATGTACTCTGACTCAAGCCTATTATCCTTTTAGATCTATCTCTATAGATCTTGATACCAAGGATATAGGTAGCCTCGCCCAAGTCCTTCATTGAAAATGAATTCCCTAACCAAGCCTTAACCTTTTGCAAGGTAGGGATATCATTCCCAATAAGCAATATGTCATCCACATATAAGACCAGAAACACTACTGCACTCCCACTAACCATCTTGTAAACACAAGGTTCATCTTCATTCTTGATGAAACCAAAGTTCTTAACTGTTTCATCAAAACGAAGATTCCAGCTTCGAGATGCTTGCTTCAATCCATAGATGGACCTTTGAAGCTTGCAAACCTTCTTTGAATTCTCAAGATTTACAAAACCCTCAGGTTGTGTCATGTACACATCCTCGATTAAATTTCCATTAAGGAAAGCAATTTTGACATCCATTTGCCATATCTCATAATCATAGTATGCTGCAATGGCAAGGAGAATTCGAATAGACTTAAGCATAGCTACTGGTGAAAAGGTTTCATCATAGTCTATACCATGAGTTTGCTTGAAACCTTTAGCCACAAGCCTTGCTTTGTAGGTTTGCACATTTCCATCCATGTCAGTTTTCTCCTTGAAAACCCATTTGCAACCAATGGTCTTAATACCCTCTAGAGGATCAATTAAAGACCAAACTTGGTTATCAAACATGGATTGCATCTCAGAATTCATGGCTCCAAGCCATTTATCTGAATCTGGACCTGACACAGCTTCCTGATAGGTAGTAGGCTCATCTTGATCTATGAGCATAACTTCACTATCATCAGTCACAAGAAATCCGTATCTCTCTGGCTGACGATGTATCCTATTAGATCTGCGTTGGACTTGTGTTACATTTTCAGGCTCCACAATTGTTTGTGGTTCTGAAATCGTCTCTAAAGACGGTTCAACGATATCTTGTGGAACTTGAGTTTCCTCAAGTTGTACTATACTCCCACTTGTTCTCTTGGAGAGAAACTCCTTTTCCAAAAAGACTCCATTTCGAGCAACAAACACTTTGTTCTCTGAGGGAATATAGAAATAGTACCCTTTAGTTTCTTTAGGATACCCCACAAAAATACATTTGATAGATTTTGGAGCTAGCTTATCTGACATTAATCTTTTCACATAAGCTTCACAACCCCAAATCTTAAGAAAAGACAAACTGGGTCTCTTACCAGTCCACATCTCATATGGTGTCTTTTCAACCGCTTTAGATGGTACACGGTTCAAAATGAATGCAGCTGTCTCCAAGGCATAACCCCAAAAGGATAAAGGAAGATCTACTTGACCCATCATAGATCGAACCATATCCAATAAAGTCCGATTTCTCCTTTCAGAAACACCATTCCATTGTGGAGTTCCTGGAGGAGTCAACTGTGAAACGATTCCACAATTTCTTAGATGTTGGTCAAATTCTTGGCTCAAATATTCACCACCTCGATCTGATCGAAGGGTTTTAATTGTCTTACCAAGTTGATTTTGTACTTCATTTTGAAAAGTTCTAAACATTTCAAAAGACTCATGCTTATGTTTCATTAGGTAGACATAGCCATACCTACTGAAATCATCAGTAAAAGTAATGAAATACTGAAATCCTCCCCTGGCACTAATGCTGATTAGGCCGCATACATCTGTATGTACCAAGCCCAATAAGTCATTAGCCCTTTCACTATGTTCAGTAAAAGGAGTCTTTGTCATCTTTCCAAGCAAACAAGACTCGCAATTTTCAAATGATTCAAAATCAAATGAATCTAATAATCCATCTTGATAGAGTTTAGATACGCGCTTCTCATTTATATGGCTAAGGCGACAATACCATAAATATGCAGGGTTTAATTCATTTGGCTTAGTTCTCTTTGAAGATATGTTATAAATATTACCGTCATTGGAATCATCAAGGTTAAGGACATAAATGCCATTATAACTACTTGCAATACAATAAAGCAAATCATTTTTATCAAAAATAGAACACTTCTTATTTTTAATTAAAAATGAATAACCTTCATCATCCAAAACAGACACTGAAATAAGATTCCTACTCATAGTAGGAACATAAAAGCAATTGTTTAAAACTAACAAAAGCCCATTGGGCAAGACAAGCTCATAGGTCCCTACAGCTATAGCAGCAACTCTTGCTCTATTGCCAACACGTAGGTCCACCTCGCCCTTCTTTAGCATCCTACTCCTTTTGAG
This sequence comes from Eustoma russellianum, assembly GCA_036186865.1. Lineage (NCBI taxonomy): Eukaryota > Viridiplantae > Streptophyta > Magnoliopsida > Gentianales > Gentianaceae > Eustoma > Eustoma russellianum. Next base: position 31,097,261 of record AP025040.1, read on the forward strand.
CCCCTGCATATTTGTACAAATATGGGATCCACATCCAGTATCTAATACCTAGGAAGAAGAAGTAGATAAATTAATTTCTATAACATAAATACCTGAAGATGTAGTCGTACTACCCTTCAGCTTCTTCAACTCCTCCAAATAAACATCACAATTTCTTTTCCAATGCCAGGCTTGTTGCAATGGAAACAAGTTCCTTCCTTAGGAACCTTTGCCTTGGGACCAGGTTTCGGTTTAGCTTGACCCTTTGCCCCTTTCGCACCCTTTGCACTTTTAGCCTTACCCTTGCCTTTAGCTTTCTTTTTCATTAGCTTGGTATTGACACTCAATACATGGGTAGGCTTCTTGATATTCCCCTCAGCAGTTTTGAGCATACCATGTAGCTCAGGAATGGACTTTTCCATATTATTCATATTATAGTTCATGACGAACTGAGAAAAACTGCTAGGCAAAGAGTGTAGGATCAAATCCGTGGCGAGTTCCAAACTCAGGGGATATCCAAGTCTTGCAAGGTGATCTATATAGCCTTTCATCTTCAGAACATGAGCGCTAACAGATTCACCTTCAGACATCTTACAGTCAAAAAGTGCAATAGCGGTGTCGAACCTATCCTGCCTAGCCTGTTGTTGGAAAGCTTGTTTGAGATGCACACTCATCTCATAAGCTTCTAAGTGTTCCAGGTCTTTCTGAAGTCCTGGACACATAGTTTCCAACATTAGACATCCTATGTCATTGGAATCTTCAACATGCTTCTTATACTTGTTCTTAACAGCAACAGAAGCATCAGCAGGAGGGGGTTCAGGGACAGGGTCATCGAGCACGTAGGACTTCTTTTCTTGCTTGAGAACAATTCTCAAGTTTCGAAACCAGTCAACAAAATTAGTCCCACATTCTTTTATTTTTTCCTTCTCAAGGATAGATCGCAGCGATAAGGTGGAATTGTTATTAGCAGCCATTTATGATCTACAAAACATGCAAAGTAACACTTTATTAATAATGAGGTTAAAATTTATAAAACTCCCACTAAAACATAACCCTCAAAAGAAATATTTTAGTGAGCTAAGATCCATATTTGACTTAATTTTTAACTCAGCTTTGGCATGACGCTTAAAATTAAGTTATTTAGGTAGGTAACTTCTTTACCAATTACATCTCATGTAACTCTTAGAATTTATGGAATAATGACATCATATATCATTGTATGTTAGATTCCATCTAATGCCTTGAGCCCAAAACCGTTTTGATAGCCCAATTAAGTCTAATCAATTTTAAACATATGAGTAGCACTATTACTCATCCTACGTAGCTAGGAATGTTTAAAGCACATTGCTTTGGCAATACCTACTTTAATACAATCCCAGTTTTAATAGGTGTTTAAGACATGGATGGCATCAAGACTTAATTATTAATGAGGGTTCAACTTAGTTTATGTCTTGCATTGCATATCATTATATCGTAGCATCCTATATGCATATATAATATATCATCCACGCATCTCATACAAAATGATAAATATGTAAACGTGACATAGCATGGCCAAACTAAATATGATCTTCATGAGACCAAATGAAGATCATAAAGGAAACCCTATGTGAAAGACTTCCTATTACAACATTTGCAATGATACATATCTTCTTGTCTTGAGCTCGTGCCTCCATCTCCATGGAATCCACTCGTCCTTGGTATGTGTCGCCATCACCACTTTTGTAGCTTGATTCTTCATTTATTACAATAATAAAGAAAAACCCTAACTAATTGTATAATAAAATACAACAAAAACTACAACGGCACGCAGACCATAATAACCCAAAACAGAAATATGACTAAGTCAATCACATAGGTCCTGAGGCCATGCTATGCACCATGCAAAGACATCAACAATTATAATATATTTTACACAAACATATTATAACAAATAAATATATATTGACATTCTTAATGTCACGGTAACGAACTATAGGGCGTACGCATACGGCGGTCCCGCTAGCCGGTTAGCGGGCAGGGTTCCGAGGGGCAGCGCCCCTCGAAGCCAAACAGAAAGTATCAATCGCATTGATAATTTTCTTTTCAAAACCCTAACACAGACGCGTCAATCATATTAATGATCTTACTGTTTTGATTACGTGTAAACCCTTATAGAAGCACCGATCGAACCGAGAGTTATCATTCAAAACCCAAAACAGAATCATCAATCGAATTGATAATCTGCTGTTCGAAATCCGAAACAGAATCAATCTGCCATTCGAAATCCGAAAACAGAATCATCAATCGAATTGATAATCTGTCTGTTTTGAATATGCATAACTCTTACAGAATCATTATCGGTTGTTCATATCGATATAAACATAATCGTTTTTTATCATCACATGAAAAACGAAAACTTTATATCACATATAACAATCTCGAATCATAACGTCTCATGAAAACGAATTGAAAACATCAATCCGCTCTCACCAGATGAGATTCGAATAGGGTTTTACACATAGCGTATGTTTACATCTAATATAAACAGAATCGGTTTTGATCATCACATGACAAACGAAAACCGTCGTATACAAATCATCTCATGAAAAATGATTTGAAAAACACCATTTTTCTCTCATCATATGAAATCCGAGTTGGGGTTTTTGTACATATCATGCCATACGAAAAACAGTAAACATATAATCACATAAGCATGATATAATCGATTTAAACGAAATCAACAAGTGGCTCTGATACCACTGTTAGGAAATCAACCGAGATCACTGCCAAACGCGCAGCGGAAAACAAAAACTTGATCTCTGATTTCCTACCAAGGATCCATGTTGTTCGTTTAATTCGATGAAAGAAACTCGAAAATTACCTTTGTAGATCCGAATTACGCAGATGAAGCAGGTGCGAGAATACGATCACCCTCTGTCGGTATCCACACGAACGCTTCCGCCCGGAGTGCTAGCTCTTCAAACGGCGCGGCTGAAGAACTCGTTTTTCTCAAAAACAATTCTAGGGTTTCGTTTTCTGTTCTTTCGTTTTTCTAATTGCCTAGTGTATGAGATACGCCAAGCTCTATACATATATATAGCTATCAAAATCCGATTGCAGATCGGATTTGTTAACGCTATCAAAATCCGTACCAGATACGGATTCTGTTAGGATTAGATAAAACCAATCAAAATCCATATCAAATATGGATTCTCTGTTATTATCCGATGATATAAATATATACATAAAAAAACGAAATTAATAATAATAATAATAATTAATATCCAATATTAATATTATTAATATTAAAAACGATAATAATAATAATAATAAATATCCAATATTAATATTATTAATATTATTAATCTCAGCCATACGCATTCTTGTGTGTGACCCGATAGGCCCATATTAATTTGCAGTTGATTAAATCTCTATTAAACCAACAAGTCGTAATTGGCCTCTAGCAAGGCATTACAACTACCCAATTAATACGAGTAAAGTCCAACTAGCCTAATAATAGTACATACATTAATCCCTTTGTCACACGATATCTAGTTTGAACATAAGTCATGGTCAGCGTCATACTTATATAGTTTAAACATATGATTACTCGATCTCTAAGTAGACTGATAAAACAAATGATATTGATCACACTATCAATTTATTTGAGCACGGCCATGCATTTCACAGTCTCACTAATCGAGGGGCCCAAAGATATCTCTCTCAAAAGAGAGGGACAAATTCTATCTTGATTGTTCAATATCCTCTACATAATTTCTATCACATTCAATCATGACCTTTATTATTATCCAGTTACGGATAACGTTTGATCATGTCAAAATATAATAGTCCTTGTGTTGGAAACTATGACAATCTCAAGTCAAAGGATTAAAGATGACTATCATGAGATTTACTTATGACGCTAATCCATGTAGCAATCTCATGATGGGTCTATCCAATACACTGTTCTCTAACAAGTATCTATGAGATTGATTCGTATCACCATACACATAATCATCTCATGATTATCAAATCAATACTCATACTGATTATAAATTATTTTATCTCCATAACAATAATGAATCAGGGACATATATCAAAATTATGTAACATACTAACCAACAATAATGATAATAAAACCTCTTTTATTAATAATAAATGCATAACATAAATATCCAAATCATGGCCTAGGGCACATACACTAACAACAAATTCTATCTTGATTGTTCAATATCCTCTACATAATTTCTATCACATTCAATCATGACCTTTATTATTATCCAGTTACGGATAACGTTTGATCATGTCAAAATATAATAGTCCTTATGTTGGAAACTATGACAATCTCAAGTCAAAGGATTAAATCATGACTATCATAAGATTTACTTATGACGCTAATCCATGTAGTAATCTCATGATGGGTCTATCCAATACACTGTTCTCTAACAAGTATCTATGAGATTAATTCGTATCACCATACACATAATCATCTCATGATTATCAAATCAATACTCATACTGATTATAAATTATTTTATCTCTATAACAATAATGAATCAGGGACATATATCAAAATTGTGTAACATACTAACCAACAATAATGATAATAAAACCTCTTTTATTAATAATAAATGCATAACATAAATATCCAAATCATGGCCTAGGGCACATACACTAACAATGAGACGATGAAAGATACGTCTATTGGGGAAATGGCAGCGGCATAAAGGTTGAAGCCATCAGGCATTTCAGATTGCTGTTGACATCCGGTTTCTATCTAGATTTGCATGACACTTTTGTGGTACCATCATTTAAACAAAATCTTATTTCGTTTTATCGATAGGATAAAAGTGGATATTACGGTTATTTTGGAAATGAAAATTTCCAACTTTATCATGCTTCTAGATTGATTGGTCACGGTATAATGTCCGAAATTGATAAACTTTATTCAATAAATGTTGCTTAAAATCAGGAAACCTTGCATGTTGTAACGCGAAACGTTAAAGCAAAATTAACTCATGAGAATTCAGGATCACTTTGGCATCAACGTTTAGGACACATGTCCAAAAACAGAATAGAACGTCTTGTCAAAACAGAAATTATCAATCCTTTAGACTTAACCGGTCTAGAGTCGCGTGTATTTTATGCTAAAGGAAACAAACTAAAGTCCGAAGATATGAAGCAAATCGTGCAAATAGTCCATTAGAGTTGATTCATACCGATATTAGTGGCCCTTTTCATCCGGTTACTCGAAATGGCCACTCTTATTTTATCACCTTTATTGACGACTATTCGCGATATTGGCTACATATTCTTATTTAATGAAAAAGCGTAAGCAATAGACATATTCAAATTCTTTAAAGCTGAAGTGTAGTTACAACTCAACAAAAGGATTAAAGCCGTCAGATCAGACCGTGGGGGTGAATACTACGGTCGATATGATGGATCAGGAGAACGGTGTCCAGGACCATTTGCTAAATACCTAGAGGAAAACGGAATCGTCCCTCAGTACACCATGCCTGGGTCACTAAGCATGAATGGTGTAGCAGAAAGACGAAACCGCATATGGACATGGTGCGTAGTATGATGAGTCAAACTACGCTACCATTATTCCTCTGGGGAGAAGCGCTTAAAACCGCAGCTTACATCCTCAACCGAGTACCAACTAAAGCAACGATAAAGACCCCTTATGAGTTATGAACTAAGCGTAAGCCTAACCTTAACCACATAAGAGTTTGGGGCTGTCTAGCAGAGGCGAAGCCTTACAGACCAAATGAAAGAAAGCTGGACACCAAAACAGTTAGTTGCTATTTCGTTGGTTACTCAGAAAGGCCATGAGGGTATAAATTCTATGATCCCACAAGTAAAGTGTTTTTCGAGACAAATTCGGTAAAGTTCTTTGAGGATACTTTGGTTCCGGGGGGAATGATTTGCATCAGCAAATCATCGAGTTAGATGACACACTCAGATGCGACAGAAATGCGAATCGAACCATCTTTTGGGGAGATAGCATCAGCGATACCCGCACCTGAGGTACTTCATTCCAGTAGTGACGCTCCACAGGAACAAGTTCATGTTCCTGAGGAAGTTACTGAAGAACTCGAAGAATTGCCGGCTGATGCAGTTCAGGAACCTACAGTATCCCAAGAACAAGTGCCCCTAAGGAGATCCACTCGTGAACAGAGAAACCCCATACCTAGTGACTATGTGGTGTATCTCCAAGAACACGAATTCGATGTTGGCATGTTGGATGATGACCCCGAAAACGTCCAACAAGCATTACAATGTCGAAATAAAGAAAAGTGGATAAAATCCATGGAAGAAGAGATTAAGTCTATGCACGACAACAAAGTTTGGGATGTCGTTTCGTTGCCTAAAGGTTCGAAACCCGTTGGTTGTAAATGGACATTTAAAACCAAAAATGATTCAAAAGGCAACGTAGAATGATATAAGACCCGAGTTGTTGCTAAAGGGTTTACCAAAAGGAGGGCATAGACTATACGGAAACCTTCTCTCCAGTATCCACGAAGGATTCCTTTTGGATAATCATGGCTTTAGTGACACACTTAGATCTTGAGCTACACCAGATGGATGTCAAGACTGTGTTTTTAAACGGAGAACTCGACGAGACTATTTACATGGTTCTACCACCTTGATTCGAGGTGGGAGATCCAAAAGGCATGGTTTGACAACTAAAGAAATCCATCTATGGGCTCAATCAAGCGTCTCGACAGTGGTACTTCAAATTCGCCAAAATAATTGTCTCCTTCGGTTTCGAGGCAAACCAAATTGATGAATGCGTGTATCACAAGTTCAGTGGGAGCAAGTTCATCTTTATGATCTTGTACATAGATGATATACTGCTTGCAACAAACGATCTAAACATGTTGAGCGACACCAAAGCCTTTCTAAGAAAGCATTTCGAGATAAAAGACCTTGGTGAAGCCTCATATGTGTTGGGACTTGAGATATAGAGGAATCGTACCCAAGGTATCTTAGGTCTCTCACAACAGGCATACATCGAAAAGGTGTTGAAGCGGTATAGCATGGATAAGTGTAAATCACTTAGTACCCCCGTGGCAAGAGGAGACAAGTTTAGTCTGAAACAATGTCCCCAAACAGAGTTTGAACGTTCAGAGATGAGGAATACTCCCTATGCTTCGGTAGTAGGGAGTATAATGTATGCCTAAGTATGTACACGACCAGACTTGGCATTCATTCCGGGAATGTTAGGCAGATACCTCTCTGATCCGGGTAAGGATCACTGGACCGCGGCAAAGAGGGTGCTGAGATATTTACAAGGAACGAAGCACCACGTACTGACGTATCGGAGATCTGATGAGTTCAAGATCACTGGATATACAGATTCCAATTTTATTAGATGTCAGGATAGCATGAAATCAACCTCGGGCTATGTGTTTACCCTAGCCAAAGGTGCGCTCTCATGGAAAAGTGCGAAATAGACCTTATCGGCGTCTTCCACTATGAATGCGGAATTCGTTGCATCATTCTACGCATCCAATCAAGCGATATGGCTTCGCACTTTTGTCACAGGGATGCGGGTATTGGAGACTATCTTATCTCCAATGAGGATTTACTGTGACAGTAAAGCTGCGATGCTATATTCAAATAACAACCGGAGTTCATCTAAAGCAAAATACATAGAGATGAAGTATCTGGATGTTAAAGAAAGAATTTAGAGTGGTCTGATCAGTATTGAGCATATCAGTATAGACTCTATGGTGGCCGACCCTTTGACTAAGGCCGTGGAACCGGTAGTGTTTCACAAACATGTTAGCCGTACGGGTCTTAGTCCAGTTGAGGATGTTTCATCCTAGTGAGAGTCTTTGAGGTTTTTCTTGTGTTCAATAAACTTGTTTGTTTCAGACAAACAATATAGTGTACATTCCGATTATATTAAAGTTTTTATGCAGAAGTAATGTACATTAAGCAGTTACGGCATACATTCTGAATTCTATTGATCTCGCTAAAGTAGGGCCAAGTTGGAATTAATATGTACGATCACCGAGCATATTAATTCCACACCACATATCCATTTCAGTATTCATGTCATTCAGTAGAATGTTAGCATCATGATTTAAGAGGGACAAGTCACTAATTCAATGTGGCGTCGTGCGGCTTAAGTGTTTTGCTAACATTTGCTGATCGACCGGAAAAAGAAAGACACACTAAGGGACATACGGTATATGAGCTCAAAAAGGTGACATATAATCTTTAAGATATATACATAGTCCAAGTGGGAGATTGTTGGGATTAATTCGAGATATGTGTAATGCGCAGCACGTTGATAAAGTTTATACGAATTAATCATAAAGTGGACGTTATGTATGATAATATTATATGTCACATATGTCACGTAATAATATTAATTATTACGTAAAACATTCACACGTTAAGTGATCATCAGGTATACTCGTAGATGTATAGTGTGGTCTAAATGGAAACCCCGAATATGTAGACAGTCATATGGTCAGAGACCGCAATGGATGGACTCAAAGTGCAATGACCATAAAGTTACGACATCTGGTCCCCGAGGGGCGACAACCCACGTGTGGCTAGTAGATAATTATTGGTACAATAATTAAATATTAAATAATATTTAATAATAATATTTATTATTATTATTAGATAATATTTAATAAAGGAAGATAAGGTTGGGTTTTAAATTTAGATTTAAATTTGAATTTAAGTTTAAATTTAAATTTAAATCTTACCTATCAGATCCTTCCATCCCCCTCTATATAAAGGAGGAGGCTTCACCTCCTCAGATCATCAAAAAAAATCAGTCGCATACAGTATCAAGAAAATAGCGACCATTACAGTATATTAGAGGGAAGGTGTGCCAAATTTTCTATAAAGCCCACACTGCCTAGCCTCTCTATTTAGTAAAGCAGTGAATTGTTGATTCCGTTCAAGGGGTGTATCAGCAATTGGTGGGAGGTCGTGAATCTTTGGATCACGCCAGATTCATCATCAGCCGGAGCAGTTGCAGTGCACGTGTTCAGATTAACAACAGCAATGGAGCAAGGTATATTTTCTGCATTTTGTTACTTTGTCCATTGATTCGATTAAATGGCCTTATTCAGGGGTTTATTAAATTAAATCCAACCGACACAACCTACATTTTCATGTTTGATCTGCAGAGCTACGAAACAGATCTTGGCAGTTATAAACCAATTAAGTGTACATTTTCTTCTGTGTACCGCGATCTGTGTAGCATAAGCAGATAAACAAAATAAAAGAACAAGGAGAATAGTGGTAATGGTGGAATGATGTTATTTAATTTTGATCATATCATAATGTGCATAATTCAATAAATAATGTTTATCTTTTCATATGTCCAAATCTTACAACGTATTAGCAAGGCCCATAGAACTAACATGTTCAAAAAACTTCCTTGACACCAATGCTTTTGTGACGGGGTCTGCAAGCATTACATTAGTATTGGTATGATTGACTGAAACCTTCTGTTGTTGAATCCTCTCACCCACAATATGATATTTCAAATCAATGCGTTTGGACTAGAGAACTTATTTTTTTTTTCGAAAAATAAACAGCAGAATTTTCACGGTAGACTTAGATATAGAATCAATAATTCTCAGCTCATGAACAAAAATTTTAACACAAATTGCTTAAGAATTGTGACCTCAGTGCATCCGATGAATCCAGTTTGCATGGTTGAAGATGCAATAATTGATTGTTTCATGTTATTCAATAATATGGCTCCTCCAACTTACATAACAAGTATACCCAGACGTAGATTTTAATAAACCTTGACAACCCAAGAAATCAGAGTATGAGTATTTAGTAATTTTAAGTAATAATACACCTACAATTAGCATCAAGTCATGTTATGGCGACCAAAGGATCTAAAATAAACCACTGATTACGAGTAATGTGGGATTATGTGATGATAATGCATGATAGGGTATGATTAAGGTATTTTCTTAAGTGTTACTATATATAATAGGATAGGTGATCGTACCGGAACATTTTTTGTGTCTTGTACCGGGTTATTAAGAACAAGATAAAAGTATAGTTTATTTGCCATATGGTAATTTTCGTTATTGAGAAAGTTGGGCACTCATCTTCCCTTTCAATATCACATCTTATTTAGATGAAAGAGTAAGAATTGACTTAGCATTGAGAGGAAGTTACTGACTTATTGTGTTGCGTATTGTCGGCTCCTAAAGACTTTTGTTTATGACTAGTTTCAGTTATTTGTATTGGGTATTTACATTTCATGCATGGATTATAGACAAAGTACGATGATTTTATTTTGGGGGATTTACTTTTATAAGGGTTTTCCGACTGTAATGGTTTAGTTTCCACACCCTATAAATGATATGATATCTTGATGACTTTTTGAGATAATAGATTTTGAGTAATGACTTCTAGTCCTGGGACAGATCATGACACGACTTGGTTTTTGGCGACTTGGCCACTTGAGCTAGGTCACATTATATCATACCCCGTAGCTTTCAAGTCCGACATTAAATAATTAGAAAACAACTTAAAATACAATTTTATTAATTGCATAGGTTTATGAGGCTTAGTTAAATAAAATGTAGGTGGAAAATAGTCAAAAAGCTAAAATTAAGAAAATTAGGCCTAAATACCAAAACTACCCCTCCCCACTTAAATGCTGGGGGAGTTACACAAAGGAGTATAACTCCCCATTAGCACTAGCCGTCAGTTACAAGCAAAAAGAGAGGAGGGGAAACGGCTGGAGGGAGAAAAAAAGGAGAAAAGAGAAAGAGAGAAAGGAAGAAGAAGAAGAAGAATCTGCGGCCAACCTAGGTCCAATCCTTTCCGAAATTCCACCGAACATTCGTAAGACTATCTAGATTCCAAGATAAGTAATCTTTTTATACGCTTTACGCAAATTTTGATTCAACAGGCCCTATTTTCTTATAATAAGAAAATTCGGATCACACATTAGTAATCTTGATTTGTTTATGCTAAATGCTCTATTGTACGTATTTGTTGTTGGTGGTGGATTAAAGACATGTTCTTTGGAACAAATTCTGAGAATATCTATGTTGTGCTTAGTTGTTGATAAATATGCCCTTAAACTGTTACCTTTGGTGCCAATATTGCGTTATGATAACTTATTGTGATTTCCAAGTATTGCCTTAGATGATTTGAGATTAATTGAGGAAGGTTTGAAAGTTTAGATGATGTTTTGCTGCAAATTTAGTGTGGGTTGGAAGATGGATGATACATCTAGAGATGTGAATGGTAGTAGTCTTAAATAGATTCAGGCTGATGATTTTAAGGATCAAATTTTGTTATGTGTATGTTAAGCATGATGTATTTAGGTCGTAAGACGGAATTTGAAGTGTTTAATATGAAAGGGATGAAGGAGAAAGATGATGAGGAGAAGTTACTGCACAAATTTGCAGATTTTGGGAACCGTCAGAACACTTCGAACACCCACTTTAGGAACTCAATGTCACATTAGGCGTCTAAAGTAGGCGTTCGATGTGTCACAGTGAATTCCAGAACACTTCGAACACTCATAAGGCACTTCATGTCACATAAGGCGCCTTATGTAGCCGTTTGATGTCTCACAACACATTCCAGAACACTTCAAACGCCTAATGTAGGCACTCCATGTCACTTTAGGCGCCTCCTGAAGGCGTTCCAAGTGTACTGGAAGTCCCTTTTGACACATTAAGTGCTCCATGTATGTAAGATACCTTTATTCTCTTTCCTTGCTCATAAAATACAAGAGTATTTGAGGTGTACTTGAGTTGTAAATGTTAAGTGTGAATGAGTAAGGTTAAGAATGGATCAGAATTGAATTTGTAATACGAAAGGACCTGGAAAGGTACAAGCGTGGTGTGTTTGAGGTTCAGAATCTTTTACATGATATGTAAAGGGTCTGTGTATGTTTACATGTTTGATATGACGTAACATGAGCATTTTGCATCAAGACATGAACACTTTGCATTTCGACATGAGATTTGTTTTGCGAAAGAACACGTGTTTGCAAAAGAAGATTAAAGTTTTCGAAAGACAAAGTTATGGCTACTGTTGATCGCAGGGTATAAAAGTCACGCCTGCTTTGGCAAGGTATAAAAGCGTGACCTATGCATCAACAGTAGGGTATAAAGTTTATGTTATGGGGCCGTGGACCTTTTAGCACAGGGCATAAAATTCTGTTTTCCTGCTGGTTGATCACAGGGTATAAAAGTCACGCCTGCGGTGACAGGGTATAAAAGCGTGACATGTGCATCAACAGCAGGGTATAAAGTTTATGATATGGGACCATAGACTTTTCAGCACGTGTATGAAGTTCTGTTTGCTGTGGATTGATCACCCACAGTGTATAAAGTTCTGCTATGTGAAGAATAAGACAAGAAGAATTGTGAACAGTTTTGTGAAACGACACGCATGACATGTTTGTGAAAGAAGGCATAAGTATGGGTTTTGTTCAGTTCAGTGTGTGGTTTTAAAGGGTACATGCATCATGTGTCACGAAGCATAAGACTTGACATGCAAGAATGAACATTTGCAAATGATCTGTTTGTGTAGTATGTTATGCTAGTTACATGTTTGTCTCGTATTCACGTGTCATTTATGTGATTTATTTGGCCTTGATGAATTGTTATAAAGATGTTATTTGCTAACACGAACACCTTATTTTCGCTAAGAATGATACTCCATCTTCTTTTCAGGTGAGCCAGAGTACAAAATGATCTTTGTATAAGACGGCGGCGAGTGGGTTCATTGGGACGATGGTCATTGAAATGGATAGTTTTCTCTTCATTCTCTTTTAAGTTGAAAGACTTGATGTTTAACATTTTGTATTGGAGGATATGTTAGGCATTTCATCAAACACGTTTTAATTCTGCCGTATTTCTTTGGGTATATTGCTATTATTGAAGTTTTAAATTTTACAATGTTTTCGCTGATTTATCTTATGTCATGGATGACGTGTGCTTGATCTACTTTGACGCTTCGTAGTTCTCGTAGCAGACTACATTGGGTGTACTGGTACCGATGCCCAGTATCGGGCCGGGGCGCTACAGGTGGTATCAGAGCATAGGCTTCATATCTATCTCGGAAACTTAGGTTCATGATCTTTTAGTAATTTAAGATATGATGTTCCCCTTAAGTTTGACCCTATGTATAAGTACTAAATGTATATGGTTTAAGTATGATCTAGGATGGGTGTGTGCGAGCGCGTGTAACAGTTAATTTTTGTATATTATTCTTATTTCAGTCCCCACCTATCTCTTGGACACAATTCTGTGAGGCATTCTTGAAGTATTACGTGCCAGAGACAGTAATCCTGGATAAGACTAGGACGTTTGACAGACTCAAGCAGGGTTGGATGACAGTGTCAGAATAAGCCGTTCGATTCGATGCTTTGGGTAAATTCGCTCCTGCGATTATGTCTGATAATTGCTTAAAGATGATAAAGTTTGAGCGAGATCTGGACTCAAGAATTCAGTCGGCAATAGTGAACGTGGGAATGGGATCTACGTGGACATGATGGACGCGTGTTTCCGCGTCGAGAGTAACTTTTGCGGAGTAGCAGCAAGAGAAGCAAGCACAGGGTGTTCGACAAGGGCAAGAGGCCAAGAGAAAAGACTAGAATTGGTGGCAGGCCCGGGCGTTGGATCAAGATTCGAAAGAGAAGTCTGGCAGAAAATTTTCAGAGGCCTCTACCGTAGAATCCAGTTGTACAGCAGGCTGTGGGAGTTTGCCCACACTGCAATAAGAGTCATGTTGGTGAGTGTAGGAAGTTGGCAAGCGCATGTTACTGATGCGGACAGGTGGGCCATCTTATTAGAGATTGCCTAGAAATGAGGAAGAAATCTCCAGGAGAAGCGGCTCAGCAGCTGAGGACGAATGCCTGCGTCCATGTCATGACCGACATTGATATTCAAGAAGCCACCGATGTTGTAGTAGAATGGTTGGAGACTCCGTACCGTGTCCAAGTAGCGAGAGATCAAATTATGATTTCACGCCAGCAGTATATGGATTGTGGGTCAGAGTTCGGAGAGCAAATGTTCTCTGCCACACTGATCCATATTCAGATGTATGACTTCGACGTTATATTAGGAATGGACTGGTTGGCCAAGTATCACGCCATCATTGATTATAGATTGAAGCAAGTGACCGTCAAGAATGCTAATATGGAAGAAGTGATGTTTCAAGGGGATGCGGAACGAAAGAAAGTTCCCAAGAAGGTGTATATGTTGGTTGCTCACGTTTGCAAAGCCTTAAGGAAAGGTGGCGAGGGATTCCTAGTGTATGCAGCGGATGTTACTCAGGAAGTATCATCTATTGAGTAGATTCCAGTGGTTAACAAATTTCTGGATGTGTTTCCAGAGGAATTGCCAGGAGTGCCACCTCCGAGAGAAGTTGAATTCGAGGTAAATCTAATCCCAGGAGCCGAACCCATTTCTAAAGTCCCTTACATAATGGCTCCAGCAGAACTGAGAGAGCTGAACGAACAACTTCAGGAGTTATTGGACAAGAAATTTATCCACCCCAGTGTGTTGCCTTAGGGAGCACCTGTTTTATTCGTGAAGAAGAATGGTAGTATGAGGCTTTGTATCGACTATCGAGAGTTGAATAAAATTACCATAAAAAATAAGTACCCCCTTTCGCAAATTGAGGATTTCTTTGACCCGCTCAAGGGTGCCAAGATCTTTTCTAAAATTGATCTCAAATCAGGATACCATCAGCTAGGAGTGAAGGCCGAAGACATCGTGAAGACAGCCTTCCGCACAAGATATGGCCACTATGAATTTTTAGTGATGCCATTTGGGCTGACAAATGTCCCTGCAGCCTTTATGGACCTTATAAACACTGTCTTTCGAGAACAGTTGGATAGGTTTGTGGTGGTATTCATAGACGATATCATGGTGTATTCTCCTGACAAACAAACTCACGCGAAGCATCTGAGAATCGTTCTAGGCATTCTGAGGCAGAGACAACTGTACGCTAAGTTTAGCAAGTGTGAGTTCTGGCTAAGGAATGTGGCTTTTCTGGGTCACGTGATATCAGAGGAGGGGATTTCTGTGAATCTGAAGATGGTGGAAGCTATCACGGAGTGGCCTAGACCCACTAATGTCACCGAAGTGTGAAGTTTCTTGGCTCTAGCAGTTTATTACAGGAAGTTCATCGAGGGATTTTCAACAATAGCAGTGCCTCTATTCACCTTACTCAAAAGAAGTCCAAGTTCGAGTGGATTTGGTGGAATGCGAGAAAAGTTTCACGGAGCTTAAGAAAAGATTAACCACAGTTCCAGTATTGGCTCAACCCTCCGAAACTGACGGGTTTATGATCTATAGTGATGCGTCGAAAAATGGTTTAGGTACGTAAATTGTGTCGTAAGTTATGATTTTTTATCCAAATCGAGTTTGGTTTAATACTCCACTTGTAGGTTGTGTTTTGATGCAACACGAACGAGTCATCGCATATGCCTCAAGGCAGCTAAAGCCTTATGAACAAAACTATCCGATGCACGACCTTGAACTGGCACCATTGGTGTTTGCCTTGAAGATCTGGCGGCATTACTTGTACGGGAAAAAGTGCATGGTGCTCACCGACCGTAAGAGTCTAAAGTACTTATTCTCTCAGAAGGAGCTAAACATGAGGCAGCGGAGATGGTTGGAACTACTGAAGGACTAGGATTTGACCATCCATTACCACCCAGGAAAGGCTAATAAAGTGGCTGATGTATTAAGCAGGAAGTCTAGCCATACACGACAATCACCCTTGGAAAGAGAAATGGAGGAATTTGGTTTAGATTTGATTGACTCCACAGTGAACGTTTTGACAGCATTGACCATCACTCCGAGCCTAATTGATCGGGTAAAAGAGGCTCAGAAGAACGATAAGACCCTAAGTGAGATTTCGGAAAAGATGAAGCATGACCAGGTTGATGGATTTCAGACTAATGAGGATAGGAGTTTATGGTTTAAAGGAACACTATGTGTCCCTGATGTAAACGAGTTAAGGAAAGGAATTCTGCAGGAGGCTCACAGCTCAAGGTTATCGATACATCCTAATAGCACCAAGATGTACAGAGATCTCAAACAGTACTATTGGTGGTCCGGAATGAAAAGGAATATCGCAGAGTTCATCGAGAGATGTTTAGTGTGCCAGCAAGTGAAGGGTGAACACCAACAGCCTGGTGGATTGTCGATGTCATTAAAGATCCCATAATGGAAATAGGAGCACATCACAATGGATTTCTTAGCTAGTTTACCAAAGACAAGAAGCGGATATGACATGATTTGGGTCATTGTGGATCGATTAACCAAGTCTGCACATTTTCTACCCATCTCGAGCGAATCGTCTCTCGATAAGTTGGTAAGTCTATATATGAACAATATTGTCAGTTTGCATGGTATTCCAGTGAGTATAGTGTTCGACGGAGATCCACGGTTTACTTCTAAGTTCTGGACAGCCTCTCAAAGAACCATGGGTACGGAATTAAGGTTGAGTACAACATATCATCCTCAAACCGATGGACAGCCTGAGCGGACTATTCTGACCCTAGAAGACATGCTAAGGGCTTGTGTCCTAGATTTCAAAGGAAGTTGGGACGGAATGGTGAAACTAATGGAGTTTTCATATAATAACACTCACCATAGTGCTATTGAGATGGCTCTTTTCGAAGCGTTATATGAAAGGAAGTGTAGATCCCCGGTCTATTGGGATGAAGTTGGCATGAGGACCATCACGGGACCTGAGTTACTCGAGAAGACACTAGAAAAGGTGAAAATCATTCGAAACAGACTCAAGACAGCTCAGGACCGCAAAAAAAGCTGGACAGATTCCAAGCAACGACCTTTGGAGTTTAGCGTAGGTGAAAAGGTTTATTTAAGAGTATCACCTACGAAGGGTATTATGAGATTTGGAATCAAAGGCAAGTTCATTCCCCGTTTTATTGGTCCCTATGAGATACTGGAGAAAGTGGGAGCTTTGGCGTATAGGTTGGCATTACCTCCGGTATTGGCGCAAGTCCACAATGCATTTCATGTATCACAGTTGAGGAAGTATGTGACGGATCCAAGCCATGTACTCGAAGCACAACCTTTGGAACTCAACGGCGATGTTACTAATAAAGAGATACCCGTGAAGATCGTAGACCAGAAGGACCAAGTGTTGAGGAAGCGATTGATTCCTTATATGAAGGTTCAGTGGACCAACCACACAGAACAGGAGGCCACTTGGGAACTCGAGGAACAGATGTGGGAGAAGTATCCTCATCTCTTCAACTAAGGTACGTAAGTTTCGAGGACGAAACTTTTTGTAAGGGGGTAGAATGTCATACCCCGTAACTTTCAAGTCCGACATTAAATAATTAGAAAACAAGTTAAAATACAATTTTATTAATTTTATAGATTTATGAGGCTTAGTTAAACAAAATGTAGGTGGAAAATAGTCAAAAAGCGGAAATTAAGAAAATTAGACCAAAATACCAAAACTACCCCTCCCCACTTAAATGCCGAGGGAGTTACACAAAGGAGTATAACTCCCCATTAGCACTAGCCGTCAGTTACAAGCAAAAAGAGAGGAGGGGAAACGGCTGGAGGGAGAAGAAAAGGAGAAAAGAAAGAGAAAAGAGAAAGAGAGAAAGGAAAAAGAAGAAGAAGAAGAATCTGCGGCCAACCTAGGTCCAATCCTTCCTGAAATTCCACCGAACATTCGTAAGACTATCTAGATTCCAAGACAAGTAATCTTTTTATACGCTTTACGCAAATTTTGATTCAACAGGCCTATGTTCTTATAAAGAGAAAATTCGGATCACACATTAGTAATCTTGATTTGCTTATGTTACATGCTCTATTGTACGTATTTGTTGTTGGTGGTAGATTAAAGACATGTTCTTTGGTCCAAATTCTGAGAATATCTATGTTGTGCTTAGTTGTTGATAAATATGCCCTTAAACTGTTACCTTTGGTGCCAATATTGCGTTATGATAACTTATTATGATTTCCAAGTATTGCCTTAGATGATTTGAGATGAATTGAGGAAGGTTTGAAAGTTTAGATGATGTGTTGCCGCAAATTTAGTGTGGGTTGGAAGATGGATGATACATCTAGAGATGTGAATGGTAGTAGTCTTAAATAGATTCAGACTGATGATTTTAAGGATCAAATTTTGTTATGTGTATGTTAAGCATGATGGATTTAGGTCGTAAGACGGAATTTGAAGTGTTTAACATGAAAGGGATGAAGGAGAAAGATGATGAGGAGAAGTTACTGCACAAATTTGTAGGTTTTGGGAACCGTCAGAACACTTCGAACACCCACTTTAGGAACTCAATGTCACATTAGGTGCCTAAAGTAGGCGTTCGATGTGTCCCAGTGAATTCCAGAACACTTCGAACACCTCATAAGGCACTTCATGTCACATAAGGCGCCTTATGTAGCCGTTTGATGCGTCACAACACATTCCAGAACACTTCAAATGCCTAGTATAGGCGCTCCATGTCACTTTAGGCGCCTCCTGAAGGCGTTCCAAGTGTACTGGAAGTCCCTTTTGACACATTAAGCGCTCCATATACGTAAGATACTTTATTCTCTTCCCTTGCTCATAAAATACAAGAGTATTGGAGGTGTACTTGAGTTGTAAATGTTAAGTGCGAATGAGTAAGGTTAAGAATGGATCCGAAATGAATTTGTAATACGAAAGGACCTGGAAAGGTACGATCGTGGTTTGTTTGAGGTTCAGAATCTTATACATGATATGTAAAGTGTGTGTGTATGTTTACATGTTTGATATGACGTAACATGAGCATTTTATATCACGGTATGAACACTTTGCATTTTGACATGAGATTTGTTTTGCGAAAGAACACGTGTTTGCAAAACAAGATTAAAGTTTTCGAAAGACAAAGTTATGGCTGCTGTTGAGCGCAGTGTATAAAAGTCACGCCTGCATTGGCAGAGTGTAAAAGCGCGACCTGTGCATCAACAGCAGGATATAAAGTTTATGTTATGGGGTCGTGGATCTTTTCGCACAGGGTATAAAGTTCTATTTTGCTGCTGGATGATCGTAGGGCATAAAAGTCACGTCTGTAGTGGCAGGGTATAAAAGCGTGACCTGTGCATCAACAACATAGTATAAAGTTTATGATATAGGGCTGTGGACCTTTCAGCACAGGGTATAAAGTTCTGTTTGCTGTGGATTGATCACCACAGTGTATAAAGTTCTGCTACGGAAGAATAAGACAAGAAGAATTGTGAAAAGTTTTGTGAAACGACACGCGTGACATGTTTATGAAAGAAGGCATAAGTATGAGTTTTGTTCAGTTTAGTGTGTGGTTTTAAAGGGTACATGCATCATGTGTCACGAAGCATAAGACTTGACATGCAAGAATGAACATTCACAAATGATCTGTTTATGTAGTATGTTATGCTAGTTACATGTTTGTTTAGTATTCGCGTATCATTTATGTGATTTATTTAGCTTTGATGAATTGTTATAAAGATGTTTTTTGCTAACTCTTACACCTTGTTTTGGACAATGATTTATATATTGGTGACTCGTCGTGTGTGGTCCCGTAAGGTGCATAGACAGGTTACTTGCTGGCGATATTTTCGCTAAGAATAGATACTCCATCTTCTTTTCAAGCGAGCCAGAGTACGAAATGATCTTTGTAGAAGACGGCGGCGAGTGGGTTCATTGGGACGATGGTCATTGAAATGGATATATTTCTGTTAATTCTCTTTTAAGTTGAAAGACTTGATGTTTAACATTTTGTATTGGAGGATATATTAGGCATTTCATCAAATACGTTTTAATTCCGCTGTATTTCTTTGGGTATATTGCTATTATTGAAGTTTTAAATTTTACGACGTTTCCGCTGATTTATCTTTCGTCATGGACGATGTGTGCTTGATCTGCTTTGACGTTTCGTAGTTCTCGTAGCAGACTACGGCGGGTGCACTGGTACCGATTTCCGGTATCGGGCCGGGACGCTACACATTAACATGGATAGTTATCATTAAAGTCTCAGAAAATACAAAGATAAAGGACAAAAACTATAAATATAGAACATAAGGGATAACACTTCTAAGTACTAAGAGCAATAAGAAAGTAGGCTGCATAATTTTAATAAGTTCTTTCCATTGTCACTTCCATTTTTTAATGGTTAGATGGACATGTTTTTTCTTTGATTGGATTTACATGTCATTTTAATTGATTTGAGCTCATAAAGTATATTTTTGCTGTTGCCTAACTTTTTCTTTGGCCATTTGACGTCACAGATCAGGGAAAGAATAAATGTCATAAAATTTTCATATGCCTTACCTTTTCTTTGTTGCGGCTCGTTTATTAGATTTTTAAGGAATGTTGGGCATTTATACTCGTTTGTCTGTCTAAACGGGATAGCAATATCATTGCCCTCTCAACAATATTTTACTTGTGCTTTCAGTAGAGCAAGTTGCAGCATTCAGTTCAGTAATTGATTGTTTGCAATCAAGACCAACACGATGGAAATTTTCTCAAACGAAAGCAAGGTTATGGTGTGAATACAAATGCATAAAACAAACTGAAAAGATCTTCGGGACACCCGCTAAAGGACAATAAACATGCGGCGTGCGCACACACATATATCCAAGATTTTCGTCAGCATCTTTTGTTGTTCCATCACCAGCTTTAATTCATCGCCAATAAAATTAAATATTACAGAACTGAATCAAATTTCAATAAACAGAAAACTAAATTTCCAATTTCTCTGAAATTTATCTCTATCTTCAAAAATGTTGCGGAACACTGCGAATCGGCTTCTTCTCGGAGGCTTACAGGCGCGGCTACAGTCCTCTCCGTGGGCGACGACGACGACTCTGAGGCTGTATCACGAAAGAGTTGTGGATCACTATGACAATCCCCGAAACGTCGGACCTTTCGATAAAAGTGATCCAACAGTCGGCACCGGCCTTGTCGGTGCACCTGGTTGTGGCTCCGCTATTGCTTCTTCTTCCGTAGCTTCAGAGTGGGTGAAGGGAAAAGAGTTGGAGGAAGCCTTGACCATCAAGAATACGGAAATCGCAAAGCACGTGTCCCTTCCACTAGTTAAACTCCATTGCAGTATGCTTGCGGAGGATGCAGTGAAAGCTGCAGTGAGAGACTACGAGGCAGAGCAGGCAAAATACTAAACAACTTGATTTTCTGCTATGACCTGATGCTTGATTTTCTGCTATGACCTAATTCTGTCCCAATACCACCGGCTGTTTTGAGCCCATACTATGTGGCTTTGTCTTGGTGGCTTTGCTATAATAGTTTGTAAAGGCAATGGGATGAAGAATGTAGGTGAAATGGTGTTGGAATAAGCAAGAATAGCTTGACTCATGACTTGGATCGATCCATGTATCAAATGGATAGATCCATGTGGCAAAATGAAGTTGAATATTCTGCCGGACATAGATCGATGACATCGATCGATCGATGTCACATAGATCGATCACATCGATCGATCGATGTATCCTGGGTGCAGAGTTGAAACTTTCTGTCCAATATAGATCGATCACATAGATCGATCGATGTGACAGATCGATGTTGGTCAGAATGGAATTGGAGCTCACTGTGAGACATCGATCGATGACATAGATCGATCGATCACATCGATCGATCGATGTCCCAGCAGAAGTGACTTTTCATGAAAAATCACAATTTATGCATCAAGGGACATACCCGATCGCCATGCAACAACCACCAACATCTAAAAACTTTCTGAATGGAGTTGAAGAGCCTATAAATAGGCTATTACAACCCATTGTTCAAGACATCTTGTTTTAGAGTTGTTCTTGCATTCTAAATACTTCATCCTTTACATATTCTTGCGGTATGCTTACGGAGGATGCAGTGAAAGCTGCAGTGAGAGACTACGAGGCAGAGCAGGCAAAATACTAAACAACTTGATTTTCTGCTATGACCTGATGCTTGATTTTCTGCTATGACCTAATTCTGTCCCAATACCACCGGCTGTTTTGAGCCCATACCATGTGGCTTTGTCTTGGTGGCTTTGTTATAATAGTTTCTAAAGGCAATGGGATGAAGAATGTAGGTGAAATGGTGTTGGAATAAGCAAGAATAGCTTGACTCATGACTTGGATCGATCCATGTATCAAATGGATAGATCCATGTGGCTTGAAAATGAAGTTGAATATTCTGCCGGACATAGATCGATGACATCGATCGATCGATGTCACATAGATCGATCACATCGATCGATCGATGTATCCTGGGTGCAGAGTTGAAACTTTCTGTCCAACATAGATCGATCACATAGATCGATCGATGTGACAGATCGATGTTGGTCAGAATGGAATTGGAGCTTACTTTGAGACATCGATCGATGACATAGATCGATCGATGACATAGATCGATCGATCACATCGATCGATCGATGTCCCAGCAGCTGTGACTTTTCATGAAAAATCACAACTCATGCATCAAGGGACATACCCGATCGCCATGCAACGACCACCAACGTCTAAAAACTGTCTGAATGGAGTTGAAGAGCCTATAAATAGGCTATTACAACCCATTGTTCAAGACATCTTGTTTTAGAGTTGTTCTTGCATTCTAAATACTTCATCCTTTACATATTCACTCTTGTTCTTGAAAGTTCATTGAATCTCAATCCTATTTGCTGAGGATTAGAGATTGTTGGCTGTTGTATCCTAGAAGAAAGTTTGCCTATAACCCTGCAGCATCTAGTGGGGGCAAATATTCCTTATGGAAAGTGATTTTCACGCCTCATGCCAAGCTTCTTCACATACTTCTTCTCTTATTTGTTGTCTTGTTTTCTCATTTTCATAACAATCGTAAGGAATAATTGAGATGGATTCAAAGACGTTTCTGAACCAAGAGAGCATGAAGCTTGATCGTTTTGATGGCACCAACTATCTACGGTGGAAGGACAAGATGTTGTTCCTCTTGACTGCGCTTCAAATTGGGTATTGTCTAGACCCAAATCTGAAGGACTTGCCAACCCCAAAAGAAGAGGACTCCGAGGAGGTCAAAGCCGCTTGGAGGAAGAGGCATGAAGATAATATGCTATGTCGTGGGCATATTCTCAACAACTTGTCAGATCGTATCTACGATCTATTCACGGCAACTTCATCACCAAAGGAGATATGGAACGCCTTGGAATTCAAATACCAAAACGAGAAACAAGGCGCAGACAAATTCCAGATGATGAAGTATTTTAATTTTAAAATGGTTGAAAATTTGTCAGTCATGGACCAAGTGCACGAGTTGCAGGTCATTGTGTCCAAACTGAAAGAGTTGGGTGTAGAAGTTTTTGAGGTATTACAAGTAGGAGGGATAATTGCTAAGATTCCCCCTAGTTGGAATGACTACAGGAAGAAATTACTACACTCAACTGAATCCTTTTCCCTTGAACAACTTCAAAAGCATTTGCGAATTGAAGAAGAGACAAGGAGTCTTGTAAAGAGACATGTCTCTGATGATGCACCTAGAGTGCATTATGTCAAAGGGAAACCAGGGAGTTTGGTTGGAAACAAAAGAAAGAACTCTGATTTTCCTGAATCCACGACAAAGCAGAATCCAAGAAAGGCAAGAGATGTTATAATTGTGGCAAGAAAGGTCATCTCAAGAAGGACTGTTGGTTTCGAAAGAAACAAAAACAGGGCGGTAGTTTCCAAAACATCAACAATGCAAATATGATAGACATTGGAACCGATCAACTGGTTGCAATGGTCTCCGGATTGCATGTTGGCATGGTAACGGAACTGCATATGGCTACGAAGGAAATCACGAGTGATTGGTGGTTTGATTCGGGTGCAACAGTGCATGTATGCAACAACAAGGATCTATTCAAGACCTACCATGTTGTGGATGATAGCCAGCAGGTTCTTATGGGAAACCGCAGTGCCACAAGAGTCTTGGGTAAAGGTAGTGTAGAGTTAGACTTTACTTCGGGAAAGAAGTTGTTATTAGTCAACGTTCTACATGTACCCGAGATTTCTAAGAATCTCGTTTCTGCTAGACTGGTCTGTAAAAGTGGATTCAAGATTGTAATGGAGGGGGACAAAATTATATTGTCCAAGAATGGTATCTTTGTCGGCAAGGGTTATGCTTGCGACGGGATGTTTAAATTGAGTATCAATAAAAATTCCGCGGTTTCTATTTACTCTGTTGATTCTTCTTTTTCATTGTGGCATGATAGACTTGCACATATTAGTAGTACTACTATTAAGTTCATGTCTAAGCATGCCTTAATTTCTTGTAAAGATGAAAATGAAAGAACATGTGAAGTATGTATACAAGCTAAGATGACAAAGAAACCGTTTCTGAAAGTAGAACGGAAAACTGATCTCTTAGAACTTGTTCATTCAGACATTTGTGAATTGAACGGAGTTTTAACCCGAGATGGAAATCGATATTTCATAACTTTCATTGATGATGCCTCTAGATATACTTATGTATATTTACTAAGGCATAAAGATGAAGCCTTTGACATGTTCAAAGTCTATAAAATGGAAGTTGAAAATCAATCGGGATTGAAAATCAAAGTTCTAAGGAGTGATCGTGGTGGTGAATATTTTCCTCTTGAATTTAATCAATTCTGTGAGGAGAATGGTATTATACACTAGAAAAGTGCTCCATACACACCCCAACAAAACGTTTTGGCTGAAAGAAAGAATAAAAGTTTAGTTGACATGCTAAATACAATGTTAATAAACTCTGGGCTGCCAAAAATTTGTGGGGAGAAGCCTTGTTGACGGCTTGTCATATTCACAATAGAATTCCTTCTAAAAAGTTCAAAGTTTCTCCATACGAAATATGGAAGAAACGAAAACCAAATCTAAGTTATCTTAGAGTTTGGGGTTGTCTAGCCTATTATAGAGTTTCGGATCCGAAGAGGACTAAGTTGGGGCCAAGAGCTCTTAAAGGTGTCTTTATTGGATATGCCGAAAACTCTAAAGCATATAGGATTCTAGATTTAGAATCCAATGTGGTTATTGAATCTAGAGATGTTGAATTTCTTGAGAATAAATTCTTGAGGACATATTCAAATCAAAGTTTAACAAGTGAGAATTTGAATGAACCTATAGTTGGAGATTTCTCCAATGATCCTTCTAGTGTTGATGATCAAAATCAAGATTCTCCAACTGAGGTTTGGAGAAGTCAACGTGCTAGAAAGGAAAAGTATTTACATCCGGACTTCATTTCTTCGCAATCCATTACTTTCTTAGTTGAAGGTAATAGGACAAAGGTATTTAATCAAATACCTATTTTACTAAGCGTGGAAGATGATCCAAAATCCTATAAGGAGGCGATGCAATCGAGAGATGCATCATTTTGGAAGGAAGCAATTGATGATGAGATGAATTTGTTATTGTCTAACAATACGTGGGTTCTCACTGATTTGCCTCCAAGTTCCAAAGCAATTGGATGTAAATGGGTATTTAGAAGAAAATACAATTCGGATGGTTCACTTCAAACTTTCAAGGCTAGATTAGTAGCCAAAGGCTTTAGACAACGAGAAGGGATAGACTATTTTGACACATATGCTCCTGTTGCGAGAATAACTTTCATTAGAGTGTTGATAGCGTTAACATCCATAAATAACTTGGTTATACATCAAATGGATGTTAAGACTGCATTTCTCAATGGTGATTTAGACGAAGAAGTCTATATGGAACAACCGGAAGGTTTTGTACTTCCGGGGAATGAGCACAAAGTGTGCAAATTGATAAGGTCATTGTATGGATTGAAACAAGCACCGAAACAATGGCATGAAAAGTTTGACACTACTATTTTAAAGAATGGTTTCCGGCATAATGGTGCAGATAAGTGTGTATATTCCAAGTTTACATACAAACATGGTGTCATTATTTGTTTGTACGTGGATGACATGCTAATTATCGGTACTAATATGGAAGGAGTAAATGAGACTAAGAAGTATTTAACTTCACAATTCCAACTGAAAGATTTGGGTGAGGTAGATACTATCTTAGGGATAAAGGTGTCCAAACATAGTGGGGGCTTTGCTCTTTGTCAATCTCATTACATAAACAAAGTGTTGAATAAATTCAAACACTTGGAGATCAAAGAAGCAAACACACCGTTTGATGCCTCATACAAATTGACTGGACATACCGGTAGAGCGGTAGCACAATTAGAATATGCTAGTGCAATTGTTAGCTTAATGTAAGCTATGCATTGTACTAGACCAGATACTGCCTTTGTGGTGTGTAAATTATCAAGGTATACTAGTAATCCTAGTATAGACCATTGGAAGGCAATCGGGCGAGTACTTGGGTACTTGAAGAGGACTATGAGTTACGGATTGTTTTATAATAATTTTTCAGTCGTGTTAGAAGGTTATACTGATGCTAGTTGGATAACTAGCATTGGTGATAACAAATCTACTACGGGTTGGATATTTACTTTGGGTGGTGGTGCTGTTTCTTGGGCTTCAAAGAAACAGACATGCATAACTCATTCTACAATGGAATCCGAATTCATAGCATTGGGATCTGCAGGTAAGGAAGCGGAATGGCTGAGAAATCTATTATTGGATATAGAGTTGTGGCCACAACCGATGCCAGCCATTTCCTTACACTGTGATAGCCAAGCAACGATGTCTAGAGCTTATAGTAAAATCTATAGCGGAAAATCTAGACATGTCAGCCTTGGGCATGATTATGTAAGGCAATTAATTATGGATGGTGTAATAGACATTGCATACGTCAGATCCTGAAATAACTTGGCGGATCCGTTGACAAAGAGTCTATCAAAAGACTTGGTACAAAGTACATCTTTAGGGATGGTATTGAGACATATGGGATAAGTTCACTTGTGATGGAAACCCAACCTTGTCTAGCATACCACTAGCCAAAGGTTCAATGGGTAACAACAAGTCACAAAGTGAGGTATCAAAGCACTACGATTGATCTATAAAGAATCAAGCCGCACGACATTGATCTTTAAAGAATTGGAATGTTAGTGTTAAAGGAGGGTGAGTGTTAAAACACTCTTAATGAAGGATTAAGAGGAAATATCTTAATTTTCACCTATATGAAGATAGGAAGTGGTGCCGCTTCGACGAGCAATGATCTTGAAATGTTCATGAATACTAGGGGTAGCACAAGGCCATAAAGTGCGGTTTAAAATGGACTTCGATTGAGAGTGTGGTTTCATGTGTATAATGTTTCCGGTTCTAGCACATAGGAATTCGATTCAAGGCTTTTTAGCTATCATGATTTCGTTAGAACTTTGAAGTATTATACTATAAGAGGTTCAAATCGAAAGATACTTCTTAAATGCATGAAATGTCACAAGTTGCTTTATAAACTAAGTGGGGGATTCTTATAATAGTTTGTAAAGGCAATGGGATGAAGAATGTAGGTGAAATGGTGTTGGAATAAGCAAGAATAGCTTGACTCATGACTTGGATCGATCCATGTATCAAATGGATAGATCCATGTGGCTTGAAAATGAAGTTGAGTATTCTGCCGGACATAGATCGATCACATCGATCGATCGATGTATCCTGGGTGCAGAGTTGAAACTTTCTGTCCAACATAGATCGATCACATAGATCTATCGAAGTGACTTTGATCGATCGATGTGACAGATCGATGTTGGTCAGAATTGAATTGGATCTTACCATGAGACATCGATCGATGACATAGATCGATCGATGTCCCAGCAGAAGTGACTTTTCATGAAAAAACACAACTTATGCATCAAGGGACATACCCGATCACCATGCAACGACCACCAACGTCTACAAACTGTCTGAATGGAGTTGAAGAGCCTATAAATAGGCTATTACAACCCATTGTTCAAGACATCTTGTTTTAGAGTTGTTCTTGCATTCTAAATACTTCATCCTTTACATATTCACTCTTGTTCTTGAAAGTTCATTGAATCTCAATCCTATTTGCTGAGGATTAGAGATTGTTGGCTGTTGTATCCTAGGAGGAAGTTTGCCTATAACCCTGCAGCATCTAGTGGGGGCAAATATTCCTTACGGAAAGTGATTATCACGCCTCAAGCCAAGCTTCTTCACATACTTTTTCTCTTGTTTGTTGTCTTGTTTCCTTATTTTTTATAACATGCTTTCCTTCTCTTTGTATTTTAGTTTTCACTGTCTTGAAAGCATGATATGAGTTAATAAAAGAAAGTACGATGTAACATAAATAAGTTATTACATCAACAGGAATCCAGATAAGTGAGTATCGCTATGTTTGGTGGAAGCAATCTCAGTCGAGTATGCGGCTTTTCTTATGGAGGCTATGGTCGCGATCATTACCAATGGTAGATAATTTGCAGGCTTGGCTTACGGTATTTCCATCTCAATGTGCTTTCTATGAATTACATTCAGATGCTCAAGATCATGTATTTCTCCACTGTCCAAAGATTCGGCCGCTATGGCTGGAAATCGCAACTATATTCTCCAGTCCTCTGCCAACAGTGACACGATTAAGGTGCATCTACACCGCTGGTGGAGCACATCTAATCAGACATCAATGAAAGGACAGTTGTAGTGCCTTCCATCGTAACGTGTGTCATTTGGAAGGAATACGCGGCAATAAGGTTTGGCTCAGAAACCTTTGTTCATGCGAGGCTTTTTGAAAAGGTACGACTAATAATTTATACATGGAGTGGCAAAAAGTTTGCAAGTAATATCTCCCATTGTAGCGCCCCGGCCCGATACTGTCATCGGAACCAGTGCACCCGCCGTAGTCTACTATGAGAACTACGAAGCGTCAAAGCAGATCAAGCGTACATCATTCATGACGTAAGATAAATCAGCGAAAACATCATAAAATCTAAACCTTCATCGTCAATATTACAACCAGAAAATGCAGCGGAAATAAAAGGTGTTTGTTCATCTAGCTAACATAAGTTCCAGAACACATAATAACATTGAGTTTCCAAAACTTAAAGAAAGTAGTCCAGCATCTATCTATTCTCATGTCCGTCATCCCATTGAGCCCACTCGCCATCGTCTTCGATAAATATCATCTCATATTCCGGCTCACCTGAAAAGGAATAGAGTATCTGTTCTTAGCGAAATTATCGCCAACAAGTAACCCGTCTATACACCTTACGGAATCACACACGACGAGTCACCAGTATATAAATCATTGCCCAAAATAAGGTGCTCGGGGTTAGCAAGTAGCATCTTAATCAGAATTCCTCAAAACAGATAAAGCACATAATGGATACACGGATATGAGCATAAACATGTACTAAAACAACATATCATCATAAACAAGTCATAAACTAGTCACATCTCTTGCATATCAAATCTTATGCTTCGTGTATCATGATGCATGTACTTCTTTAAAATCACACACAACACCCATGCATATGTCTTCTTTCATAAACATGTCATGCGTGTCACTTCACAAAACTTTTCATAACTCTTCTTATCATATTCTTTGCGTAGCAGAACTTTATACCCTGTGGGTGATCAGTCCACAGCAAACAGAACTTTATACCCCGTGCTGAAAGGTCCACGGCCCCATAACATATAACTTTATACCCCGTGCTGAAAGGTCCACGGCCCCATTACATACATCATATATCCGTGCTGATAGGTCCACGGCCTCATAAAATACTTTATTTTCCGTGCTGATAGGTCCACGGCCCCATAACATATTTTATACCCTGCTGTTGATTCACAGATCACGCTTTTAAACCCTGCTTTTGCAGACGTGACTTTTATACCCTGCGATCAACCAGCAGCCATTTTGCCTTTCGAAAACTTTAAACTTCTCTTGTAAACATATGTACTTTCGCAAAGCAATTCTCAAGTCAAATGCAAGTGCCCATGTCATGATGCGGGATGCACATGTAACTTCGTATCAAACGCGTAACACACACACACATACATCTTACATATCAAGTATACGGTCTGGCACCTCAAACTCTCCATGTTCATATCTTTCCAAGTCCGTTCGTCTCACTAATTCACTTGGGATTCAATCTTATTCTTATTTGATCAAACTTACCATCTACACCTCAATTACTCTTCAAATACCCTTGCATTTTATGTTCAAAAGAAGTGTATAAAGTTACTGCACATACATAGAGCTCCTAAAGGGTTAAAAATGACTTCCAGTATACTTCGAACGCTACATGGAGCGCCTAATGTGGACATGGAGCGCTTATACTAGGCGTTCGAAGTGTTCGGGGATGTGCCGTATACATCGAACGCCTACATGAAGCGCCTAATGTGACATCGAGCGCCTAATGTAGGTGTTCGAAGTGTACGGGGATGCTCTGGGACACATTGAACGCTACATTAGGCGCCTAATGTGACTTGAAGCGCCTAATGTAGGTGTTCGAAGTGTTCTGACGGTTCTAAACTGCAGTTTTTCTGCAGTAACTTCCACCCAACACCTTTCTTCTTCAACCCTTTCATGTTCAACACTTCAAGATCCATCTTAGCTCCTGGATTCATCATGCTTAACACACAACTAACATGATTTGATTCTTAAACAAGCAATCTAGTATCCACCCTAAACCTTCTATCACCCACAACTTTCAATAGATATCTTCAAACCTTACAACCCAACAAGTCTTACAACAATGTCAACATTCATCCTTCCACTCCCTGCAAACACACTCAAAGCATCCAAGGTGTAATCACCAAACTTAAGAACTTACACAAGGACAATGAACACATCACGTATAACACTCTTGTGGGCATATTTAACAACAAAGATCACAACATAACCATTTTCAGATATTGGCCCAAAGAACATAACCTTACTCAATCAACAACAACAATTACACGTATAGTAAAGCATTTAGCATAGACAAGTCAAACTACTAATGTGTGATCCAAGTTTTCTCTTTGTAAGAACATAGGGCCTAAAGTATCAAAATTTGCGTAAAGCGTATAGAAAGATTACTTGCCTTTGTTTCTAGTTAAGCTTAAGAATCTACTGCAGAATTTCGGTAAGGATGGCACCTAGGTTGACTGCAAGTTCTTCTTTCTCTTCTTCTTCCTTTTTCTCTTTCTCTTCTCTCTCTTTTCCCTCAGAATTTTCCTTCTCCTTTGTTGGCCTCCTAACCTGCGGCTGATGGGTGGGAAGTTATACAAATGTTGTGTAACTTCACCCCACATGTAGTTGGCAAATTTTGGCATTTTGGCCAAATTCCCTCAATTTCCACTTTTGTTTACTTTCTTCCCTATATTTTGTTTTAATTACACTTCATACCCTAGACATTTAATGAATTCATATTTTAAATTGTTTTCTAATTACTAAAGCCGGACTTAAAAAAAATTATGGGGTATGATATTCCACCCCCCTTACAATAAGTTTCGTCCTCGAAACTTACATACCTTAGCTGAAGAGTTGAGGATACTTCTCCCGCATTTGTTCTTCGAGTTCCCAAGTGGCCTCACGTTCCGTGTGATTGCTCCACTGAACCTTCACATAAGGGATTACTCGCTTCCTCAACACTTGATCCTTCCGGTCTGCAATTTTCACGGGTATCTCTTCATATGTAACATCGTCCTTAAGTTCCAAAGGTTGAGCTTCAAGTACATGACTTGGATCCGTCACGTACTTCCTTAGTTGTGACACGTGAAAGACATTGTGAACTTGCGCCAACACGGGAGGTAACGCTAACCTATATGCCAAGGCTCCCACTTTCTCTAGTATTTCGTATGGACCAATAAAACGAGGGCTTAGCTTGCCTTTTACTCCAAACCTCATGACACCCTTTGTAGGTGATACCCTCAAATAAACTTTTTCACCCACATCAAATTCCAATGGTCGTCGTTTGGAATCTGCCAAACTCTTGTTGCGATCCTGAGCTGCCTTGAGTCTTTCCCGAATGACTTTCACTTTTTCTAGCGTTTTCTCCAATAGCTCAGGTCCGGTGATGGTCCTCACACCTACTTCGTCCCAATAACCGGGGACCTACATTTCCTTCCATACAAAGCTTCAAAAGGAGCCATGTCAATTGCGCTGTGGTAACTGTTGTTATAAGAAAACTCCATTAGCTTTACCATTCCATCCCAACTCCCTTTAAATTCCAACACGCAAGCTCTTAGCATATCTTCCAAGGTCTGAATAGTCCGCTCGGACTGTCCATCAGTTTGAGGATGATACGCCGTACTCAACCTTAATTCTGTACTCATGGATTTCTGAAATGCTGTCCAAAACTTAGATGTAAACCGTGAATCTCGATCGGACACTATACTTACCGGAACTCCATGCAAGCTAACAATACTGTCCATATATAAACTCACCAACTTGTCAAGAGGTGTTTCACTTGAAATGGGTAGAAAATGGACAGACTTTGTTAAACGATCCACGATGACCCAAATCATGTCATATCCACTTCTTGTCTCTGGTAAACCAGCTACGAAATCCATCATGACATGTTTCCATTTCCATTCCGGAATTTCTAATGGCATCAAAAATCCACCAGGCCGTTGGTGTTCCGCCTTGACTTGTTGACAAACTAAACACCTCTCTATAAACTCCGCAATATGTCTTTCCATCCCAGACCACCAATAGTATTGCTTGAGATCTCTATACATCTTGGTGCTACCAGGGTGTATTGATAGCCTTGAACTGTGAGCTTCTTGCAAAATTTCCCTTCTAAGTTCGTCAACATCAGGTACGCATAATCTTTCTCTAAACCATAAGCTCCCATCCTCTTTGGTCCGAAATCCTTCAACTTGGCTATGTTTCACCCTTTCCATTATTTCACTGAGGGTCTTATCATTCTTCTGAGCCTCCTTTATCCGATCAACCAAACTTGGTATGATAGTCAATGTTGTCAAAACATTCACTGTGGAGTCAACCAAATCTAACCCAAATTCCTCTATCTCCCTTTCCAATGGTGATTGTCGGGCATGGTTGGACTTCCTACTTAACGCATCTGCCACTTTATTAGCCTTTCCTGGGTGGTAATGGATTGTCAAATCATAATCTTTTAGCAACTCCAACCATCTCCGCTGCCTCATGTTTAATTCTTTCTGAGAGAATAAATATTTTAAACTCTTGTGATCCGTGAATACCGCGCATTTTTCTCCATATAAGTAATGCCGCCAGATCTTCAAGGCCAACACCACCGCGGCAAGCTCAAGATCATGTGTTGGATAATTTTGCTCATAAGGCTTAAGCTGTCTTGAGGCATATGCGATGACTCGTTCGTTTTGCATCAAAACACAACCTACAAACAAGGTATTAGTCTAAACTTAATTGGTATGCAAGATCATAACCTTATACTACAGTTTACGTACCTAAACCGTTCTTCGACGCATCACTATAAATCACAAACCCATCAGTTCCGGAGGGTTGAGCCAATACTGGAGCTGTCGTTAACCTCTTCTTAAGCTCCGTGAAGCTTTGTTCGCATCCCGCCGTCCACTCGAACTTGGACTTCTTTTGAGTAAGGCGACTGAGAGGTACGGCTATTCTTGAAAATCCCTCAACAAATTTTCTGTAATAGCCTGCTAGACCCAAGAAACTCCGCACTTCGGTGACGTTGGTGGGTCTAGGCCATTCAGTTATAGCTTCCACCTTATTCGGGTCAACAGCAATCCCCTCTTCCGATATCACGTGACCCAGAAAAGCCACACTTCTTAACCAAAACTCACACTTGCTAATGTTAGCGTACAGTTGTTTCCGTCTCAAAATACCTAGTACGGTTCTCAAATGCTCAGCGTGAGTTTGTTCGTCAGGAGAATACACCAGAATATCATCTATGAATACCACTACAAACCTTTCCAACTGTTCTCGAAAGACGGTATTCATAAGGTCCATAAATGCTGCAGGGGCATTTGTTAATCCAAACGGCATCACCAAAAACTCATAATGACCATATCTTGTGCGAAAGGCTGTCTTTGCGATGTCCTCGGCTTTCACTCGCAACTGATGATACCCTGATCGGAGATCAATTTTAGAGAAGATTTTAGCACCTTTGAGCTGGTCAAATAAATCATCAATTCGTGGAAGGGGATACTTATTCTTGATGGTAACTTTATTCAACTCTCTATAATCGATACAAAGTCTCATGCTACCATCTTTCTTCTTTACAAATAAAACAGGTGCTCCCCAGGGCGATACACTAGGACGGATAAACTTCTTGTCTAATAACTCCTGCAGTTGTTCCTTCAACTGGAATCAGGTTTATCTCAAACTCGACCTCCCTCGGGGGTGGTACTCCTGGTAAATCTTCCGGAAACACATCAGGAAATTTATTAACCACTGGAATTTGCTCAAAGGACGGTACCTCCCGAGTAACATCCATTGGATACACTAAGAATCCTTCAGCACCTTTCCTTACGGCTTTGCACGCTTGTGCAACCGACACATACATCTTCTTAGGAACTTTCTTTCGTTCCGGTTCCCCTTGAAACGTTACCTCTTCCATCTTAGCA
Organism: Eustoma russellianum; assembly: GCA_036186865.1. Taxonomy (NCBI): domain Eukaryota; kingdom Viridiplantae; phylum Streptophyta; class Magnoliopsida; order Gentianales; family Gentianaceae; genus Eustoma; species Eustoma russellianum. Next base: position 31,131,620 of record AP025040.1, read on the forward strand.
TTCTTGATTGTCACTTGTTTCAATCGACAATCAATATTGGCATGATGCTTGGCCATCCAGTCCATTCCCAATATAACATCAAAGTCGTACATCTGAATAGAGATCAGTGTGGCGGAGAACGTTTGACCTTCAAACTCTAACTCGCAATATCGATACTGCTGATACGAAACCATAACCTGATCTCCGGCCGCTTGAACACGATACGGAGTTTCTAACCATTCAGGCAAACTACCAAGGTGCTTAGTGAATCTTTTTGCTACAAAAGAGTGGCTTGCGCCGCTATCGAAGAGTACATTGGCAGGCATCTTATTTACTAAAACCGCACCTAAGACCATATGAAGTTTTACACAAAAAGTTAAGCACATAAACACTTTATTCATTAATGATTTAAACTTAATTCAAATGATACCTGCTACTACATCGGTAGCCTCCTGCACATTTGTGTCCGTCATGAGATGTACACGGGCATTTGCTCGTGGCTTTGCTCTCGGCTGCTGGGCCGCTTCTCCCGGATTATTTTTCTTCATCTCCGGACAGTCTCTAATCATATGGCCCACTTGACCGCATCGGAAGCATGCTCCAGCCACTTTCCTACACTCTCCGACGTGGTTCTTGTTGCAGTGTGGACAAGCTCCTATAGCCTGCTGAACTACTGGATTCTGGGTGGGGGTCTCTGAAAATTTCCAACCGGACCTCTTTTCGGAATCTTGACCCAACGTCCGGGTCTTCCACCAACTCTCACATCATCTCTTGGCCTTTTGCCTCTATCAGACCCTCCTGCACTATCTGCTCTTGCCGCTACTCGGCGAAAATCACTCTCGACACGAAAACACGCATCTAGCATATCCTCATAAGTTTTCATCCCCGCATTCACTTTTGCCGACTGTATCCTTGAGTCTAAACCCCTCTCGAACTTCGTCATCTTAAGAAGATCATCAGACATAATCGCAGGGGCAAACTTACCCAAGGCATGGAAACGATCCGCATACTCCGACACCGTCATCCTTCCTTGCTCCAATATGTCAAACGCTCTTATCTTGTCCAATATCGCAGTCTCCGGTACGTAGTATTTCAGGAAAACATCACAAAACTGTGCCCAAGAGATTGGTGGGGTCATTCTCAACACCATTCCGTCCCACCACTCGCCAGCCTTGCCACTTAGAAGGGGTGTGGCCACCTCAACCTTTATCTCATTCGGTACTTGCACTAGCCGAAAATATTTCTCCACCTTAGCCAACCAGTGCTGAGCCTCCTCAGGATCAGTACATCCTCCAAACTCCGGCACCCTCATCTTTCTCATCTCTCCATAAAAGAACCGAATGTTATGCTGTGGCGGTGGAGGAGGCGGAGGCTGATGCTGTTGCGCATACCCTTGTGCGATCACCGTCAGTGCATCAGTGAGCACCTGGGGTAAAACAACTTGTGGTGGCTGGTTCTCCTGTTCGTTGTTAGTGTTCCCTGTGTTCTCTCTTCTTGGAGGCATATTTCACTGAAAGGTTAACATTGCATTAGCATTCAGTAAATACAAGAGATTACTGAAAGCTTGAACGCGTACGAATGGGTGAGATATGTAGTACAACTATTAATACGAAATTAGATGATAAACGCGCTCGCACACACCCAACCCAGATCATACTTAAACACTAAAGAAATCAGTACTTATAACTAAGGAACAACCTTAAGGGAGAATCATAACTTAGGTGTCTAAAAGATCATGAACCTAAGTTTCCGAGATAGATCTGAAGCCTACTCTCTGATACCACCTGTAGCGCCCCGGCCCGATACCGTCATCGGAACCAGTGCACCCGCCGTAGTCTACTATGAGAACTACGAAGCGTCAAAGCAGATCAAGCGTACATCATTCATGACGTAAGATAAATCAGCGGAAACGTCATAAAATCTAAACCTTCATCATCAATATTACAACCAGAAAATGCAGCGGAAATAAAAGGTGTTTGTTCATCTAGCTAACATAAGTTCCAGAACACATAATAACATTGAGTTTCCAAAACTTAAACAAAGTAGTCCAGCATCTATCTATTCCCATGTCCGTCATCCCATTGAGCCCACTCGCCATCGTCTTCGATAAATATCATCTCATATTCCGGCTCACCTGAAAAGGAATAGAGTATCTGTTCTTAGCGAAATTATCGCCAGCAAGTAACCCGTCTATACACCTTACGGGATCACACACGACGAGTCACCAGTATATAAATCATTGCCCAAAATAAGGTGCTCGGGTTAGCAAGTAGCATCTTAATAAGAATTCCTCAAAACAGATAAAACACATAAAGGATACACGGATATGAGCATAAACCTAAAACAACATATCATCATAAGCAAGTCATAAACTAGTCACATCTCTTGCATATCAAATCTTATGCTTCGTGTATCATGATGCATGTACTTCTTTAAAATCACATACAACACCCATGCATATGTCTTCTTTCATAAACATGTCATGCGTGTCACTTCACAAAACTTTTCATAACTCTTCTTATCATATTCTTCGCGTAGCAGAACTTTATACCCTGTGGGTGATCAGTCCACAGCAAACAGAACTTTATACCTCGTGCTGAAAGGTCCACGGCCCGATAACATATAACTTTATACCCCATGCTGAAAGGTCCACGGCCCCATTACATACATCATATATCCGTGCTGATAGGTCCACGGCCCCATAAAATACTTTATTTTCCGTGCTGATAGGTCCACGGCCCCATAACATATTTTATACCCTGCTGTTGATTCACAGATCACTCTTTTATACCCTGCTTTCGCAGACGTGACTTTTATACCCTGCGATCAACCAGCAACCATTTTACCTTTCGAAAACTTTAAACTTCTCTTGTAAACATATGTACTTTCGCAAAGCAATTCTCAAGTAAAATGCAAGTGCCCATGTCATGATGCGGGATGCACATGTAACTTCGTATCAAACGCGTAACACACACACATACATACATCTTACATATCAAGTATACGGTCTGGCACCTCAAACTCTCCATGTTCACATCTTTCCAAGTCCGTTCGTCTCACTAATTCACTTGGGATTCAATCTTATGCTTATTTGATCAAACTTACCATCTACACCTCAATTACTCCTCAAATACCCTTGCATTTTATGTTCAAAAGAAGTGTATAAAGTTACTGCACATACATAGAGCGCCTAAAGGGTTAAAAAAGACTTCCAGTATACTTCGAACGCTACATGGAGCGCCTAATGTGGTCATGGAGCGCCTATACTAGGCGTTCGAAGTGTTTGGGGATGTGCCGTATACATCGAACACCTACATGAAGCGCCTAATGTGACATCGAGCGCCTAATGTTGGTGTTTGAAGTGTACGGGGATGCTCTGGGACACATTGAACGCTACATTAGGCGCCTAATGTGACTTGAAGCGCCTAATGTAGGTGTTCGAAGTGTTCTGACGGTTCTAAACTGCAGTTTTTCTGCAGTAACTTCAACCCAACACCTTTCTTCTTCAACCCTTTCATGTTCAACACTTCAAGATCCATCTTAGCTCCTGGATTCATCATGCTTAACACACAACTAACATGATTTGATTCTTAAACAAGCAATCTAGTATCCACCCTAAACCTTCTATCACCCACAACTTTCAATAGATATCTTCAAACCTTCCAACCCAACAAGTCTTACAACAATGTCAACATTCATCCTTCCACTCCCTGCAAACACACTCAAAGCATCCAAGGTGTAATCACCAAACTTAAGAACTTACACAAGGACAATGAACACATCACGTATAACACTCTTGTGGGCATATTTAACAACAAAGATCACAACATAACCATTTTCAGATATTGGCCCAAAGAACATAACCTTACTCAATCAACAACAACAATTACACGTATAGTAAAGCATTTAGCATAGACAAGTCAAACTACTAATGTGTGATCCAAGTTTTCTCTTTGTAAGAACATAGGGCCTAAAGTATCAAAATTTGCGTAAAGCGTATAGAAAGATTACTTGCCTTTGTTTCTAGTTAAGCTTAAGAATCTACTGCAGAATTTCGGTAAGGATGGCACCTAGGTTGACTGCAAGTTCTTCTTTCTCTTCTTCTTCCTTTTTCTCTTTCTCTTCTCTCTCTTTTCCCTCAGAATTTTCCTTCTCCTTTGTTGGCCTCCTAACCTGCGGCTGATGGGTGGGAAGTTATACAAATGTTGTGTAACTTCCCCCCACATGTAGTTGGCAAAGTTTGGCATTTTGGTCAAATTCCCTCAATTTCCACTTTTGTTTACTTTCCTTTCTATATTTTGTTTTAATTACACTTCATACCCTAGACATTTAATGAATTCATATTTTAAATTGTTTTCTAATTACTAAAGCCGGACTTAAAAAAAATTACGGGGTATGACACCCATTTAGTAGCACTTCATTTTTTGCCGCCTTTGTGGACAAGATGCCTCCGGATAGTTCGATGCGAACTATCTTCTTCTGGAAAGTTGAAGCTAAATGTTGATGCAACGGTGGGAAGATTCAAGGCGGTTGGAGCTGCAGTGTTGCATTCAGATCAGGGCCATATGATATCGGCGATATGTTTTGCATTACCTATGATGACACCACTGAGGGCAGTGCTACTGACATTGACGTTTGCATTGGTATATTATGCCAGGGAATATAGCAACATTATAATAGAGACGGACTGCAAATCAATTCTTGAGATGTTAGCATCTACTCGGGCGTTCACGGGCTAGTTGGCGCTTGATCTTCGGCGTGCATCCATATTTCTGTCATTAAATCAATCCACTATATAGCATTGTCCAAGGGAGGCCAACACTGCCGCTCATCGACTCGCCCGTCATGGATATAGAGCGGTTTGCCTTCAGCATTATCATACACTCCATGATCTACCTTGCGAGGTTCCAGGCGCGATAATTATGGACCTACAGCTACTTGCTTTGCGTCGATGATCATGTCTCACATAGTGTTGGCGATGTTTTCTTTATGTTGCCTGTGTTGCTTACTGGCACAGGCAACACTGGTGCGTTTTCTTCACCATTGCATCTACTTTTTCTTTGCCACGTTTGGCTTCTATTTATCCCATTTATACTCACACAATATTGGTTTGTTGGATATTCCAATGACTTTGTCTTCTCTATGTCACCTGCTGAGTATGCTACGCTGGCATCGAAGGAGGTTACAAACGAGACTAGCTTCAAATACTTGGAAGGATGCGGGCACCATACAACATTTTATACTATGGATGTCGCCTTGGTTCCCTTTGAATCAAGGCGGCATGGGTACGTGCTTTCCCCGTTCACTATATTTGCTTCATATTCTTTATTTCCGACTGATGTTATCATTTCTGTTTTGTCATGAGGTATTTTGGATCGAGCCCGCTGCGTTTACATGGACCCTATACTGGCGTCATACTGCTTATACTCGGCGCTCTTACGGCTATTGGATCATCACTGCAACATGGTTTCCAGCATTACTCTGTACTTAGCCAACTCTCACATTGTATAAATATGTACGCTTTTTCCTTCGCCAAGGTTTTATCCACAAAGGTTGTTATGGCCAAAGAAAAGTAATAATAATGAATCTATATAGTAACAAAGAATTAGATAAAATAAATAATAGAAAAAAAAGAGAAAAAGTGATAAGTGAGTGGGTGCTGAGTGTGGCCGAAAATTCAGAGGGATAAGGGAGGAAGTCTAAATTGTAGATGGTTAGGATATGGGATTTGTTTAAAAAAAAGAAAATGTTAAATTTTCTTAAAGAATCTACCCGTAACCCCCCTAGTCCTGCGCAAGTTAAAGCCCCACCCACGCCCCAAATCCCCTACAATATTCAGAAGTTGCAAAAGGAAAAAAAGAGGGAGAAGTGAGGGAGAGCGTAGCGACATAGCAGAAAGGAAGGAGAGGGAAGGGGAAAGAGAAAAGAAAGAGGGATCCAAGCGTTTCAATCTATTTGCGGTGTCATACAATTGCGTAATTGTCTGCAGCCAGGTAGGTTCTCTTTTCTCCCTCCAGTTAGTACAATCCAAGCATGCCTAAGTGGTATTTTATATGCTTTGTTGTTTTAAATGTTGAATTTCATAGCATGATTGTTTAACTGTGAAAAGCATGAAGTTTGGAAGACTACCAGATGCGTATATGGTATTGCGCTTATTTGGTATTGTTTTGCGTGCCTTGAATTTGATGTTAGGGAAAATTTGATAATCAAAAAAACACAATCTTTGTAGGATTAGGAGTTTTATGTTTTTGTTTTGGCATTAGAATAGGTTCCTATAGAATGGAAATAGGGAAAAATATAGATCGACGTCAAAAAACGGCCGCCAGAGGCTGCCGTGCACCGCGCACGCTGCCGGAAGTGGCTGCGCGTGGCTTTCACGCGCGCACAGCGGCTGCACGCGCCTCTAGCGTCTCAGCGCTGGAATCTTGATTTTAAAAAAAATTGAGTAAAGGGCCGAAGGCCCAGACGGACGGACAGGCTAGCCCTTAACGGGCCGGCTGCACTTGTAGCAGTCGTGACCCATTCCGATGGATAATAAAAAAAAGGCTTGGCTGAGCTTAGGGGACCGGGCCGAATGGCCAACGGACCGGACCAGCTGCTGGCCGGCCCAATTAGCAGTTTAAATAAAAAAACCGTAGGTTGGCAGGCCGGCTTCTGATGGGCCAGACCGAATGAAGGTTAGTGGATCAAGGCTAGTGAAATTAGGGCCAGCCATAATGCAATTTAGTAAATATAATAATTTCTGAAATTCCATAATTGCTATTTAAAATAGTAATAATTATAGAAAAAATATAAATAAATATCAAAAAATTATAAATAAATTCCAGTAATTACAAAATGCTGAAATTAAATTATTTCCATTAAATTTCAGTAATTGTGATAATTTATTTAATTTGGATAATTAGGTAATAAATAGAAATAAATAGGGAAAAAGAGAGGAAAAATATAAAAAATCCTCGATAAAGGTATACAAGCCGTGGAAAAGTGGATTTGATACCGAACAATATTGAGTTAGCATTCGAGCAATAACTGAACCTAGATTTGAGTGCCAGGGGATGGTGAGGATGGGCCAGGGGCCTCAGGCGATTGTGTTTTTGCATTCATGGCACGTGCATTGCATTTATGGCGGGTCGTGACGTACGGGTCAAGGGCGCTCAGGATGGTGTACGGGGCGGGGCCACACACACTCAGTATGGTGTATGGTGGCACGGCCACGCACACTCAGTATGGTGACTGTGGGTGGGTACGACCCACAACCACTCAGTAGGATGCGGGTTCATTCATTGCACATTGTAGGTATCGGCATTCTGTGTGACATGACTTTGTTACGTGTGACATGCATAGTGGGACATGCTTCACGATGTTGCGCATTCTTTACCTGGAGTGATTTACTTTTCCGTATTCTTTCATATGCTTATGTGATATCATGTTTTATGTGCTATGTGTTATATCATTTTTGGATGCTCGTCTTGTACTACTTGGAGGCAGGTGCCTACTGAGTGATTTCTTCGTCACTCACCCCTACTTCCCCCCATCCAGGTGAGCAGGAAGAGGCCTACGATTATGTCTTTGTTGAGGACGGGGCTGACACGGTGGAGTGGACAGACTAATGGCCGCATCTAGGACATGAGGAGACCTTGTGGTCATTTGTTATTATTTTATTAGGATTTCATCAGACACTACCCTGTTTAGACTGTTGGCACAGTGATGTTATTGCCATTACTGATTTAATATTTTATTGAGATATTTTCTTTTATCCATGGAATTTAATGTATGGTATTTCGTTTCCGCGAGAAAAATTTCTACGTCTTTTCGGACATGTTGGAAATTGATTCGACGCCTTGTATTCTCCTTAGCGAGATACGGCGGGTGCATAGTTCCCGATGCTAAAGTTCGGGATCGGGACGCTACAATGGTGGTTTTACTTGGCAAGGTTTTAATGTGGCATATCATACACGATTGGAGATTGGCAATCATTAACTCGTTGTTTCATTTATTTTCATACGATGACTTCTTTGTAATAAGGTTTTCCTCCACCACAAGTGAGGGTTTTTCAATAATATATCATCTTTATATAAAAAAATATTTATAAGAAATATTTTATTAAAATGCCCCACTTATGGCGGAGGAATACCATATTACAAAGTGTCATCATACGAAAATAAATAGTGTAATGAGCAGGGCAATATTGAATGGTGTTAGCCTCACGCGGACCATATTGAATGGTGGCTTGATTTAGTGACAAGAACAGGGATGCCCTTGCGAAATCAGCAGCCAAAGAACCCGTTAGAGAAAGGGCAGACGACAACATAGAAACAATGGAGTAGCAATCCATCTCAACGATGATATAATCCCGTTCTCGTGCATAATGGATCAGCGCTAGCGTCAATGTCAATAGCTCTGCGCGTAACGGACTAACCTGGGGTAGTGCAAAACATACAGCCGACACCAACTGTCCCTGGTCGTTTCGCAAGACTGCTCCCCCTGCGGCTTGGCAACTTCCCACTGTTGCATCAACATTTAGTTTCATCTTCCCCAAGGGGGGTAACTCCCATCTAATGATCCGCAATCGTTTTTTCCTTAGAGGAGGGGAGAAGGCCAAGTCAACTAAATGAGGTATAGTTGTTTTTAACTTCTTTCCATTCATCGCAGAACACCATGTATATACTGAGGAGCGGACTTTGTCAAATAACCGATTATAGTTAATTTTCTGCTCCAAAGCGGATTGCCGCATACTCTTTCCAGACAGTCCACGTGACAATTGATGGGACTACCACCCTCAGCTAGCCAACCATGGATGTTTTATTTGATAAACGCCACCATCGATTTAAATGGGCCTTAATGGTGCGGTTGCAAGGCATAGGACCCGAAAAATGATGGATATTTCTGTCCATAGCGAATGAATCCGCGGGCAGTGAAGAAAGATGTGATCTTTCCTATCCGAGTTCTGACGGCAAAAAGCGCATTGCAAAGGGAACACCGTTTGCCAGGAGCGTAAGTTATCAACCAGTGGCAAAGAGCGTGTCCAAAGTCTCCATAAAAAGAGGCGCAGGCTGGGCTACAAGTGCGACCACCAAACATATCGAGACTCCTCGAAACGAATATCCGAAGCCGCGATGGTAGTATAGGCGTATTTTAACGAGAACTGCCCATTAGCAGCCGTTAGCCAATGTATGCTATTCTGTATGTGCTCCACCTTTGATTCCATAAAATTGTGTATGCTACATAATCGCTTCCATGTCGGAGAGTCATATATATGCGAGTATATAGATGGCTAAGTACCGTATTTATGTCTGTAGAAATACGCCCATGGCGTAGTGGAGTAAAAATACTTCCACCAAAGCTGACAATCATAAGCCTTCTGAAGATCCACAAGATTACGTATTCCCAAACCACCTGCCTCTGTCGCAAGGAACAATGAAGGCCATGATCTCCAATGATATCTACCTTTCCATAAGAAAGACGCCATTTTCCTATGCAAGACATCAATGACACTTTTTGACAATCGTGAACTCGCGATAATATGTACAAGCATGGAACTAGTACATGCTTTGATAAGACTAAGCGTCCAACCATTGACAACAACTTAGTCGACAATGATGTTAGTTTATCGTCAAAATGATTGATGAGAGATGCACAATACCTGGATCGATCTATGCCTTTATAAAGAAATGAGCTAAAATATTTAATTGGAAAGGATGATCACCGCATACCCAAGGCAGAAGAAGCTGCGACACCAGAGACCCCTCTGCCCACCACTATTTGACTCTTATGGTATTTTACAAACTGTCCTGATGCCTGCTGATATGAAGCTAAAAAAGAATGAAACCTCTCCAGATTTCGGCTTGAGCCATTTAAGAATATCAATAAGTCATCCGCAAAGCCCAAATGTGAAATCACGCGGCACACGACCTGCCGCAAACCCCTTTATAGTTCTCGCCTGCATTAATGCATTCAATCCACAGGAGAAGACTTCCGAGGATAGGAGAAACAATAAGGGTGATAATGGATCATCCTGCTTTACACCTCGTTCTACTGAGAATAATCCTGCATGTTTACCATTTATAAGGATCGAGCAGCGTGTAGCTCGCAAGTTATTTATTAATATTCAGATCAGCCTAGAATCAAAACCAAATCGATGTAGAAGAAGTTCAAGATATCGCCAACTGACTCGATCAAAGGCTTTAGCCATATTCAGCTTGACCATCACGTGGCCCCCCTAGACCGTCTATCTAAGACATGCACCATTTCCTGGGCTAGAAGTATTTGTTCTGTGATTCCTTGGCCCTTCATAAAACCGGCTTGCTCCGACGAAATAAGTCGTGGCAGCAATCGACCCAGTCTAGTAGCAATCAATCGCGCGATGACTTTAGAGACAAAGTTTGTCAAATAGATAGGTCTAAAATCTGCGAACGTCTGAGGATTCTGTACTTTCGGAATCAAGATGATGGTAGCCGCTGTAGAGAAAAGGGAGTTTGAGTGATTTCAAAATAAGTGATCTAAATGCATGACATATACAAACGTGCATGATATATACATGTATGCATGATACGTTGCTTACAACTTGCCTTATTTAGCTTGTATATAATGTTGCCGTACTAACGAGCCATGAAGCGTTAAAGCTTACATCATATGGCAAACATTTGTTGTGTTTATACTATTTTCAGGTGCCACCATTAATGAACTAAACTAGTTCATTAAGTGAAGTACTTAGTTTATTAAACTAAGTAGTTCATTAAAGGAAGCCACATTTGGAAAAGGCACAAAGGCAACAAGGCTAAGGAAGAAAAGTTTTTCTCCTCCTCCCCTCTTTAATATATACACGCCATATACATATATAATACATATATTTTCAGATTTTTTGAAAAAGGCACATACACATGTATTCAAACGTACTACCGACACGTTATATATTTTACGTATGTACGTTAACGTCACACCACTATACTTAACTCATATTTATGAGTATATTCAGGTCTTATATCATATGATATAAGACATGGTGATGACAAATTAAATACGACACGTTAAAAGGTTCTAAACTGAAAATTGTCGTATCGGGCGAATACCGAAAGTTTGGCAACGTGTCACGTACTTGCCATAAATAGTTGGCCAGCCCCTACACCTCAAAAATCATCATAAATTTCGTGCATATGGCAAAGTTTTCAGCCAAAATTACTTTCCATGTTGGCACACACAAATCACCCCACATTAAGGCCAAAATGTGAAGCTTCCAATTTTAATTTTGACACATGATAAATGGCGCAACTTTAGACCAGCCAAGTGCTGAGATTTAAAGTATATATATTATATATATATATTATGTGTAACATAATATAAATAACATGTGCAAAAGTTGGAATTTAATTAGAGAAAAATCGGGTAATCGATAAATATCTAAAATTCGGTTTTCTACGCACACAACACATGGAACGTTTTTGGTAAATCATATGATATGTATCTAGACACTTTTTACATATGTTATACATCTTAAAGTGTTCTAGAAAATTAAATTAAGGGCTGATTGAAATATAACATGTGTGTATTATTAAATGTGCACTATTTTACAAAGTTAGCAAAAATAAATTTCAGCACATGCACATACACTATGCAACGCCCCTACAGCTGAGATGGAGCTTGTTTGGAGCCTTGTTGGCATATTGATTGGTCAAGAATCAATCATACAATGTTGTTGAATTAAAGAAAGAAGCTACAAATGGTAAGATTTCAAACTTTGTCTCACTTATAACATATGCTGAAAATTTCAGCATGTGTAAGCTTGGCTGGCCGAAATTTTCACTTTAATGTGACATATTTTATCATCTTGAATTATGTGATTGATTGGGAGAAGAAATGGAAGTAATTTGAATATTATTTAAATTCAAAAATTGTGATATTTTATATATCACACATGTTGAAAATTTTTCAGCATGTGTGAAAGGTGTCATGGCCGAATTCATGGGCATAAAGGTGTCCAAATTTATTTCTCATGTGACAAGGATATTTACCATCAATTGGTGATTTATTTTAATTATAAAAATCAAAGAAAAATGGAATTATTTTGAATTGTATAACCATGTAAACATGCTGAAAATTCAGCATGGTAAAACTCCATTATGGCCGATTTTCGTACTTAGTAAGGAAGAAATTTTGTCTTGCAACATTTATGTGACAATCTTGAGCTTTATGGAAATTATTTTGTGATTGATATTAGCACATGTTTAAGTGATATATTCAGATTTTGCCAAGTCATCAATGATGACATCATCCAACCAATCATGAAGTGCCAAGTAAGCAAAGCTTAAATGATCATCCAATAAGAAGATGCCAAGTAAGCCAGACCATGTCACAATGATGTCTTACATTCTCCGAAGGACTTAGAAGATAATTTTCAAGAGGGGGAGGACACATAGGGGACGGATGCAACAAGCTTAAAAGGAAAGAATTTGAACAAAAACAAGATAAGCACAAGCATTGCAAAATCAAAGTGAAAAAAACGCCTAGCTCTTCTTCCTCTACATTCTCTTTCTTTCTTTCTTCTTGAAAGCCTATTGTATTCATATCTTTCAATCTTGAATAGGCTTGATATAGACCACCACATATTCCATATCTTTGTAAAAGATTGATCAAGGTGTGATCAATCTTCATTCTTGCGAGGTGGTGGTATTCGTGCATATTGTATAAAGGTTTGTAAAGGGTTGGAGTTGGTGTGTAACTCCATCAACCCTGTGGTAAGATGTATTGCGTGTGTGTGACTAGTGTGAACCAAGGAAGGTGTTCCTTGAAGACTGGAGTAGGTTGTTTATAACCAAACCAGTATAAAATTCATGGTGCCATTTACTTTCAGCATTTACTTTCTGTTACTGCACAGTTTACTCTTTTTGTTGGCGTTCGTAAAAATAGTAAACGACTTTCAAAAATCACGAAAATTTCCAGAAACATAGTCACACGTTCTATGGTTAATTTGGCACAAGTTTCAACCCTTTTGGATAAGTATAAGTCGATCAAACACCAAAAGTTCTGAGACTAGTGCAGTCTGATTTTCAGACTTGCAAAGGTTGAGACTTTGATTGTAATTGACCTACTTCCCAAAAGAATTTTGCAAAACTGTTTCAACCCACTTAAATATAGTATATAAAGAGTTAGTGGTTAAAGTTTCAGAGCATCTGGACTTACACACAAGTAGGAATAAATTTTTCAAAACTGTCTACCATTTCTGACAGATTCGCGCAATGTGATTACCAACGGTTTTTGAAAGGGTTAAAGGTTGAATTTTAATTTGAAATTTGTAGGGCACCCTCATAACATCTGAGGCTAAGTTCTCTCAAAATTTCAGAATTTTTGGAGACCTATAACCTGGTTTTAAAAACGTTTTAAAACTTGTCCTGAAAACAGAATCTGTTTTCAGAAGTTGAGTTGTTTAGGTTTAAACAAATTTTAAAAACCACACTTTCCGCACCACCTATTCAACCCCCCCCCTCTAGTGGTGCCTTGCAGATCCTACAAGTGGTATCAGAGCACAAGAACACTCACTTCAAGGAATCCAACGATTCAGTGAGATGGCAACCACAAATCTCAAAACCGAGCAAGAAGGTATGTCGAGCCAAAGGCCTCCACTTTTTGACGGTGAGTCGTTTATTCAGTGGAAACTTAGGATGAAGCTTTTTCTTATGGCTATAGACATAGATCTTTGGTCGATAATAGAAGATGGTCCTTTTGTCCCATCTAAGTTATCTACCGTAGACGGAGTCACATTAGAAGTCGTTAAATCTAGACAAGAATATACGAGTGATGATAAAAAGAAACTTAGTATGAATGCTAGGGCTATGCAATTGCTCCTAAACGGATTAAGTAAAAGTGAGTCTAGTTATGTCTCAAACTGTTCGAGTGCACAAGAAATGTAGAGGATACTAGAAATGAAACACGAAGGCACGAGTCAAGTAAAAGAGTCAAAAATAAACATGCTTATGTCCACACTTGAGTCGTTTAAATTGTTGCCAAATGAGTCTATTGTTGATATGGATCTTCGTTTGACTAACATCTACAACTCTCTTGAGTCTCTTGGTAAAGCTTTTACCACGCAGGAAAAGGTACAGAAAGTCCTACGAAGCCTTCCATCCGAATGAGACCCTAAAGTTACCGCAATAGAAGAAATCAAGGAAACTAAGTCAATAAAGATGGAAGAATTAATCGGATCATTTAATTTTATGAGAATAAACTCACCATACGGAAATCAGAATCATCTAAACAAGGTAAAGCTATTGCTTTTAAATCAAATGAATACGTCTCTCCTCCCTCCGATCACGTAGATGATAGTGATTCTGAATCGGATAACAATGACCTAATTCTATTGGCTAAAGGCTTAAGAAAATTTATGAGAAGGTCATTTAGAAACAAAAATAAGGGTACTACAACCAAGAGAAATAAGAACAAGTCAAATGATAAAGACGTTAAATGTTATGAATGTGGCAAACTCGGACACTTATCATATGACTGCCCCAATAAAGAAAAGCAAACAAATAAATACTTTGACAAGGAGCGGAACAAAAATAGACTCGTCTCAGAACCCAAACAAAGGAAACGTGCTCTAAAGGCCTCCACCTGGAGTGATTCATCGGATTCTGAAACTGAGACCGAAGAGGAGACTGCACAAGTATGCTTTGCATCCAAAGCATCTAATAAGGTATCATCTGATTCTGACTCTGACTCTGAACCTTCTTATGATGATCTTTTTAGTCAATATTTAGAATTGCACAAATTCACTAAGACTCTCGCTAAGGAAAAGAAGCGATTAATTGAAGACAAGAAATTGTTAGAATCCTCTAACGAGAATCTTGTCGCTCAATTAAGCGATTCAAAGAAAGAGTCATCATGTGTCATTACTGCATTAAAGACAGAGATTTCATCATTGACCACACAAAATAATGAAATGAAATCTGAGATTTCAAATTTGAAATCAAGGAATATAGATCTAGAGAAAATGATGAAACAGTTTGATACAGGATCCAACATGCTGCATCGCATTATATTATCACAAAAGCATGACAGTGACAAAACGGGTCTGGGATACGTTGATACTAATGAAGTATCAACCAAACCAACCAAGTTTGTTGTGTCTAAGAAAGTAGACACTCCAAAGCCTCAAGTGACGTCTAAGATGACGCAAAAGCCGCCCTTTCCCTTATCACGCCCCTCTTCCTCTTCATATCATGTGAAATACAACTTTGTACCATATCGATATGAAAACAAAAGAGTAATGCATACACGAAATTCATATCATTCACGCACTACGCACACACATACAAGGACATATCAAAAACGTCCTTCATTCAATAAGTATAAAGGAGTCCTTGGGCAAAGGCCCAAAGTGCATGCACCACATGCCTACTATATCGCACCTTCATCTACATTCTTGCCATTTGATAGACCGAGAAGGATCACCCAAGTATGGGTACCGAAAGGTACTTTTACCAAAAGGTGATTAACTAACTCGAAAGGACCCAAAGTTAAAAGGGTACCTAAATCATCTTTGCACATTGCAGGGAGCCCACACATCGAAAGATACAACTATTAAGTGGTTCCTTGACAGTGGATGTTCGAGGCACATGACGGGTGACTCGAGCTTGTTCACCAAATTAAAGAAGGTCACAAAAGGCGGATCCGTGACCTTTGGAGACAACAACGAAGGCAAGATCATCGGAAAAGGTACGATTGGAAATCCAAGTACTCTCCAAATCTTCAACGTCTTTTTGGTTAGTAACTTATCCTACAATCTTCTTAGCATTTCTCAATTTGTTGACAATGGTTTTAATGTTGTTTTACTCACCCTTATTGCAATATAATAAATAAAAATGGAGAAACCGTTTTAAAAGGAAAACGAGAAGGTAATATTTTTACGCTTTCTATGGATGATGTGGTAGACGCTATGGTTAAGTGCTTTATGTCAAATGAACCCAACGTGAATTTATGGCATAGACGTTTAGGACACATTGGTATCTCCACACTACAAAAACTTCAACGAAAGAACCTAGTACGAGGATTGCCTACGCTTGATTTAGACGACTTTCAGTTGTGTGAATCTTGCATAAAAGGCAAACAAACACGTGAGTCACTTAAGCCTAAAAATGAAATAATCACGACTAGAGTCTTAGAACTATTACATATTGATTTGTTTGGTCCTAGTCGCACTACAAGCCTTGGTGGGCGCCACTATGCATGCGTGATTGTTGATGATTTTTCTCGTTACTCTTGGACTTTATTTCTTGCACATAAGGATGATAGTGCCATTGAGATTGCGAAATTAATCAAACAGCTTGAAAATCAATACGGTGTAAATGTGAAAAAGATAAGAAGCGATAGAGGCGGTGAGTTTAAAAACAAAGAAATGATTTCATTTTGCGAAGAAAAGGGAATTAAGCATGAGTTTTCGCCACCTAGAACTCCACAATTAAATGAAGTAGTAGAAAGAAAGAATCGTACATTACAAGAAATCGCTAGGACTATGTTATGCGAAAATAGATTGCCTAGATTTCTTTGGGCGGAAGCCGTAAATTGTGCATGCTATATTGTAAATCGCCTATCTATAAGAAAGAAAATAAACAAGACGCCTTATGAGATTTTGAATGATCGCATGCCTAAGATTGACTATTTTCGTGTGTTTGGTTGCAAATGTTTTGTTTTAAATACAAAAGATAATTTAGACAAATTTGAATCCAAATCAATTGAGTGCATTTTTGTTGGATATTCCATAAATTCAAAGGCATATAGATGTTATGATCCTCTCACTAGGCAAATCATGGAATCTATTCATGTGAAATTCAATGAATTAGGTGAGATTGATAAAGATAAAGAATATGACGATGACTTTGAATTGAAACCCGTGTTGAATGAAGATGATGGTACATTTGATATGCATGATATGAATGACACACTAGAAATACATGATCACATAGAAATGCATGATAACATAGAAAATAATCAACCAAGATGGCATAGAGATCACCCACATGATCTCATCATAGGCGACCTCACTCACGGTGTGCGACCACGTAGAAGAATTACTTTGGACGAAATAAATGAATTTCATGGTATGATTTTTGAAATTGAGCCCAAAAATGTGCATGATGCTTTGAGTGATTCTTCTTGGATTGATGCCATGCATGATGAACTTAATCGATTTGTTAGAAACGATGTATGAGATTTAGTGCCACGACCACAAGATAAGACAATAATAGGCACAAAGTGGGTGTTTAGGAATAAAATGAATGAAGAAGGAAAGGTTGTTTGAAATAAAGCGAGACTTGTAGCACAAGGATATAATCAAGAAGAAGGAATTGACTACGATGAAACATTTGCACCCATAGCACGCTTAGAAGCTATACGACTATTACTTGCTATTGCTTGCATGAAAGATTTCAAATTATATCAAATGGACGTAAAAAGTGCATTCCTAAACGGATTTATACAAGAAGAAGTATACGTGAAGCAACCACCCGGTTTTGAAGATTTGAAACATCCCGATCACGTGTATAGACTAAAGAAGGCACTATACAGCCTAAAGCAAGCACCGAGAGCATGGTATGATCGTTTTGCTACTTTCCTTTTAGAAAATGATTTTAAACGAGGTACTATAGATAGTACACTATTTTTGAAACAAGATAAATCAGATTTACTTATTATCCAAATCTACGTTAATGACATTATTTTCGGTTCTACCTCACACAGACTTGTTGAAGATTTTGAAAATTGCATGAAATCTAAATTTGAAATGTCTATGGTTGGTGAACTTAATTATTTTCTTGGCTTGCAGATTAAGAAAACGAGTAAAGGGATTCACATAAGTCAAGCAAAATATGTCAATGACATGATTAAAAAATTTATCTTTGAAAATTTGAAACCATCCCCCACCCCTATGAGTGTCACTACTAAATTGGACAAAGATGAACATGGTAAAGACGTTGATAATGGCTTATATCGCTCTATGATAGGTTCTTTGCTATATTTAACTGCTAGTAGGCCTGATATCATGTTTAGTGTATGCATGTGCGCACGATTTCAGAGTCAACCTAAGGTGTCTCACTTTAATGCGGTAAAAAGAATATTCCGTTATATTAAGCACACGTCCACCTTAGGAATTTGGTATGATAAGGATTCCACATTTAACTTACATGCTTATACTGATGCAGATTATGGTGGCTGCAAAATAGATAGAAAGAGCATGAGTGGGACTTGCCAATTTATAGGAAACTCACTCATTTGATGGTTTTCCAAAAAGCAAGAAACCGTTGCTTTGTCCACTACTGAGGCTGAGTACATGGCACTTAGCCTTTGTTGCACATAGTTGTTGTGGATAAAACAACAACTTTCGGACTTTGGAATTACCGTAAATAGAATTCCTATATATTGTGATAGTATGAGTGCCATTAATTTGTCTAAGAACCCCGTATTACATTCTAAGGCTAAGCATATAGAAGTACGCTATCACTTTCTTCGTGATCACGTAAAAATTGTGATATCGTCATAGATCACGTACGCACAGAAGCACAAGTAGCGGATATCCTTACAAAAGCCTTAAATCAAGCCACGTATGAATCTCTTCGTTCCAAATTAGGCATGATTCCCGTCGATATGATTTGATTTGACGTGATTTGATTTTCTTTCCTTATTTACAGGAATCTTTTGATTTACTTTCCAAAATAAAGGGGGAGAGAAAGCATGATTTAAGGGGGAGAGAGACACTAATTAAGGGGGAGAGACACTAATTGATACTGATTGCACAAATCAAGCGGGAGCCGGATTTGAAATTTGAAAATCAAATTTCAAATTGGTGCATGTTTGAAGGGGGAGCGATAGCATTTAAATTATGTGCATAAGTTATTTTGAAAATCATCAAAAGGGGGAGATTGTAGAGAAAAGGGGGTTTGAGTGATTTCAAAATAAGTGATCTAAATGCATGACATATACAAACGTGCATGATATATACATGTATGCATGATACGTTGCTTACAACTTGCCTTATTTAGCTTGTATATAATGTTGCCATACTAACGAGTCATGAAGCGTTAAAGCTTACATCATATGGCAAACATTTGTTGTGTTTATACTATTTTCAGGTGCCACCATTAATGAACTAAACTAGTTCATTAAGTGAAGTACTTAGTTTATTAAACTAAGTAGTTCATTAAAGGAAGCCACATTTGGAAAAGGCACAAAGGCAACAAGGCTAAGGAAGGAAAGTTTTTCTCCTCCTCCCCTCTTTAATATATACACGCCATATACATATATAATACATATATTTTCAGATTTTTTGAAAAAGGCACATACACATGTATTCCAACGTACTACCGACACGTTATATATTTTACGTACGTACGTTAACGTCACACCACTATACTTAACTCATATTTATGAGTATATTCAGGTCTTATATCATATGATATAAGACATGGTTATGACAAATTAAATACGACACATTAAAAGGTTCTAAACTGAAAATTGTCGTATCGGGCGAATACCGAAAGTTCGCCAACGTGTCACGTACTTGCCATAAATAGATGGCCAGCCCCTACACCTCAAAAATCATCATAAATTTCATGCATATGGCAATGTTTTCAGCCAAAATTACTTTCCATGTTGGCACACACAAATCACCCCACATTAAGGCCAAAATGTGAAGATTCCAATTTTAATTTTGACACATGATAAATGGCGCCACTTTAGACCAGCCAAATACTGAGATTTAAAGTATATATTATATATATATATATATATTATGTGTAACATAATATATATAACATGTGCAAAATTTGGAATTTAATTAGAGAAAAATCGGGTAATCGATAAATATCGAAAATTCGGTTTTCTACGCACACAACACATGGAACGTTTTTGGTACATCATATGACACGTATCTAGACACTTTTTACATATGTTATACATCTTAAAGTGTTCTAGAAAATTAAATTAAGGGCTGATTGGAATATAACATGTGTGTATTATTAAATGTGCACTATTTTATAAAGTTAGCAAAAATAAATTTCAGCACATGCACATACACTATGCAACGCCCCTACAACTGAGATGGAGCTTGTTTGGAGCCTTGTTGGCATATTGATTGGTCAAGAATCAATCATACAATGTTGGTGAATTAAAGAGAGAAGCTACAAATGGTAAGATTTCAAACTTTGTCTCACTTATAACACATGCTGAAAATTTCAGCATGTGTAAGCTTGGCTGGCCGAAATTTTCACTTTAATGTGACATATTTTATCATCTTGAATTATGTGATTGATTGGGAGAAGAAATGAAAGTAATTTGAATATTATTTAGATTCAAAAATTGTGATATTTTATATATCACACATGCTGAAAATTTTTCAGCATGTGTGAAAGGTGTCATGGCCGAATTCATGGGCATAAAGGTGTCCAAATTCATTTCTCATGTGACAAGGATATTTACCATCAATTGGTGATTCATTTTAATTAGAAAAATCAAAGAAAAATAGAATTATTTTGAATTGTATAACCATGTAACACATGCTGAAAATTCAGCATGGTAAAACTCCATTATGGCCGATTTTCGTACTTAGTAAGGAAGAAATTTTGTCTTGCAACATTTATGTGACAATCTTGAGCTTTATGGAAATTATTTTGTGATAGATATTGGAACGTTTAAGTGATATATTCAGATTTTTCCAAGTCATCAATGATGACAACATCCAACCAGTCATGAAGTGCCAAGTAAGCAAAGCTTAAATGATCATCCTATAAGAAGATGCCAAATAAGCAAGACCATGTCACAATGATGTCTTACATTCTCCCAAGGACTTAAAAGATAATTTTCAAGAGGGGGAGGACACATAGGGGACGGCTGCAACAAGCTTAAAAGGAAAGAATTTGAGCAAAAACAAGATAAGCACAAGCATTGCAAAATCAAAGTGAAAAAAACGCCTAGCTCTTCTTCCTCTACATTCTCTTTCTTTCTTTCTTCTTGAAAGCCTATTGTATTCATATCTTTCAATCTTGAATAGGCTTGATATAGACCACCACATATTCCATATCTTTGTAAAAGATTGATCAAGGTGTGATCAATCTTCATTCTTGCGAGGTGGTGGTATTCATGCATATTGTATTCAACGTACAAGGTTTGTAATGGGTTGGAGTTGGTGTGTAACTCCATCAACCCTGTGGTAAGGTGTATTGCATGTGTGTGACTAGTGTGAACCAAGAAAGGTGTTCCTTGAAGACTGGATTAGGTTGTTTATAACCGAACCAGTATAAAATTCTTGGTGCCATTTACTTTCAGCATTTATTTTCTGTTCTGCACAGTTTACTCTTTTTGTTGGTGTTTGTAAAAATAGTAAACGACTTTCAAAAATCACAAAAATTTCCAGAAACATAGTCACACGTTCTAGAGTTAATTTGGCACAAGTTTCAACCCTTTTGGATAAGTATAAGTCGATCAAACACTAAAAGTTCTTAGACTAGTGCAGTCTGATTTTCAGACTTGCAAAGGTTGAGACTTTGATTGTAATTGACCTACTTCCCAAAATAATTTTGCAAAACTGTTTCAACCCACTTAAATATAGTATATAAAGAATTAGTGGTTAAATTTTCATAGAATTTGGACTTACACACAAGTAGGAATAAATTTTTCAAAACCGTCTACCGTTTCTGGCAGATTCGCGCAATCTGATCACCAACGGTTTTTGAAGGGGTTAAAGGTTGAATTTTAATTTGAAATTTTTAGGGGACCCTCATAACATCTGAGGCTAAGTTCTCTCAAAATTTCAGAATTTTTGGAGACCTCTAATCTGGTTTTAAAAACGTTTTAAAACTGGTCCTGAAAACAGAATCTGTTTTCAGAAGTTGAGTTGTCTAGGTTTAAACAAATTTTAAAAACCACACTTTCCGCACCACCTATTCAACCCCCCCTTCTAGTGGTGCCTTACAGATTCTACAGCCGCGACTACCGTCTTTGGCATCAACACGCCTAAATAAAATTCTTTGACCGCCTTAAGCACATCTTGATGTATGACCTGCCAAAAACGTCTATAGAATGAGCCTGGGTATCCATCAGGACCCACAGCACTAGATGGGCTAAGATCCCACACGGCCTGCTTAACCTCATGCAAAGTCCGCATGGCTAGCATCATACTATTATCATCCGATGTCAACATCACTGGAATGTGCCAAAGTATAGTCTCACAATCCTCTACCGGCTCCGCTGCAAAGAGAGTTGAATAATAGCGCACTGTTTCTGATGCGATATCTGAATCAAGCAAACATTCTGTTCCATCCGGACGCAGGATTCTGCGGATAGATTTTCTTCTTCTTTTATCCTTAACTGTTTGATGATAGAAAGAAGTATTAGCATCACCTTCCTTGAGCCATTTCACATTGGCCTTCTGCTTCCAGTAAAGGAATGCTCGAGTCTGCGCAAGCTTTAACTGCGCAACACTATGATGATATCTTTTGCGCATAACCTGAGTGGGCTCGGAGTCAAATGCTCGTTCGCAAACAGCAACATCCTCTTCGGCCTGTACCATCACATGTCATGTAAAGAGGAGCATGATCCGAGGTTGCTCAAGCGAGATGTTGTATCTGTGAAATAGGAAACATATACACGAATGACTGAGAGCACATGAAGCGATCTAAACGCCACCATACACACCATGTATATATAGACCCTTGATATGATATCTCTTGCAAGTCGCAGGCTGAGATACAATCATTAAAGTCTTGTAATGAAAGCAAAGTTGGCGCCGACCGTCTGCGATGTTCATCCAAGGAGTGAAACGTGTTAAAATCTCCACCAACCAACCATGGTAAAGTGAGCGAAGAATGGATCAATTGTAAATCTGCCCACAAAGGCCGTCTAGCGGATATTGAGTGATGTCCATAAACTGCGGTTAGCCAAAATCTATCACCAGATGCTAGCCAGTTGAACCTTACGGAGAAGTTTTACTGCCCGGGCCGCTCATCCTCCATTGATAGAATAGAGTCCTTCCAAAAAAAATATAATCATCACAGACAGACAAAGCGTTTGAGAAACCAAATTGTAATCTATACGACACCAACAACGAAGCCCTAGCTTTAGGTTCTATGATAAATAATATATGCTGTCGATGACGACGAACAAGTGAAAGCAAACGATTCATTGAGGTGCGGATACCTCTAACATTCCATATTATTATCTTCATTACGATAAAGCATCAAAAGAGTTAAAGAGGTGCGTAGCCAGTGACCTTGTTATCCTCGGCGAAGTAGGGGCTGCATGGTGAGTACGACGTAGAAGTCTCAGTGCCACAGAAGAGTTGGGGTCAGTGGCTGAATCCTGTGGCGCTACGGATCGGCTTGTGCCCAAATATGTGGCTTCAAAAAGATTGGCCATAGTATCATAAATTTCACAATCGTGCGCATCTAGCTGACTGACATTTAGCGGGAGGATCAACTCACTGTTTGATAGTGCGGAGGCTACTTTATGCACTGGGGGGGTCTCCCAAAATACAATCATCTACTCCCTGTAAGCGTGTAATTTCTTGAACGTTCGTGACCGCAGGCAAAACTTCCATGCCTGACGATGGTGGCGGAACTTCAGAAATTGGCAGGGGATGCAAAATATCATCGACAAGTTTGGAACTGGTTGCAGCGTGATTGTATCATTGGCTGGGGCTGTGTCAGGCAAATGTTTCTTCGGCGTCCAACGCTGATGTTTGCCTTTATCCTTGTGTTTCTGGCCCTTGTCCTCTAATGTATGCCGCTTGTGTGGTGGATCACGGTCAAGCGGTTTGTCCGGGTTCAATTTGCCACATTCGTCGTGAGTGTGGCCAAGACAAAAACATCCTGAACAACAGGACGGCAAATCTTCATATTCGACGGGCTGCATGATTACCCGCGATGGAGCTTGAATGTAAACCCTTTGCGACAACTCCTTGGATGCATCTAATTCAACACAAATTCGGGCTACCGATGGGCGGATGGCGGCCGTGGTGGCTGAATCTAGTTTCAAAGTTGTTCCAACCATCTGTGCTATTTGAAAAAGCGCCTCTTTCCTGTGAAAGTGAAATGGGAGACCAGGGAATGAGACCCAAATTGGAACGTCGGGAACTTCTCTGGCCGGATCATAATCTGGCGTCCACTTGGTGATTCTCATATGCTTGCCAGTTTCATCTAACTGCAACAGGAAAAACAACGAAAATAGTCCTGCTCTTGATCGAAGTGTAATGAAACGTGCACTGCGTCGAGTAAGCCGACTTTGACGGCTCCAGCGAAACCAGTACGGTCAATGACGGATCGGATTGTCGCTAGTGGTGGGCGGCCATTCCAGAAATTTCCCACCAATGTAAATCGATATGGTGCAAACAGGGATTGGATTTCCTCATTTATAAATGAAATCATTGGGCTGCCCTTAAATTTTTGAATGTTCTTCGACGCCATGGTTGTGGGTGTTGCCGCAAAGAGGGACGCATAAGTCTTCCGCGGCGCCGAGTCTGTAGATGGAGGCATGGCCATAGGGTTCTGTGATGGCATGCCTGTCATTGCTATAGAGTCGAAAGGTAAAGGAGCGAAGGTAGAAGGTTGGATTGCAGCAAGAAAGAAGGAGGAGGGAAGACGAAAATTGTAGCGGGAGGCGGTAGCCTATGTAGGATCTGCAAGTCACCACTAGAAGTGGGGGTTGAACAGTGGGTGCGAAAAATGTGGTTTTTAAAATTGTTTTAGGCCAAAAACCCAACTTCTAAAAACAGTTTCTGTTTTCAGGACCTGTTTTGAAACATTTTGAAAACTAGGTTACAGGTCTTCCAAAATTCTGAAATTTTGAGAGATCTTAGTCTCAGATGTTCTGAGTATCTCCTAAAAATTTCAGATTAAAATTCAACCTTTAACCCCTTTAAATATCGTTGGTGGTCAAGTTGCGCAAATCTGCCAAAAACGGTAGTCTGAATTAAAAAATTAATTCCAATTAAACCGTGACTCCAAATGCTCTAAAAATTTAATGACTAACCCCTTATCAAGTGCATTTAATTGGTTTGAAACAGTTTTGAAAAATTCTTTTGGGAAGTTAGTCAAATACGTTCAAAGTCTCAACCTTTGCAAGCCTGAAAATCAGACTACACTAGTCTCATAACTTTTGATGTTTGGATGACTTATACTTGTCAAAAAGGGTTGAAACTTGCGTCAAATGAACCTTAAGACGTGTGTCTATTTTTCCTGAAAGTTTCGTAATTTTTGAAGTTCGTTTACTATTTTTAAGAACGTGATAAAAATGATGCACTGTGCTGGAAACTGAAAGTAAGTGCTGAAAAGTAAAGAACACAAGGAATTTTATACTGGTTCGGTTAAATCAACCTACTCCAGTCTTCGAGGACACCTTTCTCGGTTATCACTAATCACAAAACAACAAACAAAACCTTACCACACAGGGTTGATGGAGTTACACACCAACTGTAACCCTTTACAAACCTTGTAAGTGATTACAACGATCACGAACACCACCACCTAGCGGATGGAAGATTGATCACACCTTGATCAATCTTTCACAACAATATAGAATATATGGTGGTATAGATGAAGCCTATTCAAGATGTATGAATATGAATACAATTGGGTTTAAGAGAGAAGAAAGAAAGAAGTGTAGTAGGAGAAGATGGTTGCAACTTTTTTTGCTCTTTGATTTGCAAGACTTGTCTTGTATTTTGTTTGCTCTCCTTCTTCTCTTTTTATCAATATGTGTGCCGCCCCCTTATGCCTTTTCTTCCTCTTGAAAATTATCTTTTAAGTCCATGTAAGAATGTCTTGCATCATTGTGACATTCACATGCTTACTTGGCAACTCCTCATTGGATGATCATTAAGCCCTTGCTTACTTGGCACTTATTGACTGGATGAAAGTTGTCATCATTTGATGACTAGATAAATCTGAAAAATATCACTTAAAACATGTGCCAATTAGCCATAAAAATGTTGCCATAAGTCTCATATTAAATTCCATAAAATTTTCAAGACAATTCATCACCATTTACCATGCTTAAAATCGGCCATATGCTTCTACACATGCTGAAATTTCAGCATGTGTGATATTCACACTATATTCAAAATATTGCCATGTAGGTAGTAGATTTATCCCTTGAAAATAAAGAAAAAATCAATCATCATTTAGTACATGAAAATCTCTACTAATTTGGGAATCAAATTGGTCATCATAGAGACCATAAAATCGGCCACATACATTCCACACATGCTGAAATTTTCAGCATGTGTGATATTTAAAAATATCATCACATTATTTCCATAATATTTTTAAAACATTGTCATTTTATCTTTCAATAAATCTATATAATTCAAAGAAGTAAATATGACACAATTTAGCCTAATAATTTCGGCCAACTCAAGGCACACATGCTGAAATTTTCAGCATGTGTTACAAATGTGACATAGTTTGAAATGTTACCTTGTGTAGCTCCTTCCTTTATGTCACCAACCTTGTATACTTCATTCTTGGCCAATCAAGATGCCAACAAAGCTCCACAAATGCTCCAACAAAGCTATAGTAGGCGTGTGACTAGCTTGTACATATGCTGAACTTTATTTTTGCAAACTTTGTAAAATAGTGCACATATGATATATTCCAATCAGCCTTTAATTGATTTTTTAGAACACTTTAGAATGTATAGAGTATGTAAAAAGTATCTAGATACATGTTATATGTCATGCCAAAAATGTTCCATGTGTCGTGTTCGTAGAAAACCGAATTTTCAACTTTTGTCGATTACCTGATTTTTCTCCGATTAAATTCCAACTTTTTGCACATGTTATATATATTATGTTACACATAATATACATAAATTAAACTTTAATATTCAGCACTCATGGCTAATTAAAGTGGCACCTACGTGTGACAAAAATGTTGAATTTGAAATCTCCACAATTTGGCCTTAATTGGGGGTGATTTGTGTGTGCCAACATGGAATGATTTTATGGCTGTATATACCATGTAAACCACGAAATTTGTGGCCATTTTTGAAGTGTAGGGGCTGACCATCTATATATGGCAAGTACGTGACACGTTGGCGAAGTTTTTGTATTCGCCCGATACGACAATTTTTGGTTTAGATCCTTTTAACATGTCGTAATACTTTTGTCATCACCATGACTTATATCATATGATATAAGACCTGAATATACTCATAAATATGAGGTAAATATAGTGGTGTGACGTTAACGTACGTTCGTAAAATATGTAACGTGTCAGTAGTACGTTAGAATATATGTGTATAGTGCCTTTAAAAAAAATCTGAATATATATATATATATATATATATATATATATATATATGTGTGTGTGTGTGTGTGTGTTAAAAGGCGTGTATATAAAGGAGAGGAGAAGACTTTCCATTCTTCAATTTGTTGCCTTTGTGCCTTCTCCAAATATATCACCATTTAATGAACTACTTAGTTCATTTAACTAAGTACTTCACTTAGTGAACTAGTTTAGTTCTTTAATGGTGGCACCTCAAAATAGTTCAAACACAACAAATGTTCGACATTTGATGTAAGCTTTAAAGCTTCATGGCTCGTTAGTACTTTTGTGAAGATGTCACCATACACATATATCATGCCTAATTTAGATCGAAGATTTTCATACGTGGCCTTATTTAGTACTTTTGTGAAGATGTCAGCTACTTGTGCCTCAGTGCGTACATGATCTATAACAATATCACCATTATTTACGTGATCACGAAGGAAGTGATAGCGGACTTCTATATGCTTTGCCTTAGAATATAGAACGGGGTTCTTAGATAAGTTGATGGCGCTCATACTATCACAATATATAGGAATCTGATTTACCGTAATCCCAAAGTCAGAAAGTTGTTGTTTTAGCCATAGTAATTGTGTGCAACAAAGACTAAGTGCCATGTATTCAGCTTTAATGGTGGATAAGGCTACGCTTGCTTGCTTTTTAGAAAACCATGAGATAAGTGAATTTCCTATAAATTGACAAGTGCCACTCGTGCTCTTCCTATCTATTTTACATCCACCATAATCTGCGTCAGTATAGGCATGCAAGTTAAATTCACAATCTTTATCATACCAAATGCCTAAGGTGGGTGTGTGCTTAATATATCAAAATATTCTTTTCACGGCATTGTAGTGAGACACTTTAGGTTGACTTTGAAAATGTGCACACATGCATACACTGAACATGATATCATGTCTACTAGCAGTAAGATAGAGCAAAGAGCCAATCATAGACCTATATAAAGAATTATCAAAGTCCTTACCATGTTCATCTTTGTCTAGTTTAGTGGTGACGCTCATGGGAGTGGGGGACGGTTTCAAATTCTCAAAGTTGAACTTTTTAATCATGTCATTTATATAATTAACTTGGCTTATATGTATTCCTTTACTTGTTTGTTTAATCTGTAAGCCAAGAAAGTAATTCAATTCACCAACCATAGACATTTCAAATTCGGATTTCATGCAAGTTTCGAAATCTTCAACAAGTTGTATGAGAGGTGGAGCCGAAAATGATGTCATCAACATAAATTTGAATGATTAGTAAATCCGATTTATCTTGCTTTAAAAATAGAGTACTATCTATAGTGCCTCTTTTAAAACCATTTTCTAAGAGAAAAGTAGCAAAACGATCATACCATACTCTAGGTGCTTGCTTTAAACCGTATAGTGCCTTCTTTAGTTTGTACACGTGATCGGGATGTTTCAAATCTTCAAAACCGGGTGGTTTTTTCACGTATACTTCTTCTTGTATAAATCCATTTAAAAATGCACTTTTCACGTCCATTTGATAAAGTTTAAAGACTTTCATGCAAGCAATAGCAAGTAAAAGTCGTATGGCTTCTAAACGTGCTACGGGTGCAAATGTTTCATCATAATCTATTCATTCTTCTTGATTATATCCTTGTGCTACAAGTCTAGCTTTGTTTCTAACAACTTTTCCTTCTTCATTCATTTTATTTCTAAACACCCACTTTGTGCATATTATTATCTTGTGGTCGTGACACTAAATTCCATACAGCATTTCTTACAAATTGATTAAGTTCGTCATGCATAGCATCAATTCAAGAAGAATCACTCAAAGCATCAAACATATTTTTAGGTTCAATTTCAGATATCATGGCATGAAATTGATTTATTTCATCCGCATTTATTCTTCTACATGGTCGCACACCGTGAGTGGTATCGCCTATAATGAGATCGTGTGGGCGATCTCTATGCCATCTTGGTTAATTATTTTCTCCGTTGTCATGCATTTCTAAGTGATCATGCATTTCTAGTGTATCATGCGTGTCATCATCATCATCATCCAACACGGGTTTTAATTCAAAATCATCATCATCATAGTCTTTATCTTTATCAATCTCACCAAATTCATTAAACTTCACATGAATGGATTCTGGAACTTGCCTAGTGATGGGATCATAACATCTACATGCTTTTGAAATCACAGAAAATCCAACAAAGATGCATTCAATTGATTTAGATTCAAACTTGTCTAAATTATCTTTCGTATTTAAAACAAAACATTTGCAACCAAATACACGAAAGTAATCAATTTTAGGCATGCGATCATTTAATATCTCATAAGGTGTCTTACTTATTTTCTTTCTAATAGACAATCGATTAACTATATAGCATGCACAATTTACGGCTTCCACCCACAAAAATCTAGGCCATTTATTTTCACACAATATGGTTCTAGCGATTTTTTGTAATGTCCTATTCTTTCTTTCTACTACTCCATTTAGTTGTGGAGTTCTAGGTAGCGAAAACTCGTGTTTGATTCCTTTTTCTTCGCAAAATGCAATCATGTCCTTGTTTTTAAATTCATCGCCTCTATCGCTTCTAATCTTTTTCACATTTAAACCATATTGATTTTCAAGTTGTTCTATTAGTTTTGCAATCTCAATGGCACTATCATCCTTATGTGCAAGAAACAAAGTCCAAGTATAACGAGAAAAATCATCAACAATCACACAAGCATAATGACGTCCACCAAGACTCGTAGTGCGACTAGGACCAAACAAATCAATGTGTAATAGTTCTAAAACTCTAGATGTTCTTATTTTATTTTTAGGTTTAAGTGACTCGCGTGTTTGTTTGTCTTTAATGCAAGATTCACACAACTGAAAGTTGTCTAAATCAAGTTTAGGCAATCCTCGTATTAGGTTCTTTCGTTGGAGTTTTTCAAGTGTAGAAATGCCGATGTGTCCTAAACGCCTATGCCACAAGTTAACGTTAGGTTCATTTGATATAAAACACTTAACCTTAGCGTCTAACATGTCATCCATAGAAAGCGTAAAAATGTTTCCTTCCTTTTTTCCTTTTAACACTACTTTTCCATTTTTATTTATTATATTGCAATAAGGATGAGTAAAACACACATCAAAATCGTTGTCAATAAATTGTGAGATGCTAAGAAGATTATAGTATAAGTTGCTTACCAAAAAGACATTGGACATTTGAAGGGTGCTTGGGCTTCCGATTGTACCTTTTCCAATGATTCTTCCTTCATTGTTGTCTCCAAAGGTCACAGATCCGCCTTTTGTGACCTTCTTCAATTTTGTGAACAAGCTCGGGTCACCCGTCATGTGCCTCAAGCAACCACTGTCAAGGAAACACTTGATTGATGTGTCTTTTAATGTATGGGTTCCCTGCAATGTACGAGAATGATTTAGGTACCCTTTTAATTTTGGGTCCTTGCGAGTTAGTTATTCACCTCTTAGTAAAAGTATCTTTCGGTACCCATACTTGGGTGATCCTTCTCGGTCTAGCAAATGGTAAGAATGTAAATGAAGGAGCGATGTAGTAGACATGTGGTGAGTGGACTTTAGGCCTTTGGCCGAGAACTCCTCTATGCGCATCATATGGTGTTCATTTTTGATGTGTCCTCGTGTTGGTGTGCATAGTGCGTGATCTAGATGGATGGAATGAATGTCGTGTATGCATCACTTGTTTCTTCTCATATCTATATGGCTCATAATTATATTTTGCATGATATGAAGAAGGAGTATGACGAGATGAGGGGAGAGGGGGTCTTTGCGTTGTCTTAGACGCCGTGTTTGCTTTCGGTGTGTCTACTTTCTTAGACAAGACAAATTTGGTTGGTTTAATGGATACTTCATTTGTCTCAATGTATCCTAATCTGGTTTTATCACTATCATGTTTTTGTGATAAAATAATGCGATCTAGCATGTTAGATCCCGTATCAAACTGTTTCATCATTTTCTCTAAGTCCGTATTCCTTGATTTCAAATTTGAAATCTTGGATTTCATTTCATTGTTATGTGTTGTCAATGATGTGATTTTTGATTTTAATGCATTTATCATGCATGACAACTCTTCTTTTGAATCGTTTGATTGAGCAACAAGATTCGTGTTAGAAGATTCTAACAACTTCTTGTCTTCAATTAATCGTTTCTTTTCTTTTGAGAGAGTCTTAGTAAATTTATGCAATTCTAAATACTGACTAAAAAGATCATCATATGATGGCTCAGAGTCAGAATCAGAGTCAGAAGATACCTCGTTTGATGCTTTGGATACAAAGCATACTTGTGCAGTTTCCTCTTCTGTATCAGTCTCAGAATCAGATGTGAGCTTTGAGAGCTCTTCTCCTTTGCTTAGGTTTTGAGACGAGTCTATTTTTTGTCCGATCCTTGTCAAGGTGTTTGTTTGTTTGCTTGTCCTTATTAGGGCAGTCATATGATAGATGTCCAAGTTTACCGCATTCATAGCATTTGTATTCTTATTTCTTTTAGTGGAAGTAGCCTTAGGTTTGTTTATAAATGACTTTCTCATGAATTTTCTCAAGCCTTTAGCCAATAGAACTAAGTCATCATTGTCTGATTCAGAATCACTATCATCTACGTGATCGGAAGAAGTAGAAACGTATTCATTTGATTTAAAGGCAATAGTCTTACCTTGTTTTGATGATGATTCTGATTTCCTTATAGTGAGTTTGTTCTCATATACCTTAAGTGATTCAATTAGTTCTTCCATTTTAATTGATTTGGTTTCTTTGTTCTCCTCTATAGCCGTCACTTTAGGATCCCATTCGGATGGTAGGTTTCGTAATACCTTTTGGATCTTTTCCTGCATAGAGAAGGCTTTGCCAAGAGACTCAAGAGAATTGTAAATGTTAGTCAAGCGTAGATCTATATCAACAATAGACTCATTTGGCAATAATTTAAATGACTCAAGTGTGGACATAAGCATGTTAATTTTGGACTCTTTCACTTGAATAGTCCCTTCGTGTTTCATCTCAAGAATTCTCCACATTTCTTGAGCACTAGAGCAATTTGACACATAGCTAGATTCACTTTTACTTAGCCCATTTAGAAGTAATTGCATGGCTCTAGCGTTCATACTTAGTCTCTTTTTATCATCACTAGTATACTCTTTTTTAGGCTTAACAACCTCTAGTGTGACTCCATCTACAGTGGATAATTTTAACGAAACAAATGGACCATCTTCTATAATGGACCATAGATCAATATCAATAGCCATAAGGAAAAGTTTCATTCTTAACTTCCATTGAATAAAAGACTCACTGTCAAAGAGAGGAGGCCTTTGACTGGACATACCTTCTTGCTCGGTTTTGAAGTTTGTGGTTGCCATCTCACTTAGATCGTTGGATCCTTTTGTGGTGAGTGTTTCTGCGCTCTGATACCACTTGTAGGATCTGAAAGTCACCACTAGAAGTGGGGGTTGAACAGTGGGTGCGGAAAATGTGGTTTTTAAAATTGTTTTAGACCAAAAACCCAACTTCTGAAAACAGTTTCGGTTTTCAGGACCTATTTTGAAACGTTTTGAAAACTAGGTTACAGGTCTTCAAAAACTCTGAAATTTGGAGAGATGTTAGTCTCAGATGTTCTGAGTATCTCCTAAAAATTTCAGATTAAAATTCAACCTTTAACCCCTTTAAATATCGTTGGTGGTCAGGTTGCGCAAATCTGCCAGAAACGGTAGTCTGATTTAAAAAATTAATTCCAATTAAACCGTGACTCTAAATGCTCTAAAAATTTAATGACTAACCCATTATTAAGTGTATTTAATTGGGTTGAAACAGTTGTGAAAAATTCTTTTGGGAAGTTAGTCAAATACGTTCAAAGTCTCAACCTTTGCAAGCCTGAAAATCAGACTGCACTAGTCTCATAACTTTTGATGTTTGGATGACTTATACTTGTCAAAAAGGGTTGAAACTTGCGTCAAATGAACCTTAAGACGTGTGTCTATGTTTCCTAAAAGTTTCGTGATTTTTAAAGTTCGTTTACTATTTTTAAGAACGTGATAAAAATGATGCACTGTGCTGGAAACTGAAAGTAAGTGCTGAAAAGTAAAGAACACAAGGAATTTTATACTGGTTCGGTTAAATCAACCTACTCCAGTCTTCGAGGACACCTTTCTCGGTTATCACTAATCACAAAACAACAAACAAAACCTTACCACACAGGATTGATGGAGTTACACACCAACTGCAACCCTTTACAAACCTTGTAAGTGATTACAACGATCACGAACACCACCACCTAGCGGATGCAAGATTGATCACACCTTGATCAATCTTTTACAACAATATAGAATATATGGTGGTATAGATGAAGCCTATTCAAGATGTGTGAATATGAATACAATAGTCTTTAAGAGATAAGAAAGAAAGAAGTGTAGTAGGAGAAGATGGTTGCAACGTTTTTTGATCTTTGATTTGCAAGACTTGTCTTGTATTTTGTTTGCTCTACTTCTTCTCTTTTTATCAATATGTGTGCCGCCCCCTTATGCCTTTTCTTCCTCTTGAAAATTATCTTTTAAGTCCTTGGAAGAATATCTTGCATCATTGTGACAATCACTTGCTTACTTGGCAACTCCTCATTGGATGATCATTAAGCCCTTGCTTACTTGCACTCATTGATTGGATGAAAGTTGTCATCATTTGATGACTAGATAAATCTGAAAAATATCACTTAAAAAATGTGCCAACTAGCCATAAAAATGTTGCCATAAGTCTCATATCAAATTCCATAAAATTTGTAAGACAATTCATCACCATTTACCATGCTTAAATCGGCCATATGCTTCTACACATGCTGAAATTTCAGCATGTGTGATATTCACACTATATTCAAAATATTGCCATGTAGGTAGTAGATTTATCCCTTGAAAATAAAGAAGAAATCAATCATCATTTAGTACATGAAAATCTCTGCTAATTTGGGAATCAAATTGGTCATCATAGAGACCATAAAATCGGCCACATACATTCCACACATGCTAAAATTTTCAGCATGTGTGATATTTAAAAATATCATCACATTATTTCCATAATATTTTTAAAACATTGCCATTTTATCTTTCAATCAATCCATATAACTCAAAGAAGTAAATATGACACAATTTAGCCTAATAAGTTCGGCCAACTCAAGGCACACATGCTGAAATTTTCAGCATGTGTTACAAATATGACATAGTTTGAAATGTTACCTTGTGTAGCTCATTCCTTTATGTCACCAACCTTGTATACTTCATTCTTTTCCAATCAAGATGCCAACAAAGCCCCACATATGCTCCAACAAGACTGTAGTAGGCGTGTGACTAGCTTGTACATATGCTGAATTTTATTTTTGCAAACTTTGTAAAATAGTGCACATATGGTATATTTCAATCAGTCCTTAATTGATTTTTTCAGAACACTTTAGAATGTATAGAGTATGTAAAAAGTGTCTAGATACATGTTATATATCATGCCAAAAATGTTCCATGTGTCGTGTTCGTAGAAAACCGAATTTTCGACTTTTGTCGATTACCTGATTTTTCTCCGATTAAATTCCAACTTTTTGCACATGTTATATATATTATGTTACACATAATATACATAAATTAAACTTTAATATTCAGCACTCATGGCTGATTCAAGTGGCGCCTACATGTGACAAAAATGTTGAATTTGGAATCTCCACAATTTGGCCTTAATTGGGGGTGATTTGTGTGTGCCAACATGGAATAATTTTATACCTGTATATACAATGTACGCCACGAAATTTGTGGCCATTTTTGAAGTGTAGGGGCTTGCCATCTATATATGGCAAGTACGTGACACGTTGGCGAAGTTTCGGTATTCACCCGATACAACAATTTTTGGTTTAGAACCTTTTAACGTGGCGTAATAATTTTGTCATCACCATGACTTATACATATGATATAAGACCTGAATCTACTCATAAATATGAGGTAAATGTAGTGGTGTGACGTTAACGTACGTTCGTAAAACATGTAACGTGTCGGTAGTACGTTGTAATATATGTGTATAGTGCCTTTAAAAAAATTTGAATATATATATATATATATATATATATATATATATATATATATATGTGTGTGTGTGTGTGTGTGTGTGTGTGTGTGTTAAAAGGCGGGTATATGAAGGAGAGGAGAAGACTTTCCATTCTTCAATTTGTTGCCTTTGTGCCTTCTCCAAATATATCCCCATTTAATGAACTACTTAGTTCATTTAACTAAGTACTTCACTTAGTGAGCTAGTTTAGTTCATTAATGGTGGCACCTCAAAATAGTTCAAATGCAGCAAATGTTCGCCATTTGATGTAAGGTTTAAAGCTTCATGGCTCGTTAGTACGTCAACATTATATATGAACTATATAAGTCAGGTTTTATGCAAAAACGTGTCAAGTCATAAAACATGTCATGCATTTCTTTAGTACACGTTATTTAAATCATGTATTTTGTAATCACTCAACCCCCTTTTTCTCTACAGCCTACCTCCACTGCCAGGGCACGCAGCGATCACCAGAGGAGAGCTATAGATATATATATATATATATATATATATATATATATATATATATATATATATATATATATATATATATATATATATATATTGGCGAAAAAGAGTTTTATTATAAATCCTCACTTGTGGTGGAGGAAAGCCATATTACATAAAAGAGCGTACATCAGTGGCGTAAAGGTACTATGTGGTCTAGTATAGGCTACAACTATAAAGGTGACGTCTATTTGAGGAAGCCTATCGGGAGGGGCAACATTCAACCGTATATGATATGCCGCATTAAAACCTTGTCGAGAAAAACCATCCTTGTGGATAAAACCTTGGACGAAAGAAAACATGTACATATTTATACAGCTGAAATGTTTATAATCAATGTAATACATAGCAAGTTTGAGGAATAATGAGGCAGACTAAAAAAAAGAGTTGTTGTCATTACATCCGTCGCCTTTGTCCATAATCTAACATGTATATAATGGGCTGATGTCCCTCGGAGTCGTAGCCAAATATGGTCCGGAATACATCCACGGCAGGCCTCAGGAAAGAAATAACAACGATCAATCAATGCAGCAAGTATGAGCACCTCGGCATGTGCGATTATGATCGTATATGCAATGCAAAACGACAAGACAGATTAGGATGGACATCATAAAATGTATACAAAGCAAAATATAGCAACCGGATGGTGGCAGAGAAATACCCAAGTTGCTACCTTTGTAGCAGACGTGGAGATGATGTGAAATATATTATGATGCAACCATGTATTAGCCATGAAAGAGAGCATAAGAGCAGGAAATACCAGGGTCGCCAATGTCAAAAAATGACAAAAGCAACGAACATGAAAAACAGAGCAGTAGAGAAGCTTCCTCTAACTATAAACGCAGATATGGGGTGGATATATCCGTAAGCAATGAACCTTTAACTATCGAAGGTAATTCCACATATGAGCTAAAAATCGTCAGAGTATTATGCAATTGGCCATATTGAGCGAGCCTATGGGCCACTACATTAGCCTGGCGTGGGACATGCTGGATAGAATTATCACCCATATCCAGCAACGTGCGGAGGATAAGAGCAGAGCCCGAATCCTTGATATGCTGAACCACCTCCGCAGGGTCCAATTCCAGATCAATATGCTCATACCGTTGAACAAAATACAGAAAGGCAATAGATGCAGACTGAAGCTTAGTCTGAAATGGTGATGATAAGGGAAGATGAAATGCAAGTGCACCCTTAAAATGACCACCAGAGTGACGCAAGATAGCTCCTCCGGAGGCTGAAAAGGACCCATGGGCAGCATCCACATGAAGCTTGAAATGCCTAGTCGGTGGTGTCATCCAGCAGACAATCTGAGACTGTCGGATACGATTGGCGATAGGCCTAGAGATTGCAAAGTAGGATCAAGTGTCGCATACTTGTGCCCCATTGAGCACTACACCAGGCATAGATCTGACAACAGATCTGTTCAGATAACTGGCCCATGGACAACCTTTCCTCCCCAAAGGTGACAGAGGTGTATGAATGCCATCTCGACAATAGGATAATTCCAGGCGTCATAATACGAAGTCGTCCATGAAAGGATGTCTTCCGAGTAGATGTCCACCAAGATGGAAGATATTGAGATAATACACACCTAAAAGGCAGACGACCATCCAGAATCGCTGCATAATGAGACCATATGCCTTAAATTACCTCATAATGAAAAAACAGATGTTCACTAGTAGCAGATGAAGCCCGATAGAATGAACAGCATGTGGGTCTAGCACTAATGAAATGCAGGAAATTATCATGTAAAGGTAGTGTGCGATGACACAATTTCCATAAGAAGAGGCGAACAAATGACTGTTGGGATTTGTGCCAAATAAATTTGTGTGACAAAAGCCGCACCCCCTGATGACGATGAACATCATATGCCGATTTCAAAGTAAATACACCACTAGGCTCTCACCTCCATATATTTAGAATGCATAAAGGGCCGTGTATGATAAGACCACTATAAGCGACTGGAATAGGCCAGATACACAATATCGAGTCGACGCAATCCTAATCCCCCTTCGTCAGTCAGTGTAAATAAGGGCTGCCATTTGACCCAGAGATGTCTCCAGTAACCATTCTGACTACCCCAAAAGAAATTACATATTCGCCGTTGTAATGCATCAAGAATACTCTTGGGGATGGATATAACTACCAGAACATGTACAGGAATCGCACTCAACATGCTTAATCAAAATTAGCCACCCAGCCGGCGATAACACCTTATTCTGCCAAGCTTGGAGACATTTATCAACCTGTGATATCAAATCACCACAATATATTGGCCGACTTCTGCCCCGAAAAAGATGCACTCCAAAATATTTTATTGGCAATGAAGTTGATGTCATATTAAGCGTTGTTTCCATATTCCTCACCTGGCTACGCGCCGCATGCATGGAAGGAACAAAATGACTCTTATGAAACTTGACACACTGACCTGTCACAGCCTGATATTGATTTCAGAAGCTTCTGAACCCTCGCAGATTATGCAAGAAAAACTAACAAATCGTCCGCAAAAGCCAGATGAGAGATAATAGGCTGCACTCGTCTAATGGAAAAACCAGTGAGATAACCTGCGTGAACCAAAGAATTAAGTCCCCGAGAAAATGCCTCCGATGCTAGTATAAACAAAATCAGTGAGAGGGGGTTACCTTACTTTTACCCCGTGTTGGCTTAAAAAAGCCACACGGTTTCCCATTAATAAGAATTAACGAAGAAGTTGCCTCTAAGTGATTAAAAATTAGCTGAATAAATCTCGCCCAAAAGCCCATCGTATTCAACAAGCATCACAGGAATGTCTAGCTAACTCTATCAAAAGCTTTCATTATTTCAAGTTTAATCAGAACATTGGATCCCCGAACCTTCTTATCCAACATGTGTGTCATCTCACAGGCCAATAAAACATGCTCTGTGATATCATTCCCTTGGATAAAACTTGCCTGCTCTTGTGAAATAATACTAGGCAAAATAGATGCCATTCTCGTAGCCAATAATCGGGTTCCAACCTTAGCAATAAAATTAGACAGACTAATATGTCGGAAATCTGAAAAAGTCAAAGGGAAAGTAGTCTTCAAAATTAAGGTGATAAGTGTACTGTCAAAGATGAGGTTGATGATCAGTGATCTGTAATGCGTTGGGTGCAGGTGTTGTGAAATTGCAATGTCAATCTTCAATTAAGGAGCTTAGTGATCAGTTGGTTGAGTTGTGAGGTGAAGAAGATGCGTGCGTTGATGGCTAAGCAACGAGGTGCACAGGAGTGCAGGAGGTGCAAAGGTGCGTGAGGAGGAAGAAGAAGAAGGACGATGGCGGGAGAGTTTAAATAGTGTGAAATGACGTTTTTACCCTCACTTAAGTTCTATGGTAGTGTTGATCTGAGGGGCACTTTAGTCTGTTTGCATATTGTCTTGTACATTTCAGCTATATAACCGAATGTGCTGTACCAAAAACGGTTATTCAATCAATCAAGAAAATTTTCTGAGTTTTCTCTCTTTTTCGCTCTGCCATTGCGTGCTATTTCTTGAGCACATTCGTTCTTCGTGCTTTAGTTTTGCGCATGGAGGTTTAATCGTTGTCTTTATCGCTGTTTGCTTGGAGTTTGCGGTAAATTTCACATGGTATCAGAGCCTACGTCCATGAACTTTGGGACTTTTATGGCGTCCAATGCGAACAACAACAGTCCGATGTCAGCCTCCACATCGAATTCAATCGTTGATCCCTTGGATGATCCGTATTTCATTCATCCAAGTGACAATCCATCAATGGTGCTGGTTCAACCATTACTTGATGGAAACAATTACCACAGCTGGAGCAGATCTGCGAGAAGAGCTCTGGAGTCGAAGAATAAGGTTGCGTTTGTGGACGGTTCGATTGAGAAACCAGCAGAGAACGCTCGCAGATATCATGCTTGGCTCAAGGCTAATAATATGGTAGTTTCTTGGTTGATAAACTCCTTGATCCCAAACATTGGGCAGAGTGTTGTGTGGT
The DNA here is from genome assembly GCA_036186865.1 of Eustoma russellianum. Classification (NCBI taxonomy): domain Eukaryota; kingdom Viridiplantae; phylum Streptophyta; class Magnoliopsida; order Gentianales; family Gentianaceae; genus Eustoma; species Eustoma russellianum. The sequence goes on from AP025040.1 coordinate 31,171,426, forward strand.
TGGACTCTGCATTCGAGATTTGGAATGATTTGAAGTCTAGATATGGAAATGCTGATTCATTTAGGCTTTCTGATTTACAGGAAGAATTTTATGCCATTAGGCAAGAAAATAACACGGTAACGGAGTATTACACTAGGCTTAAGAGTGTTTGGGAAGAATGGCTAGTTCTCAGGTCCATTCCAGCCTGTTCTTGTCGTAGATGTACTTGTAACCTAACAGTTGAGATCAACAAGTTTGTTGAAAATGATTGTGTGATAAAATTTCTGAAAGGATTAAATGATGAATTCGAGGCTGTGAAGTCACAGGTCTTGTTGTCCAATCCATTGCCTGATCTAAAATCTGCGTTTGCAATGGCCATAAAGCTGGAAAGAAAGTTGAATTATTCTGGTGCACAAGGACAGTTTAGTAATAATCCTTCGTGTATTATGAATGTGAGCAATGCATCTGGAAACAATGTCTTTGGTTCTGGTAATGGTAATAACAAAGGTGCTGGTAGAGGACAAAGAAGAGGTGGATCCAAGACTTATCAGAATAATTCCAAAGTGTCTGTATGCAGCTTTTGTAATAAGTTGGGACACACTGTTGATAAATGCTATAAGAAACACGGGTATCCCCCGGGGTTTAAGTTCAAGGGGCAAATTAACATGGTGAGTAGTGATGGTGAAGCAGGCCAGCATGGTGATAGAGTCAGTCAGGGAGAATGGGAGGAAGATCAAATCCAAGGTGCAGTGAAGTCACCTGCACTGACTCAAGATCAATATGCTCAGCTGATGAACTTGTTGGAGGAACGTCAAGAAAACAATAAGAAAGGTGTTCCTGTGATGTCAAGCAATGCAGGTGGACGTCATGCCGTCATGTTTGCACAGCAGACTATAACTTCTACAAAGGAATCAGGTAAGACATTGCATCTAAACTCAAATATATGGGTATTGGACTCTGGGGCTAGTGATCATGTATGTTCTTGCTTCAGCCTATTTGAGTCTTATACATCTGTTATTTCTTTATCTGTTGAATTGCCTAACAAATCCTTGGCAGAGGTCACACATGTAGGAACAGTAAAGGTAAACCCGCAGTTAGTCCTTACCAATGTCTTCTATGTCCCTGCATTTGCATTCAATCTGATATCCTTGAGCAAACTTACTCATTCAAACAAATTCGAAGTGTTGTTCAGATCTAATTCATGCTTGATTCAGGACCTCAGAACCAAGAAGAGGATTGGTTTAGCTGAGGTAGATCAAGGCCTATACTATCTCCATGGGACCGTCAAACCAGGGGTCAGACATCCATCTTGCCATCTTCCTTTTTTGGCACATGCTGTCACTTCTTCAGATGCATGGTTGTGGCATTCAAGACTAGGCCACATGTCCAGTCCAAGAATAAAAGAAGTCCATAAAATAGAGTCCATTGTAAACCTGATCCGTCTTTCCGTTGTACAGTGTGTCCTCTTGCCAAACAAAAAAGAGTACCCTTCCCTGTTTCTGAGTCTGTGTCTTCAAGCTTGTTTTCTCTTGTTCATATGGACATCTGGGGACCATACAAGTTCCCCACAATGTATAAGCAGCATTACTTTCTTACTGTTATAGATGATTACAGCAGATACTGTTGGGTGTATTTGATGAAGTCCAAAGGTGAAACTAGATCCATTGTGCAAAGTTTCTATCACTATGTATCTGTGCAGTTTGATGTAAAAATTAAGAAGATCAGGACTGACAATGGGTCTAAATTCATGATGAACCTGTTTTTTGCAGACAATGGTGTGGTTCATCAGACCAGTTGTGTGAACACACCTCAACAGAACAGGGTGGTTGAACGTAAACACCAGCATATCCTCACCATAGCAAGAGCACTCAGATTTCAATCCTCTCTCCCTTCCCCATATTGGGGCTTTTGCATTCAACATTCCGTTTACCTCATAAACATAACACCCACGCCTGTCCTTGGCCAGAAAACCCCTTATGAAATATTGTTCAACCAAGTTCCCGCGTACAAAGATTTGAAAGTGTTTGGTTGCCTAGCATTTGGAACCAACACCCAAAGACACAAAGAAAAGTTTGCTGCAAGAGCCAAGAGGAGTGTATTCCTGGGGTTGCCTCACAATACGAAGGGATTCATTTTGCAAGATCTTGATACTAAATGCGTTTATATCTCTAGAGATGTTACCTTCTTTGAAACCATTTTTCCATTTAGTCTTCATGATTCTTCCACATCTGCCATGCCAAGTCACATGCCTTCCTTCATTCCTCATTTTATCGATGAGCCTGTCCATCCTGCAAGTTCTTCTACCCCTGAATGCAGTGCTCAGTCATCCAGTCTATCCCCATTTCAGACAAATATTCATTCAACATCCCCAAATTCTCAACATATGCCTAGTCCTTTTTCCTCAAACTCTCAGTTCCCCTCATCTTTCAATCAGTCTGCGGGACATGGTACTGGCCCGTATGCTCAGCCTAATGACCATGATGTACCAATGGAGGGTGGGCATATCAGTATAGAGATGCCCCCCATTCAAGAACCAGTGCCTCAGAATAGACCCATCAGAAACAAACGAGCACCTCTTTATCTCCAAGATTACCATTGCAATAATGTTGTTTCTTCTGCTAATCTTCATAAACATACATCACCTCATTCACTCAGTAAGGTCATGACTTATGCATCTTTAGCCCCAAAGTACAAGTCATATATTTTTAGTTTAAATGCACATGTTGAGCCTCATAACTATGCAGAAGCTTCTAGTATGTCTGTGTGGCAGGATGCTATGGCTGTGGAGTTAGCAGCGTTGGAGGCCAATGATACCTGGACTGTGGTGCCCTTGCCTAAAGACAAGAAGGCCATTGGGTGTAGGTGGGTGTATAAGGTGAAGCTGAAGGCAGATGGGACTGTGGAGAGACACAAGGCCAGATTGGTTGCAAAGAGTTATACCCAACAGTATGGCATTGATTACATGGATACCTTTTCTCCAGTTGCCAAGATGACAACTGTTAGGGTGGTACTGGCCTTTGGCAGCTAGATTTCAGTGGCATCTTCATCAACTAGATGTCAATAATGCCTTCCTACATGGTGATTTGCATGAAGATATCTACATGTTACCCCCACCTGGTATGTCAGTAGGAGGTCCAGACATGGTCTGCAAGCTTAACAAGTCTCTGTATGGGTTGAAGCAGGCTAGCCAGGAGTGGAATGCTACCCTCACTAGATTCTTGTTGTCCATGGGTTTCTGTCAGTCTAAGTGTGATTACACTTTGTTTACCAAGACCTTTGGTACAGATTTTATCTTGCTCTTGGTATACGTTGATGATATTATAGTAGCGTCAAGTGATACCGGCCTCATCACGGAGATCAAAAGTGCCTTGCACCAGGCATTTCAAATTAAGGATTTGGGATTGCTGAGATTCTTCTTAGGCATTGAAGTGGCTCGGGCTAAGGGGGGATTAGCGTGAACCAACGGAAATACACTTTAGAGCTTCTGGAGCAGGCTGGTTTTTTGGAGGCCAAACCAGCCAGGAGTCCAATGGAGAGCCATCTTAGCCTGACACATCAAGATTCACCACAGTTGGAGGATGTTACACATTACAGGAAGTTGATTGGGAAACTTATCTATCTCACCATTACAAGACCTGACATTGCTTTTACAGTCCAGCAATTGAGTCAGTTTCTTGATTGCCCCACTGAAAATCATCTCAAGGCTGCACATAGACTCCTCAGATATATTAAAGGTACGGTAGGACAAGGTCTGTTATTCCCTAGAAGTGGGAATCTGAAATTAAAGGCCTTTGTGGATGCTGATTGGGGAGGGTGTCATGAAACTAGAAGGTCAGTCACGGGGTATTGTGTTTTCTTTGGGAATGCTCTAGTTTCATGGAAAGCAAAGAAGTAGACAACGGTGTCCCGTTCATCAGCTGAAGCAGAGTACAGGGCGATGGCTATGGTTACCTGCGAGATACAGTGGCTTTTGTATCTTATGAGTGATTTGGGACTGAGTGATCAAGTGCCAGTAGAGCTTTTTTGTGATAGTAAAAGTGCAATTTATATTGCTGAAAATCTTGTTTTCCATGAAAGAACGAAGCATATCGAGACAGATTGCCATGTGGTTAGAGATAAGGTGCAGGAAGGTGTAATAAAGTTGATGCCAGTTCGTACGGAGATGCAGCTGGCGGATATATTTACTAAGGCCCTAGACTCTAAGAGGATGACGCAATTAACAACATTGCTTGGCTTACACAATCTCTATGGCAAGCTGTGCTTGAGGGGGGATGTCAAAGATGAGGTTGATGATCAGTGATCTGTAATGCGTTGGGTGCAGGTGTTGTGAAATTGCAATGTCAATCTTCAATTAAGGAGCTTAGTGATCAGTTGGTTGAGTTGTGAGGTGAAGAAGATGCGTGCGTTGATGGCTAAGCAACGAGGTGCACAGGAGTGCAGGAGGTGCAAAGGTGCGTGAGGAGGAAGAAGAAGAAGGACGATGGCGGGAGAGTTTAAATAGTGTAAAATGACGTTTTTACCCTCACTTAAGTTCTATGGTAGTGTTGATCTGAGGGGCACTTTAGTCTGTTTGCATATTGTCTTGTACATTTCAGCTATATAACCGAATGTGCTGTACCAAAAACGGTTATTCAATCAATCAAGAAAATTTTCTGAGTTTTCTCTCTTTTTCGCTCTGCCATTGCGTGCTATTTCTTGAGCACATTCGTTCTTCGTGCTTTAGTTTTGCGCATGGAGGTTTAATCGTTGTCTTTATCGCTGTTTGCTTGGAGTTTGCGGTAAATTTCACATGTACTGCCCATCGCTTGAGGGAGTCTGATGCCTAAGAAGAACTCCTGAATAGATTTATAAACATACTGACAGATAATGTCTCAACACTGACCAAAAAAATATCCATTATAACCATCCAGCCCAGCAGCACTATGAGAGTCTAAAGACCAAGCCACAGAATTGGTTTCCTCCAGTGTAGGCATATGAGTAAGGTGCTCATTCATTTCATCTGTAACCAGGCACGGAATGTATTTCAACATATCTGCTGGGTCCACACATGCTTCGGCAGAGAACAACTGAGTGTAGTAAGGAATAGACTCAGCTTGAATCGCTTCTGGTGTCTCACAAATCTCCCCCTCTGTCGTGCATATCTGATTTATATTTTGTTGATGCCTCCGATCCTTAACAATATTATGAAAATAGCTAGTATTAGCATCATCACTTTTAAGCCACTTGACACAAGCTTTTTGCTCCCAAAACATTAGCTCAATGTTTACCTCACGTTTATACTCGGCTTCGGCAGCATAATAGCAGTGCGGTTCTCCAGAGTAGGCGATCGATCATATGCCGCCTCAAGTCGCTGCACTTGAGCTTGCGCCTCAGCCAACTTATCAAAATTGAAGAGACCAGATTTGCTCGTCGGGTGGATCGGAGACGATCCAGGTAGAGTGCCGTTAATCTTCCGTCTAACTACGTCGTTGGAACCTGAGAGGGAAGAGAAACGTTAGAGGTCTTAGGGCGCTGCCCCGGAAAAACCCTCCGACGCTTAAGTCAGTTGCGGGCATTTTAGCGTGTAGCTAGTTCTGGAATAAAGGCTCTGTAAAACCTGTTTGGGGGTCGACCGAGGTGGAGGCCGAGCTGAGACGAAGTCTGCTGATGACTCACCAGAGACTTGTGCTTCTACTGTGGATGAAGCTCTTGTTTTATAGTTGGCGAAGCTGTGAGCTGAGTGTCCCAAAGGGATGAGATGATGACGCCTGGCTAGCTTGCATGATAGCCGCGTGGCAACTGGGGGGTTGATGTGCTGGCAACTCTCCCTTGCATGGTAGACAGATGAAAATACAAGACTGCATGGAGGCCACGTAAGGAGTATTGTGGCTGAGCTATGGTCTGGCTGAGATCGATAGTCGAAGACCCATGGCCGAGAATGAACTGCTGAAGACCCCTGGCTGAGAGCCAAGGGCCAAGATGAAGCCTAGCCGAGAAACAAGGTTTGGCCGAGATCCTCAAAATGGCCGAGATGCCAACTATCTGTGGCCGAGATGCCATTTTGGCAATTTGATGGTGCTGAGAACTGATGGAGCCGAGATGTATATATGGCTGAGAATCATTTTCTGGCCAAGAAACAATTTCATAAAATGTTAAGGCCTCCTGTTAAACAATTGGATGTCAAAGTCCTTATGTTTGAGGCCTTATATTGAGGCCTGACTTAACGAGAGTTTGGCCGAGATACTTTGGCCGGGCTGAGGCCTGGCCGAGACTCACTCTGGCCGGGATGAGGCCTGGCCAGGGTAGCGGGGTTCGGTATCTTGTTCCGGGTGAGCCGAGCTGCAGGAACCGGGAAGTGTTGAGAAGACCTTTGTACTAAACATAGTGCCTTAAACTTTCTTAAGGGCAACTTCGATTTCTGACCGGGAATTATAGGGACCGAGGTCAGCCCGTCATCTGTCTGAGTCGAGGTTACGTTGATTGTCACTGACTAACTTGAGCTTTGTCTTTCTCCGAGCAGGTCAGATTTTGGTCTCATCATTAATTATGCCCCCAGATTAGTCTGGCCGATCCGAACAGGAAGGGCAGACTAATCTATTCAGTATTAATGTACGGCCGTGTGGTAGCCGAGATTCAACGGGTGAAGACCCCTGGCCAAGAACCAAGGGCCGGAGACCATTGTAGCCGAGAACCCCTTATGGCCGAGGTCCCCCTTATGGCCGAGAACCATTTGATGAAAAAACGTTAAGAGGCCTTGTATTTGAACAATTTGAAGGCCAGCACTCTCACCCAGGCCGAGAACTATTTTAATGTTAATTGTTTGTGCACTTTTGAGTTGCAGTTGAATTTGCTGCGGGCCTTTCTTTTGGCCGAGATTCTTTGGCCGAGATTGACAAGGCCGGGCTGGGGCCTGTCCGAGCCCCACTGCGGCCGGCTGAGACCTGGCCGGGGCTTGAAGTTGGCTTTGTACTTGATAATTTTTACGCTTGCAGACAGTTTTTTATAAAAATAAACTGTTTAAGCTTTAAAATGTAGAATAAACCTGTTATTCCGCCGAGCTGAATCAAAATAGATAAAGCATGAATCCTGCACTGCTTTAGCCGAGCTTCAAAAAGCTTAAAGTTTTGTACTTTGGTGCAGTTCTGCCTAGCCCTGCTAGGTCTAAAGAGGTGCGTGTACACTGTGACACTTTACCTCTGCCCCCTACGTCGGAGGATTTATGAAAGTCTGTTCATATAAATTTACCCTTTGGTGGGTTTTTGCCTCGAACCTGCCAAGGTCTTGAGTTCACCCTTTAGCGGGCTTTTGCTTCGGACCTGCCGAGGTCTTATGAGTTTACCCTTTAGCGGGCTTTTGCCTCGGTCCTGCCGAGGTCTTATAGGGAAACCTGTCCCGTGAAGTGTCCGGACTCTGCTCAAACATCTTATTCTTGTCGGGGTGCTTTGACAGAGCTTTCCTCATATAGGGGATTAGACGGACTGAGCCGGATCGAAGTCTGGATAAGATAGATCTTCGAATAGTATAAGGCTGAGCTGGCTGACCGAGATCACTATGGCCGAGATCACATAGCCGAGGATCAATGGCATGTTTCATTCAGCTCTGCGCATTTTGACATTAACTGGAATTTCCTTGTACGATTGGACCTTCTTGGAGGCTTGATGAGATGGCCTATTGATAGAAGACCGTCTGGACTCCTGAATAGAATATGCAGAGGCTGAACGCAATTCAGCTTCTACGCCTCTTGTGTAAGGCCCTTCCTCCAGCGCCACTTGACGAGACCGGATTTGCTCGTCGGGTGGATCAGAGACGATCCGGGTAGAGTGCCGTTAATCTTCCGTCTAACTCCGTCGTTGGAACATGAGAGGGAAGAGAAACGTTAGAGGTCCCAGGGCGCTGCCCCGGGAAAACCCTCCGACGCTGTGTAAAACCTGTTTGGGGGTCGACCGAGGTGGAGGCCGAGCTGAGACGAAGTCTGCTGATGACTCACCAGAGACTTGGGCTTCTACTGTGGATGATGTTAGGAAATCAACCGAGATCACTGCAAAAACGCGCAGCGAAAAAAAAACTTGATCTCTGATTTCCTACCAATGATCCATGTTGTTCGTTTAATTCGACAAAAGAAATCAAAAATTACCTCCGTAGATTCGAAATCTACAAATGGAAGAGGTGCGAAAATACGATCACCCTCTGTCGGTATCCACACGAACGCTTCCGCCCGGAGTGCTAGCTCTTCAAACGGCGCGGCTGAAGAACTCAGTTTTCACAAAAACGATTCTTGCCCTTTCGTTTTCTACTGGTTGTGTGGTGTACGAGATACACCATGCTCAGTACATATATATAGATATCAAAATCCGATTCCTGATCGGATTGGTTAATACCTATCATAATCCGCACCAAATACGGATTCTGTTAGGATTAGATAAAACCAATCAAAATCCATATCAGATATGGATTCTCTGTTATTATCCGATGATATAAATATATACAAAAACGAAATTAATAATAATAATAATAATAATAATAATTAATATCCAATATTAATATTATTAATATTAAAACGATAATAATAATAATAATAATTAATATCCAATATTAATATTATTAATATTATTAATCTCAGCATACGCATTCTTGTGTGTGACCCGATAGGCCCATATTAATTGGCAGTTGATTAAATCTCTATTAAACCAACAAGTCGTAATTGGCCTCCAGCAAGGAATTACAACTACCCAATTAATACGAGTAAAGTCCAACTAGCCTAATAATAGTACATGCATTAATCCCTTTGTCACACGATATCTAGTTTGAACATAAGTCATGGTCAACGTCATACTTATATAGTTCAAACATATGATTACTCGATCTCTAAGTAGACTGATAAAACAAATGATATTGATCACACTATCAATTCATTTGAGCACGGCCATGCATTTCACAGTCTCACTAATCGAGGGGCCCAAAGATATCTCTCTCAAAAGAGAGGGACAAATTCTATCTTGATTGTTCGATATCCTCTACATAATTTCTATCGCATTCAATCATGACCTTTATTATTATCCAGTTACGGATAACGTTTGATCATGTCAAAATATAATAGTCCTTATGTTGGAAACTATGACAATCTCACGTCAAAGGATTAAAACATGACTATCATGAGATTTACTTATGACGCTAATCCATGTAGCAATCTCATGATAGGTCTATCCAATACACTGTTCTCTAACAAGTATCTATGAGATTGATTCGTATCACCATACACATAATCATCTCATGATTATCAAATCAATACTCATACTGATTATAAATTATTTTATCTCCATAACAATAATGAATCAGGGACATATATCAAAATTGTGTAACATACTAACCAACAATAATGATAATAAAACCTCTTTTATTAATAATAAATGCATAACATAAATATCCAAATCATGGCCTAGGGCACATACACTAACAGATGAAGCTCTTGTTTTATAGTTGGCGAAGCTGTGAGCTGAGTGTCCCAAAGGGATGAGATGATGACGCCTGGCTAGCTTGCATGATAGCCGCATGGCAACTGGGGGGTTGATGTGCTGGCAACTCTCCCTTGCATGGTAGACAGATGGAAATATAAGACTGCATAGAGGCTACGTAAGGAGTATTGTGGCTGAGCTATGGTCTGGCTGAGATCGATAGTCGAAGACCCATGGCCGAGAATGAACTGCTGAAGACCCCTGGCTGAGAGCCAAGGGCCGAGATGAAGCCTAGCCGAGAAACAAGGTTTGGCCGAGATCCTCAAAATGGCCGAGATGCCAACTATCTGTGGCCGAGATGCCATTTTGGCAATTTGATGGTGCTGAGAACTGATGGAGCCGAGATGTATATATGGCTGAGAATCATTTTCTGGCCAAGAAACAATTTAATAAAATGTTAAGGCCTCCTGTTAAACAATTGGATGTCAAAGGCCTTATGTTTGAGGCCTTATATTGAGGCCTGACTTAACGAGAGTTTGGCCGAGATACTTTGTCCGGGCGGAGGCCTGGCCGAGACTCACTCTGGCCGGGCTGAGTCCTGGCCAGGGTAGCGGGGTTCGGTATCTTGTTTCGGGTGAGCCGAGCTGTAGGGGCCGGGAAGTGCTGAGAAGACCTTTGTACTAAACATAGTGCCTTAAACTTTCTTGAGGGCAACTTTGATTTCTGACCGGGAATTATAGGGACCGAGGTCAGCCCGTCATCTGTCTGAGTCGAGGTTACGTTGATTGTCACTGACTAACTTGAGCTTTGTCTTTATCCGAGCAGGTCAGATTTTGGTCTCATCAAAAATCATGACCAAAAATACTAGCATTTTAATATGCAAATCACGCTTAAGTTGCTGCAATTTATCATAAAGACCACGCTTACCTCCCACCATTGGATAGGACGTCCACTGAGCCCGAGAAAAGGTAAAAAACCCTCATGGTCTGCCTAGACAGTAAGAAAACGAAATGTTTTGGGACCATTATTTTGATTCGTATTACAGATAACAGCAACAGAACACAAGGCAAATGACTCACTTTCAAATTAGAGAACGAATCATAGAAATCTTCAGAGCATAATAAACGATCCAGACGTCTCTTAACAACACCCAGACCCCTCCCCTAACCTGTAGGGGAGAAACAACAAGTATGATACAACAACTACAAGGATCAACTTCAAGACAAGCAACCAAAATGCTTAACCTAATTCACCTCAATTGATTCACCAAGAAAAGATCAATCGCACATCAAAAACCTCAAGCAAATTATGAAAGATAAAGATGCAAACGACACACGAGATTTATACGTGGAAAACTCCTTCAATGTGAAGGATAACAACCACGGGACTTGTAAGGAGTCCACTATTCTTCTTCTCTTATTATGCAAATTGAGGGTAAAAACACTCAAATCAGTCTACAAGGATGTCACAGCCCACCAACAATAGCATACATAAGAGCCAACAATTGAGAGAGAATAAAAACTCAGAAAAGGCACCAAAAATGCAGCATACACTAGCAGCGATTACGAACGATCCAGAGCTCCGATTTAAAATCTGAACTGTCAGACTGTAGCCCTGTGTGTCCCAAATATGCTGTCCAAATTTCAGCAAAATCTAACGGTTGGATCTCCGGCGATCGTCAATGTCGCACAGGCTGTCCAGAAAAACTGTCCTGCGCGAAGTCTCTGCCTCTCTCCCTCTTTTCTGATATTTCCGTGTGTTTCCCTGCCTGTTCTCGGATGTCGATTTTTTTTATCCAAAAAAACCACACTTCCAGGGCTTCTAAGAGAAGCTCTCCCAATGCCCAAACCATCTGGGCCTCATAAAATAAGTGATTGGACTATCACTTACAAAATGTCCAACAACAAATGGGCTGGACTACCTCAACAATCTCCCCCTCCAGCCCAATTTGGGGAAGACCATACACAAAGCTCATCAAAAAGACATACCTGCAAGCTTGGAACAAAATTCAAGCTTGCTTCCAGGAACTACCTTTATCAACATATCAGCACCATTCTTGTTGGTGTGGATCTTCTTCAGCTTCATTAACTGCTCTTCAATGACATCACGCAACCAATGATACCTTACATCAATATACTTCGTGCGGGCATGGTACATGCTGTTTTTGCTCAAATCCATAGCACTTTGACTATCACAAAACACAATATACTCTCTTTGCTTCAAGCCCAACTCTTGAAAGAAACGCTTCAACCAAGTCATAGGTTTCATTCTTCTTCAAAGAATCCATCTCTTCTTGCATAGCCTTAAGCCAATGGTCTTTGTCTGGATGTGACAATACCTCTTGAAGGCTCTCAGGCTCCCCCTCATCTGTGATTAGAATGTACTCTGAACTGGGATAAAGTCTTGAAGGTTGTCGAACTCGGGTTGACTTTCTAAGTGTTGTCTCTTCCACCTGTGGGCTGAATTGCTCCCCCTGATTAGAAGATTCTCCATGTTCAATTTCTACAGCTTCATCATCAGGTTGTGGTACAACAACTTCTGGTTGTACCTCTTCAATATGGTCATGTTCATGAATGATATCATGACCATCCTCGGGAGCATCACCTGCTTGTTGATCATCTGGAATAGAAATAGGAGACATATCAGTAGCACCATGAGAGAAATCAGTATAATAAGTCTTACCAGCACCTAAGAGATGAAAACTCATCTCGTGCTCATAAAAGACAACGTCTCTACCCCTCACAACTTTTTGCTTTGCTGGATCATAAATCCTGTAACCAGACTCTTCATCACCATATCCAACAAACACACAAGGAGAAGTCTTGAAATCAAGCTTCAATCTCTGTTCCTTCGGCACATGCATGAAAGCCTTGCACCCAAACACCCTCAAATGAGAATAAGAGGGATAGTTCTCGAACCAAACCCTCTCAGGAATCTCAAACTCCAAAGGAACTGATGGTGCTTTATTTATCAAGTACACAGCGGTTCCAACTGCTTCTCCCCAAAACGACTTAGAAAGATTGGACATCCTAAGCATACATCTCACTTTTTCAACAATAATTCTGTTCATCCTCTCGGTAACACCATTGTGTTGTGGGGTACCAGGTTCTGTTCTTTCATACCGAATGCCATATCTTGAGCAATATGCTTTAAACTCATTTGAAGTGCATTCATCTCCATTATCAGTTCGGAGACGCTTCAATTTGCAATCTGACTCCCTTTCCACTATGGCATGAAACTTCTGAAAGATACCAAGCACCTCGCTTTTGTTCTTCATTATATAACCCAAGTTCTCCGAGTAGCATCATCAATAAAAGTAACAAAGTATTTGTTACCACCAAGTGATCCCACCTCTATGGGACCACAAACATCAGAGTAGACCAACTCTAGCTTCACTTTCTTTCTTGTGGATCTCTTCGGAAAAGAAACTCTATGTTGCGTTCCTGCTAAACAATGATCACAAGGCTCAAGAAAAATGGTAACATAAGCAGGAATAAGAGACTTACCAGCCAGCAACTTTATACCCTTCTCACTGACATGCCCCAATCTTCGGTGCCATAAGTTAGGTGAAGTTTTCTCCTCAACAGCATTCAACTCACTAGTACACACTTTCAAGTGTGTCTTATACAAGGTGCAGCAAAGCTTGCCACGAGTAACGGTCAAGGAACCCTTAGACAATTTCCATTTACCCTCACCAAAAGTGTGCTTGTAACCCTCTGATCAATTACATTAGCAGACAATACATTGAGGCGTAAATCTGGAATGTGGCAAACATCTCTCAATGTCAAATAGCACCCAACACTAGTTTGGACTCGAATATCACCAATTCCAACAATACTTGTTGAACTCTGGTTTCTCATCTTTACACTACCAAAATCTCTAGCTCGGTAGTCAATAAAGTACTCCTTATCAGGAACACAATGATAAGAAGCCCCAGTATCAACAATCTATTCAGAACTGGAATTGTCAACATGACAACAATCACCAGTAGCAAAAACCAAAGAAACAGAATCAACTGAAGTGGAAGCTGTCGTAGCTGTATTCTTGTCCTCACCCTCTTTGTGATGATCATTTTTCTTCTTTTGCTGATCTCTTTTCAACTTATAGCAAAATTTTTGAATATGGCCAGACTTGCTACAATAGTGACATATCGTGGGTTCTCTCCCATCCTTAGACTTGGACCTGTACTTTGACTTGCCACGCCCCTTGAGACATCTACTCTTGCTTCTTCCTCTATTCTCTAGTCTCTACCATAAGTGCCTGCGAAATATCAACACCCATCTCTTTTCTTCTAACCTCTTCATTGAACATGCTCTCTGTAATGACATCCAATGAAAGCGTACCATCTAGAGCTAGTTGCGATGGATACAACCAAGGTTTCCCAATTGTCCGGCAGAGAACTCAATAAGAATAAAGCCTATAACTCATCATCAAGAACAATTTTCATCACAGTCAACTTATTAATGATATCTTGAAAGTCACTTAGATGCTCAGAAACAGACTTCCCTGGCTTCAACTTGAGATTAATAAGTCTCTTAATCAATAAGGCCTTGTTATGAGCAATCTTTCTCTCATAAAGGCCCTCCAATTTTCTCCACAACTCAAGTGGCTCAGTCTCTTGTGACACTTGATTGAATATGCTAATATCAATCCATTGTCTAATTGTCCCCAAGGTCTTTCTTTTTAGCTTTTCCCATTCTTTATCCGACATCTTCTCTTGTTTAGCGGGCGTATCATCTTTCTTGGTTTTATCCACATCAATTAGGTCAAACAAATCTTTACAGTATGGCAAATCTTCCATCATCGGACGCCAAATGAATAATTGGTTGATGTCAATTTAACCATAGAATGATTTCCAGATTCTATATCTACGGTTTAACCAAACGCTCTGATACCAGTTGTAGGAGAGAAACAACAAGTAGGATACAACACCTACAAGGATCAACTTCAAGACAAGCAACCAAAATTCTTAACCCAATTCACCACAATTGATTCACCAAGAATCAATCGCACATCAAAAACCTCAAGCAAATTATGAAAGATAAAGATGCAAACGTCACACGAGATTTATACGTGGAAAACCCCTTCAATGTGAAGGATAAAAACCATGAAACTTGTAAGGAGTCCACCCTTCTTCTTCTCTTATTATGAAAATTGAGGGTAAAAATACCCAAATCAGTCTACAAGGATGTCACAGCCCACCAACGATAACATGCATAAGAGCCAACAATTGAGAGAGAAGAAAAACTCAGAAAAAGCACAAAAATACAGCATACACCGGCATCGATTACGAACGATCCAGAGCTCCAATTCAAAATCTGAATGCTCAGACTGTAGCCCTGTGTGTCTCAAATAAGCTATCCCAATTTTAGCAAAATCTAACGGTTGGATCTCCGGCGATCATCAATGTTGCACAGGCTGTCCAGAAAAACTGTCCTGTGCGAACTCTCTGCCTGTCTCCCTCTTTTCTGATATTTTCGAGTGTTTCCCTGCCTATTCTCTGATGTCGATTTTTTTATCGAAAAAACCACACTTTCAGGGCTTCTAAGAGAAGCTCTCCCAATGCCCAAACCATTTGAGCCTCACAAAATAAGTGATTGGACTATCACTTACAAAATGTCCAACAACAAATGGCCTGGACTACCTCAATACAACCCATGTATAGTGGGTCCCCTCATAAGGCAAATCAATGAGTGAACAAGACTGAACACAATCCGAAAGTTCCTCAAGCGACGTCAGGTGCGGCATAGATGAGCCATAATGCTCATCAACCGCCATATACGTATTAAAATCACCCCAACCAACCATAATAATGAATCTGAGATTTGATATCCTAAAGTTCAAGCCACATTCGACAGCGATCTGTCACAGTATGCCATAAGCCAGACTAAAAGAAACTGTAGCGACCCGTCCCGAGCCCTAGTACTCGAAACGACTCACCCGCCGTACCTCGCTAAGGAGAATACAAGGCGTCGATACAAATCAACTACACGTCATCATAATAACGTAAATCGATGTCAGCGGAAGTCATTACTAATATCCTCGATAAAATAATCATCATCATTAATACAATGTCTAAGAATTTCTAATCAATATAACAGTCAAATGTATGTAAACACTAATCTCAAAAATACATAAACCTCGAATATCGAAATAACTAATTCAACCAACCCTCGAAAGTCTTTTCTGAATATCTTAGTCTCGAAATCTCCCCTGTTGATCTTCTACGGTATACCAACTCCTGTGTAAGCATACCCTAACTTCTCATGCCTGCAAAACTGGTGAATGGTGGTGTGAGCCAAAATCAACGAGCTCAGTAAACAACCTACATATACTTGTTATAGAAATCATACATGCAGAAGCAAATACAAATAACCTTTATAGTTAACATACATGTCCTTAGTCCACAAATAATTTCACTTAATTATCTTAACAACAGTTCCAAAAACACAAAATAAATAATTCATCAGCTCAACCTCAATTACCGTGATGCATGCTCTTCTCAAATATGACATACACAACAAACAAATAATCACATAACGAAGAAGAGAACAATACATACCAATGAAGTAGATAAACTGCGGAAGGTAAGTCACTTCACATAATAATGCGCAACTTCATGATGCATGCCCCTCTCTACGTGTCACACGCAACAAAAGACATGTCATGCACGATGCATATATCTCTACCGTGCAATGCATGATCCCGAACCCAATGGTGATATAGTCTATCACCCCGACACCTGTGTCCATGTTAGACACAGCCTGCTGTTGTCGACACCCGTGTCCATTTAGACCCGGCCTGCCTCGGTACCCTTGTCCATCTAGACCCGGCCTACCGTCCGACACCCGTGCCCATTTAGATCCGGCCTGTCGTCCCCGACACCTGCGTCCATGTTAGACGTAGCCTGTCGTCCTCGGCACCTACGCCCATATTAGACGCAGCGTACCATCCATCACTATCCATCAATAACCGTGCCCATGTTACGCACAACCTGTCAAATGCAATGTAATGCTCGTGCCATGAATGCAAATGCATATCATACGTAATCTGGTGTATCCATACTCATACATATGCTCGCGCCCATACACGTTCATATATACCTGTATGTATACCCCCACACATCCATATACATATACAATATGCATTGAAATCGTACAATCCTACATACACCCAGTTTACATACATGTCTCACATATACACACAACTCCCATATAGAGAAAATCCAATTACAGATATGCAACAACAACAACACACTAATGCATGATAAACATAACAAGCACAAATAGACCACTTACCTCTGATGCATGACAACATAACAAGCACAGATAGACCACTTACCTCTGATGCATGACAGTATAACGAGCACATATAGACCACTTACCTGACCACAAGCCTTGTATATTGCTTATAACCGCCACAGCCCAGCCACCTCGTGCCGCAATAGCAACCAGTCTCTACCATATTTGTTTGGAACCAAACCCAACTATACAATATATTTCCTTTGTAAGGGTGAATTTTATAAAACATGAATTTCGCAAACACTTAATATAATTACCGTTACACTTTTGCCGTTTACCATTTTATTACCGTTTCAATCCCGTTTCATCAATCACGTGTAGGTATACCCACGTATATGCCGGTGCCCATACGCGTGTATATACGCGCTTATACTTACGCGATTCACCCTCGATACTCTTTTTATTGTTTATTTCTTGCTTTCGACTCCATCGATATCCTAAGACCAGAAATAAGATAATTAAGTACACACAGATGAACTCTTCAAGAAAAATTTATCTTTTAATATGACACTTAAATGCATCAGCACGTGCTCAATCAATTAAGGTTTATAAAACATTATTCATTACATATACCCTCTGTATACACATTTTTAACTATATGATAGGAAATCACATCTTAAATTTTCATTTTACAATAGTTCGGCCATTGCCAGAGGTTTTCGGCCTCAACACTAATGGCCTCCTTTTAAAGACAAGTATTCAGTTAATATATATATATATATATATATATATATATATCAATATAGTTTAAAAATCGCATATATAACAAAATATCACATATTAAATTCTAAAAACAGTTTAAAGAAATATAAATATATATTCCAAGCAATTTAAATATGCACACCCATGATTTGCATACAGAGAATTACGTGTATATATAAGTGTAAGACCAAATTTAATATGTATATACATATATGTATGTAATTTCGAAACAAAAATAAAAAATATATAAACAAGTGTATAAAAGAAAATGTGTAGTGTCCCTGTGCCATTTCGTGAAACCCGTAGGCTGATTATATTTATATATTTTTGTAGACTTTACATCATACTATATATATTTACATATACTTTCCAACAAAGCATTTCTTGCATACACAATTTCATGGAAACAGTAAGCTTTTATATATTTAAATATAAAATTCCTAGGTACATCAAACTTACGTACCTACCTATTCCACCGAGACAAAATATAATATATACATACATATGAGTGAAACTCTGAGATATATATATATATATATATATATATATATATATATATATATATATATATATATATATATATATGATTTCTGTGAACTAATCATTCAATACACATGTATATAGTAGTTGATTTTTTCCCCTTTCTGTGACTTAAATAACGAACCAACATTATTGTGAGAAAGAAAAAGAAACCCACAAATTGCACACAAACATCTACACACATATAAGCATATATTCAAAACCCAAAACACATGCAAAAATCCATGTATAAACATCTAATAATAATAAAAATTGTGAGAAAAGTATATGGGATGAGTATTTACTTTGATTTGAGTATGCTATGGGGTAATTGGATTTAAGTTGGATTGAAAGCAAGGACATTCTTCTCCCTCCTAGATTGTTCGGCCGACTGTGGGTTAGAGAGGCTTGGTATATCATTCTTTTTCTTTCTTCTTGTTGGGGCGGCAGCACAAAGAAAGCTAGGGTTTGTAAATTTTTTTTGTTTTGTTATGTAACTATAGGTAGGTATTAATAGATAATAGAAGGTGGTTAGGTTTAGGAAACTTCCTAGTTGGTTAGAATTTGATTATTAGGATATATCCTAATTCCAATTAATTCCATTAGTTCAGGATAGAATTTTGTTATTATCCTTATATCTATTTTTATCTTTTTTTTTTCATTTGCCTGCCGAAATTTCCATACACATATATATTACATATATAATGTACCTAAAAGGACATGGGCCATAACAGAAACCATGTGACCAGTGCCAACTATATGATAATGAATATTAAACACCTGTTCTCCATGCCACACATCAACCAAACTCAAAAATGAATTGTGTCAAAACACCCGCATTTTATCTCGACAAGTAATAAGAGAGTTAGTGTATGATAACTTTAACTGTGTACGTACCACTTTAACCGAAGACTGCTTAGGTTCTATAATGACCAAAAGCTTAATATGATGTTTAGATACCAACCTCTTTAATCGAACAAATGACGTCCGTAGACCCCAACATTCCAGAATGAAAAATTCATTTGGATGATAAAGAGGGTGAGCTTGAGCGGGGTAACCATAGAGGACGGAGGGGGAGGCGACATATGCAGCCGAGACCGACATGGCTTTCTGGCATGAATCGTTGTGTTGCATGTTCTCTCAAACTATGTTGTATCATAGTCAGAAACATATCCATCCCGGCCAGCAGTTAGTCGCCGTGAGAAATCATTCGCTTCCACGCCGCTTGTTTATCTCGCTTCCACGCCGCTTGAACCATAAGAAAGACATCGAAGCATATATCATCAATAATAGTATCATCAGAGAGGAAATCTATCTGCATTAAGGTGTTATAACGATCAGCCCGAGTCCCAGCAGCCAATTCGGAATCCGAAACATTCGCTAAAAGTATCACATCGTCCTCAACAGGTATCAATTCATTGGAAACTCCTAGCTTATCCGAATCTTGCGCATCAGCTATTTGTATGACCTCATTATGTTGCAAACTTAAGGGTTGTTGATCTTCCTGTTCTTGAGCAGTGGGCAATGTAAGAATATTGTGCAGCATATAACTCCCGCCTTCATTGGCAACAATGGGTTGTTGCTGCTGTAAGTTGTCCCGTTGCATTATTTCTGGTTGAGCCTTCTTACCATTCAGCGCTTCTGCCCGTGATAAAATGCTAACCTGTAGCGCCCCAGCCCGATGCCGCCATCGGTACCGGTGCACCCGCCGTAGCCTATTACGAGAACTACGCATCGTCAAAAGAAATCAAGCATATGTCATCCATTACGTAGGATGAATCTGCGGAAACGTCGTGACAATTTCAAACTTTGATATCAATGATACACCAATTTAAAATACAGCGGAATTAAAATGTGTCTGGTACTATGTCCAGTTACATCCAACCACAGGTGAATCAACTAATAGCTAACATATAAGAGCCTTCTAATTTCCTATTCAACATCTATCATCCCAATGAGCCCACTCGCCGTCGTCCTCCACGAATATCATCTCATATTCAGTTTCACCTGAAAAAGATGAAACAATTGTTCTAAGCGAAACAACGCTACAAGTAACTCGTCTATACATCTTACGGAATCACACACGACGAGTCACCAAAGTTCTTATATAAACAATGCCCAAAACAAGGTGCTCGATTAACAAATACATATCTATAACCATAAATCAAAGTCAAGTAAGTCTTATATTTAATGCACCAAATGGAAGACATCACGTACAGAGTTAAATACCACTATATAAACAATCACCGACTGAAACATCCTATGTAACTCAGGCTTATGCTTCGTGTAACGTGATGCATGTACTCTCTTCAAAACTATACAATGACCAACAAAACAGAAACATATGACTTTTTGTAAATCATGTCATGCACATCTTTTCACAAACTTATACCATACTTCTTGTCTTATTCTTCACGTAGCAGAACTTTATACCCTGTGGGTGATCAGTCCACAGCAAACATGACTTTATACCCTGTGCTGATAGGTCCACGGCCCCATAACATAACTTTATATCCTGCAATTGATCCACAGGTCACGCTTTTATACCCTGCTATCGCAGGCGTGACATTTATACCCTGTGATCAAAAGCAGCTATAGCTTGTCTTTCGCAAACTCTAGATTCTCTTGTAAAACTCGTAATGTTTCGCAAACAAAACATATGTCGAATGTCAAATGCTTATGTCATGATGCATATGTTCATGTCTCATAATCACATACTTCTAAACGCAAACACAGACTCTACATCTCAAGAATAGTGCCATCAACCTTAAAGACTTCTTTCACATCACCACTAGCTTCCAAGTATCACTCAGAAGAATCCTCAAACACCTTAACATTCATTCCCTAACCCCTGTACGGATAAATAATCATAGCTTATAAAACTGGCAACATCGATCGATCGATGTGGTCTCCTTGATCGATCGATGTCTTAATTATGAGAGATCGATGTCCTCCAGAAACATTTCAACTTTTCACCCTCAGGACTTCGATCGATCTATGTACCTCTCCTGGTCGATCAATGTCCAACCCCCTGGACTTCTATCGATCGATGTCTTATTGCTGAGAGGTCGATGTCTTCCAGAAACATTTCAGATTTGGATCACCAGGACTTCGATCGATCGATGTGGTCCATTTGATCCATCGATGTTCAGTCTCCTGAACATCGATCGATTGATGTCCCTCAATCAATCGACTGAAGTCCTCCATAAACGTTTGAAACACTTCCCATGGCCACTTGGATCGATCGATGTCCCTCTGGGATCGATCCAAATCCCTATTTCTGCAACTTTTCTCAAGGTTTCATCCCAAAATCGACCTAAACTTCATCCACTTTCATTCCAAGCCTATGGAACACCTAAAATCAATCCTAAAACATGATTCCAACCTATGCAACTCTTCACAATATTGCTTTCCAATCTAAACCCAACTACAATTTGATCTCTAACCTTCCTTCAAATCACTCTCTTGCACACACACACTTCACGTTCTTTCAATCACACCCCAAATCAACCCTCAATCATATCATACTCATCAAATCTCTCAACTATCAATCGTTTCCATCAACCACACTATAGCAACTATGCAAATCTATCAATCAAGAGTTCATCACAAGGAAAAATAGCAACTTTAGGGCATGATTTTCACAAATCAAATTCATCAAAACTATCCTTCAAGATTTGGCCCAAAGATGAGATCTTTAATTCACTGACACGGATATAAAACACATAACACATAATTACATAAGAAGTAGAAATTAACAATGTGTGATTCAATTTTCCCTTTGTAGAAATTACGGCCTAAGAATCAAAATTACGTAAAACGTATAGAAAAGTTACTTGCCTTTGAATCTAAGGGTTCTTACAGTGTTCGGATTGAGTTCTTGAACGGCGTAGGCTTAGGATTGATCGCGATCCTCTCTTTCTTCTTCCTCTTCTTTTTTCTTTCTTCTTCTCTTCCTTTCCCCTTCTTTTGGTCGACTCCCTCTCCTCTTTCTCCCCTATAACCGATGCTCCTTATAGTGGGGAATTATGCTAATTGGCATAACTCCCTCAATTTTAATTCGGGGGCGATTTCGGTATTTTGGGCCTAATTTCTTAATTTCATCTTTCTAATTATTTTCTCACCCACAATGCATTTAACTAAGTCTCATAAACCTATTCATTCACTAAAATTATATTTTTAGTTATTTTCAAATTATTTAACGCTAACATTTAAAATTACGGGGTATGACATTCTACCCCCCTTATAAAAAGTTTCTTCCTCGAAACTTACGTACCTTAGTTAAAGAGCTAGGGGTACTTCTCCCGCATCTGCTCCTTGAGCTCTCACGTGGCTTCTCGCTCAGAGTGATTACTCCACTGGACTTTCACGTAAGGAATCACCCGCCTTCGTAGCTCTTGCTCCTTACGGTCCACAATTTTCACCGGCACCTCTTCGTAGGTGACGTCACCGTTCAGTTCCAATGGTTGTGCTTCTAGCACGTGACTCAGATCCATCACATATTTCCTTAATTGTGAAACGTGGAAGACATTGTGAACCTGTGCTAATATTGGGGATAGTGCCAGTCGATATGCCAAGTCCCCCACTCTTTCCAATATCTCGTAAGGACCAATAAATCGTGGACTTAATTTTCGTTTCACCCCAAACCTCATAATACCTTTTGTAGGAGACACTCTCAAATATACTTTCTCCCCTACCTCGAAGCCAAGAGTCGTTGTTTGGAATTCGCCCAACTATTATTACGGTCCTGAGCTGACTTGAGTTTGTCCCGAATGGTCCTCACTTTCTCTAACGTTTTCTCAAGGAGTTTGGGTCCGGTGAGGGCCCTTATGCCTACTTCATCCTAGTAAACATGGGATCTACACTTCCTTTCATACAATGCTTCAAAGGGAGCCATTCCAATTGCACTGTGATGACTGTTATTGTACGAGAATTCTATCAACTTCACCATTCTGTCCCAATTTCCTTTGAAGTCTAGGATACCAGCCCTTAGCATGTCTTCAAGTGTCTGAATGGTCCGTTCCGACTGTCCATCGATTTGGGGATGATAGGCTGTACTCATTCTCAATTATGTGCCTATGGCTCTTTGAAATGCTGCCCAGAATTTGGAGGTAAACTGCGGGTCTCGGTCCGATACTATGCTCACTGGAACGCCACATAAGCTAACAATGTTATCCATATACAAGTTTACCAACTTCTCCAAGGATGCTTCACTCGAGATAGGCAAAAAATGAGCTGACTTGGTTAATCGGTCCACTATGACCCAAATCATGTCACATCCATTCCTCGTCATTGGTAAATAGGCTATAAAATCCATCGTGATGTGTTCCCATTTCCACTCCGGGATTTGTAATGGCATCAACAATCAACCAGGCCGCTGGTGTTCGGCCTTAACCTGTTGACATACTAGACATCTCTCAATAAATTCCGCAATATGCCTCTTCATTCTTGACCACCAGCAGTATTATTTTAGGTCTCTGTACATTTTGTTGCCACCAGGATGTATGGATAGTCTGGAGTTGTGTGCCTCCTGTAGAATCTCTTTCCTTAACTCATCTACGTCTGGCACGCATAATCTTCCCCTAAACCATAGGCTCCCATCCTCTTTGGTCTGGAATCCCTAAACTTGACTGTGCTTGAGCTTTTCCGCGATTTCACTCAAGCTTTTATCCTTACTTTGAGCCTCTTTTACCGGATCAACGAGGCTTGGTGTGATAGTCAGAGCTGCCAGAACATTCACAGTGGATTCTACTAAGTCCAAACCAAATTCCTTCATTTCTCTTTCTAAGGGGGATTGTCGTGCATGATTGGATTTCCTGCTCAGCGCATCAGCCACCTTGAAGAATGGAAAGTCTTCTTCCTCCCTCTCAACCACACGCCTTTGCAAATATATATATATATATATATATATATATATATATATATATATATATATATATATATATTCAGATTTTTTTTAAAAGGCACTATACACATATATTCCAATGTACTACCGACAAGTTATATATTTTACGAACGTACGTTAACGTCACACCACTATATTTACCTCATATTTATGAGTATATTCAGGTCTTATATCATATGATATAAGTCATGGTGACAACAAAATTATTACGACACGTTACAAGGTTCTAAACCAAAAATTGTCGTATCGGGTGAATACCGAAACTTTGCCAACGTGTCACGTACTTGCCAAATATAGATAGCCAGCCCCTACACTTTAAAAATGGCCACAAATTTTGTGGCTTACATGGTATATTCAGCCATAAAATCATTCCATGTTGGCACACACAAATCTCCCCCAATTAAGGCCAAATTGTGGAGATTTCAAATTCAACAATTTTAGCACATGTAAGGCGCCACTTTACTCAGCCATGAGAGCTGAATATTAAAGTTTAATTTATGTATATTATGTGTAACATAATATATATAACATGTGCAAAAAGTTGGAATTTAATCGGAGAAAAATCGGGTAATCGACAAACGTCGAAAATTCGGTTTTCTACGAACACGACACATGGAACGTTTTTGGCATGACATATAACATGTATCTAGACACTTTTTACATACTCTATAAATTCTAAAGTGTTCTAGAAAAATCAATTAAGGGCTGATTAATTATTGTGCACTATTTTACAAAGTTTGCAAAAATAAAATTCAGCACATGTACAATCTACATCACATGCCACCTCAGCCTTGTTGGAGCATATGTGGAGCTTTGTTGACATCTTGATTGGTCAAGAATGAAGTGTACAAGGTTGGTGACATAAAGGAAGGATCTACATAAGGTAACTTTTCAAATTATGTCACATTTGTAACACATGCTGAAAATTTCAGCATGTGTGCATTGAGTTGGCCGAATTGTTAAGCTTAATTGTGACATATTTACTTCTTTGAATTATATGGATTGATTGGAAGATAAAATGGCAATGTTTTAAAAATATTATGGAAGTAATGTGATGATATTTTGAAATATCACACATGCTGAAAATTTCAGCATGTGTTGGAATGCACTTGGCCGAGTTTTGTCTTAAAATTTAGCATATTTGATTCTTCAATTTTCAAGGAATTAATCTATACCAACATGGCAAGAATTTGAATGTATCTTTGCTAGTGCACATGCTGAAAATTTCAGCATGTGGAAAATGCAAGGTGGCTGATTTTAAGGATGATAATGGAGATATTTTATCTTGCAAATTTTATGGAATTTAATATGAGACTTATGGCAGCATTTTTATGGCTAATTGGCACATGTTTTAAGTGTTATTTTCAGATTTATCTAGTCATCAAATGATGACATCTTTCATCCAATCAATGAGTGCCAAGTAAGCAAGACCTTAATGATCATCCAATGAGGAGTTGCCAAGTAAGCAAGTGAATGTTACAATGATGCAAGATATTCTTCCAAGGACTTAAGAGATAATTTTCAAGAGGAAGAAAAGGCATAGGGGGCGGCCACATGTTGATAAAAAGAGAAGAAGGAGCACAAACAAAACACAAGACAAGTCTTGCAAATCCAAGAGCTTAAAAACGTTTTCATCATCCTCTTCTTCTACACTTCTTTCTTTCTTCTCTCTAAAAGCCTATTGTATTCATATTCATACATCTTGAATAGGCTTCATATATACCACCATATACCCTATATTGTTGTAAAATATTGATCAAGGTGTGATCAATCTTGCATCCGCTCGGTGGTGGTGTTCGTGATCATTGTAATCGCTTACAAGGTTTGTAAAGGGTTGGAGTTGGTGTGTAACTCCATCAACCCTGTGTGGTAAGGTGTTGTTTGTTGTTTTGTGATTAGTGATAATGAGGAAGGTGTCCTCGAAGATTGGAGTAGGTTGATTTAATTGAACCAGGATAAAATTCCTTGTGTTCTTTACTTTTTAGCACTTACTTTCAGTTTCCATCACAGTGCATCATTTTCATCACGTTCTTAAAAAATAGCAAACAAAATTCAAAAATCACCAAAATTTCTAGAAACATAGACACACGTTTTAAGGTTCATTTGGCGCAAGTTTCAACCCTTTTGGACAAGTATAAGTCATCCAAACATCAAAAGTTCAGAGACTAGTGCAGTCTGATTTTCAGGCTTGCAAAGGTTGAGACTTTGAACGTATTTGACTAACTTCCCAAAAGCAATTTTCAAAACTGTTTCAACCCAATTAAATACACATAATAAGAGGTTTGTCATTAAATTTTCAGACCATTTGGAGTAACGGTTTAATCGGAATTAATTTTTCAAATCAGACTACTGTTTCTGGCAGATTTGCGCAATCTGACCACCAACGATTTTTAAAGTGGTTAAAGGTTGAATTTTAATCTGAATTTTTTGGGAGATACTCAGAACATATGAGACTAAGATCTCTCCAAATTTCAGAATTTTGGAAGACCTGTAACCTAGTTTTCAAAACGTTTCAAAACAGGTCCTGAAAACAGAAACGGCTTTCAGAAGTTGGGTTTTTGGTTTAAAACAATTTTAAAAACCAAATTTTCCGCACCCACTATTCAACCCCCATTTTAGTGGTGCCTTGCAGGTCCTACAAATATCGCGCACTTCTCTCCATACAGATAGTGCTGCCATATCTTCAGAGCGAACATCATTGCAGCTAACTCAAGGTCGTGGGTCGGGTATTTTTGTTCATAAGTCTTTAGCTGCCTCAAGGCATACGTGATCACTCTCTCGTGCTGCATTAGAACACAACCTAAACCATTCTTCGATGCATCACTATAGATCACGAACCCGTCTGTACCGGAGGGTTGAGCCAGTACGGGAGCTGTAGTTAATCTCTTCTTAAGCTCCGTGAAGCTTCTCTCGCATTCAGTTGTCCACTCAAACTTGGTCTTCTTTTGAGTAAGACGACTAAGAGGCACTGCTATTGTTGAAAACCCCTCAACAAACTTTCTGTAATAGCCAGCCAAACCCAAGAAACTTCGCACCTCGGTGACGTTAGTGGGTCTAGGCCACTCGGTGATCGCTTCCACTTTCCTCGGATCCACAGCAATCCCTTCTTCTGATATTACATGACCAAGGAAGGTCACACTCTTAACCAGAACTCACACTTACAAAATTTAGTATACAACTGTTTATGTCTCAGTATGCTCAAAACGACTCTCAGATGCTCAGCATGGGTTTGTTCATCAGGCGAGTACACAAGGATGTCGTCTATGAATACTACCACGAATTTATCCAGTTGTTCCCTGAGGACAGTATTCATAAGGTCCATAAAGGCAGCGGGGGTATTTGTTAATCCAAAGAACATTACTAGAAACTCGTAGTGCCCGTATCTTGTACGGAAGGCTGTCTTTGCTATGTCTTCAGCCTTTACTCTTAGCTGATGATACCCCGACCGAAGATCGATTTTAGAGAAAATTATGCCCCCTTCAGTTGGTCAAATAGGTCTTCGATTCGTGGCAGTGTGTACTTGTTCTTAATGGTGATTTTGTTCAGCTCCCGGTAGTTAATGCAAAGCCTTAATGCTACTATCCTTCTTCTTTACAAATAACACCGGTGCTCCCCCAGGGTGACACACTAGGACGAATGAACTTCTTGTCCAACAACTCTTGCAATTGTTCCTCAGTTCTCTTAACTCTGTCGGAGCCATTCTGTAAGGAGCTTTAGAAATAGGTTCGGCTCCTGGAATCAAGTTTATCTCGAACTCAACTTCCCTTGGAGGTGGTACTCCTGGCAATTCTTCCGGAAACACATCAGGAAACTCATTGACCACCAGAATCTGCTCAATAGATGGTACTTTCTGAGTAGCATCCATGGCATACACTAGGAATCCTTCGGCACCTTTCCTTAAGGCTCTGCACGCCTGAGCAACTGACATATACACCTTCTTAGGGATTTTCTTTCGTTCCGCATCCCCTTGAAACATTACTTCTTCCATTTTAGCGTTCTTGATTGTCACTTGCTTCAATCGACAATCAATGTTGGCGTGGTACTTGGCCAACCAGTCCATCCCTAAGATAACATCGAAGTCATACATCTGAATGGGGATCAGTGTAGCAGAGAACCTTTGTCCTTCAAACTCTAACTCGCAATCCTGGTACTATTGGTATGAAATCATAATCTGATGCTTGAACACGCAATGGAGTTTCTGACCACTCAGGCAGTTTAACAAGGTGCTTAGGGAATCTTTTTGACACAAAGGAGTGTCTTGCGCCACTATCGAAAAGTACGTTTGTAGACATCTTATCTACTAAGGCAGTACCTAAGACCATATCAAGTTTTGTATAAGAAGTTAAGCACATATAAACTTAATTCAATAATAATTTAGACTTAAACTAAATTGCACCTGTTACCACATCAGTGGCTTCATGGACATCAGTATCAGTCATGAGATGGACGCGGGCATTTGCCTTTGGTTTTGCTCTGGGCTGTTGGGCCGCTTTCCTCGGAGTGTTCTTCTTCATCTCGGGGCAATCTCGGATCATGTGGTCTACCTGTCCTTAGCGATAACACGCTCCAGCCAATTTTCTGCACTCACCCACATGGCTCTTGTTGCAATGGGGGCATACTCCCATAGTCTGCTGGACAATTGGGTTCTGCGGTGGGGGCCTCTGGAAGCTTCTCGTTGGGCCTCTTATTGGAATCTTGACCCAATGTCCGGGTCTACCACCCACTCTCACATCATCTCTCGGCCTCTTTCCTTTGTTAGCGGATCCAGTGCCAGCCTCCCTTGCTGCTAACCTTCGAAAATTGCTTTCCACTCGAAAACATGCGTCCAACATATCCTCGAAGGTTTTCATTCCGGCATTCACGATCGCCGATTGTATCCTCGAGTCTAGACCTCTTTCAAACTTGGCCATCTTGACACGATTATCAGACATGATCGCAGGAGCGAACTTTCCCAGGGCATGGAAACGGTCCGCGTAGTCTGAAACTGTCATCTGACCTTGCTCAAGTCGATCAAATGCCTGGATCTTGTTCAAAATCGATGTTTCTGGCACATATACTTCAAGAAAGCCTCACAAAATTGTGCCCAGGTGATCGGCGGGATCATTTACAAAACAGTACCGGCCCACCACTCTCCTGCTTTGCCATTTAGAAGGGGCGTGGCAACATCGACTTTGATTTCTTCCGGTACTTGCACCAACCGGAAACACTTCTCCACTTCAGCCACCCAGTGTTGCGCATCCTCAGGGTCAGTGCATCCCCCAAACTCTGGGATTCTTACCTTCCTCATCTCCCCATAGAAGAATCGGATGTTATGTTGAGGCGACGGAGGTGGCGGAGGTTGTTGTTGTTGTGCATAACCTTGAGCAATCACGGTCAGGGCATCTATAAGCACTTGAGGCAGTACCACTTGAGGTGACTGGCCACCACGTCCATTACCAGGATTTCCGGTGTTGTTTCTCCATGGAGGCATTCTCACTAAAAGATCAACGTTCCGTTAGACATCTAATAAATATCGAATGTTAGGGAAGATTGAATACGTAAGGTTGGGTGGATATGGAAACAGGATGTTATTAAGAAAAGTAACGCACTCGCACACACCCAACCCTGATCATACTTAGATTCTAGTATGTAGGACCTTCAAGGCATCACTAGAAGGGGTTGAATAGTGGGTGCGAAAAATTTGGTTTCTAAAATGTTTTATTCCAAAACCCCAACTTCTGAAAACAGTTTCTGTTTTGAGCATCTATTTTGTAACGTTTTGAAAACTAGGTTACAGATCCTCAAAAATTCTGAAATTTGGAGAGATTATATTCTCAGATGTTTTGAGTATCTCCTAAAAATTTCAGATCAAAATTCAACCTTTAACCCTTTGAAAAATTGTTGGTGGTCAGATTGCGCAAATCTACCAGAAACGGTAGTCTGATTTAAAAACTTTATTCCAAATAAACCATAGCTCCAAATGGTCTGAAAATTTAATGACAAACCCCTTACTATATTTATTTAATTTGGTTGAAACAGTTTCGAAAAATTCCTTTGAGAACTAAGTCAAATACGTTCAAAGTCTCAACCTTTGCAGGCCTGAAAATCAGACTGCACTAGTCTCAGATCTATTGACGTTTGAATGACTTATGCTTGTCCAAATGAGTTGAAACTTGTTCCAAATAAAACTTAAAACGTGTGGCTATGTTTCTGGAAATTTTTGTAATTTTTCAAATTCATTTGATATTTTTCCTATTGCAATGAAAATGAAGCACTGTGCTGAAAACTGAAAATATTGTGCAGAAAAGTAGAGAACACAAGGAATTTTATACTGGCTCGGTTAAATCAACATACTCCAGTCTTCGAGGACACCTTCCTCGATTATCACTAAACAAAATAACACCTTACCATACAGGGTTGATGGAGTTATACACCAACTCCAACCCTTTACAATCAAACAAGCAATCACAATAATCACGAACACCACCACCGAGCAGATGAATGTTTGATCACACCTTGATCAACCTTTCACAATAATAGGGCGTGTATGGTGGTATGAATGAAGCCTATACAATGTATTTGAATATAGATACAATAGGCTTTGAGAGAGAAAGAGAAGAAAGAAATGTAGAAGAAGTGTATAGAAACGTTTTTGCTCTCTTGAAATTCTAAGACTTGTCTTGTATTTGATTTGCTCTTCTTCTCTTCTTTTTATCAAGTGTGGCCCCCCCCTCTAGGCTTGTCTTCCCCTTGGAAATTATCTTTTAAGTCCTTACAAGAATACCTTGTATAACTGTGACATCCACTTGCTTGCCTGGCAACACTTCATTGGATGATCATCTTGGCCATGCTTACTTGGCACTACTTGATTGGATGAGATTTGTCATCATTTGATGACTGTACAAATCCGAACATTGCACTTAAAACATGTGCCAAATTAGTTTTTAAAATATTGCCAAATATCACATAATTAATCCCCACAAATTTGGAAGACAAATTGTTCTCATTTAAGTCCAAAAAATCGGCCAACTCATTCCTTCACATTCTGAAATTTTCAGCATGTGCAATATTCAAGACATATTCAAAATATTTTCATATTACTATTATATCAATCCCTTGAAAATGAAGAGGCAATTTATTATCATTTAGCACACAAAATTCGGCCAGCTTGATTAACACATGCTGAATTTTCAGCATGTGTTACATTTGTAACAAACTTTGAAACATTACCCTGTGTAGCTTCCTCCATTTTGTCACTAACCTTGTGTAGTCCATTCTTCACCAATCAAGATGCCAACTAAGCTCCATATAAGCTTCATCAAGGCTGAGCTAGGCATTTGACTAAGCTTGAACATGTGCTGAATTTATTTTTGCAAACTTTGTAAAATAGTGCACAATAATTATACACATATGGTATGTCCCAATCAGCCCTAAATTGATTTTTCTAGAACACTTTAGTATGTATTAAATATGTAAAAATTTTCTGGATACATGTTATATGTCATGCCAAAAACGTTCCATGTGTCGTGTTCGTAGAAAATCGAATTTTCGACTTTTTTTGATTACGTGATTTTTCTCTGATTAAATTAAAACTTTTTGAACATGTTATAATCATTTATGTCACACATAATATATATAAAATAACTTGAATATTCAGCTCTAACGGCTGAAGTAAGTGGCGCCCTATGTGACAAAAATGTTGAATTTGAAATCTCCACAATTTGGCCTTAATTGGGGGTGATTTGTGTGTGCCAACATGGAATGATTTTATGGCTGAAAATACCATGTAAGCCACGAAATTTGTGGCCATTTTTGAAGTGTAGGGGCTGGCCATCTATATATGACAAGTACGTGACACATTGGCAAAGTTTCGATTGTCACCCGATACGACAATTTTTGGTTTAGAACCTTGTAACGTGTCGTAATAATTTTGTCATCACCATGACTTATATCATATGGTATAAGACCTGAATATACTCATAAATATGAGGTAAATATAGTGGTGTGACGTTGATGTATGTTTGTAAAATATATAACGTGTCAGTAGTACGTTGGAATATATGTGTATAGTGCCTTTTAAAAAATATTAATATTTTTTAAGCAAAATAGATATATATATATATATATTTTATTATGCCTCACTTTTGGCGGAGGAATACCATTAAATCGTATATGATATGCCACATTAAAACCTTGCCAAGTAAAACCACCCTTGTGGATAAAACCTTGGCAAAGGAAAAAAGCGTACATATTTATACGATTGAAATTAGTACATGAATACAAAGAGTATGCCGTTGTTGTGGTTGCATCACCCAAAACGTGAGATATCGGATCCAGTTGCTGAATACATGAGATGTTGCTCCTCCAAGTCATATGTCACCAAGCATCCATGCATGTAAGAGAAATGAATCTTAATATATATATATATATATTATATATTATTTCACCTGATGAGTGGATCAAAGAATATGGGTCCTTGACAGAGAAAATTATATATATATCTATATATATATATATATATATATATATATATATATATATATATATATATACTCCAAATTGATAAAAGATTCTGTGTGATTACAACCATTCCCAGAATGAAGCACTCTCTTCTTCTTTCTCTTGTCGTTCTTGCATTGTTAATGGCTTTTGGATGTGGTGGTAATATTGATGGTAGAGATGCAAAAGAAGAAGGCAATAGAGCTATTGAAGACATTGGAAATGGCGGGAGAAAAATAAACATTGATTTCTGTGAAAAAGAAGATAAACAAGGGGAAATATGGTGGTGCTGCAATTTTCCTGGAGCAGGATGGACGTGCTGGGGCACCCTAGAGATTTGCCATGCCAACTGCCCACATACGCCGCCTGCCCAGAAAACTTGATGATTTTGCTTTGAATATATTGATCAAATATTGATCTGCCCCTTGTATTTGGATTCTATAGTAATATACGAAAAAAATCATCGATGATAAAATATATATATATATATATATATATATATGTGTGTGTGTGTGTGTGTGTGTAAAAACGTGTGATATGATAAGGAGAGAAGACTTTCCATTCTTCAATTTGTTGCCTTCATGCTTTTTCCAAATATATTTCCATTTGATGAACTACTTAGTTCATTTAACTAAGTACTTTACTTAATGAACTAGTTTAGTTCATTAATGGTGGCACCTGCAAATAGTTCAAACACAACAAATGTTTGCCATTTGATGTAAGCTTTAAAGCTTCATGGCTTGTTAGTACTGCAACATTATATATATATTATATAAGGCAGGTTTCTTGCAAAAGCGTGTCAAGTCATGTCATGCATTTCTTTAGCACGCGTTATTTAAATCATGCATTTTGTGAATCACTCAAACCCCTTTTTCTCAACAATCTCTCCCTTTTGATGATTTACAAAATAATCTTTAGCACATGATTTAAATTTGATCTCTCCCCCTCCAATCGTGCACAAATTCATATTTCGAATTTCAAATTTTGAATTTTCTCCCCCTTGATTTGTGCAATCAATCTCTCTCTCTCCAGTCAATCTCTCTCTCTCTCCCCCTGAAATCATGCACTCTCTCTCCCTTTATTTTGGAAAGAAAATCAAAAGTGCATGTAAATATGGAAAGAAAATATCAAATCAAATCAGTAGAAATCAGGCCTAATTTAGAACGGAGATTTTCGTACGTGGCTTGATTTAGTGCCTTAGTGAAGATGTTGGCTACTTGTGCCTCAGTGCGTACGTGATCTATGATAATATCACCATTGTTCATGTGATCACGAAGGAAGTGATAGTGTACTTCTATATGCGTGGCCTTAGAATGTAGCACGGGGTCCTTAGACAAGTTTATAGCACTCATATTATCACAATAAATTGGAATACGATTTACCATGATACCGAAATCAGAAAGTTGTTGTTTTAACCATAGTAATTGTGTGCAACAAAGACTAAGGGCCATGTATTCAGCTTCGGTAGTGGATAAGGCTACACTTGCTTGCTTTTTCAAAAACCATGAAATTAGTGAATTTCCTATAAATTGACAAGTGCCACTAGTGTTTTTTCTATCTATTTTACATCTACCATAATCCGCGTCGGTATAAGCATGCAAGTCAAATTCACAATCTTTATCATACCAAAGGCCTAAAGTGGGGGCGTGCTTAATATATCGAAATATTCTTTTCACACCATTATAATGAGATACTTTAGGTTGACTTTGAAAACATGCACACATACATTGAACATGATATCAGGTCTATTGCAGTTAGATAAAGCAAAGAACCAATCATAGATCTATATAAAGCATTATCAAAGTCTTTTCCATGTTCATCTTTATGTAATTTAGTGGTAACGCTCATACGGGTGGGGGACGGTTTTAGGTTTTCAAAATTTAACTTTTTAATCATGTCATTCACATATTTCACTTGGCTTATATGTATACCTTTACGCGTTTGTTTAATTTGCAAGCCAAGAAAGTAATTCAATTCACCAACCATAGACATTTCAAATTCGGATTTCGTGCAAGTTTCAAATTCTTCAACAAGTTTATGAGATATAGATCCAAAAATGATGTCATCAGCATAAATTTGAATGATTAGTAAATCCGATTTATCTTGTTTCAAGAATAGGGTGCTATCTATCGTGTCTCTTTTAAAACCATTTTCTAAAAGAAAAGTAGCAAAACGATCATACCACGCTCTAGGTGCTTGCTTTAATCCGTATAGTGCCTTTTTTAATTTGTACACGTGATCAGGGTATTTCAAATCTTCAAAACCAGGTTGTTGCTTCACGTATACTTCTTCTTGTATAAATCCATTTAAAAATGCACTTTTCACGTCCATTTGATAAAGTTTAAAACCTTTCATGCAAACAATAGCAAGTAAAAGTCGTATGGCTTCTAAACGTGCCACGTGTGCAAATATTTTGTCATAGTCTATTCCTTCTTTTTGATTATATCCTTGTGCTACAAGTCTCGCTTTGTTTCTAACAACTTTACCTTCTTCATTCATTTTATTTCTAAACACCCACTTTGTGCCTATTATAGTCTTATCTTATGGTCGTGACACTAAATCACATACATCATTTCTTACGAATTGATTTAGTTCATCATGTATAGCATCAATCCAAGAAGAATCACTCAAAGCATCAAATACATTTTAGGTTCAATTTCGGTATCATAGCATGGAATTGGTTTATTTCATCCGAATTTATTTTTCTACGTGGTCGAACACCGTGAGTGAAGTCGCCTATAATGAGATCGTGTGGATGATCCTTATGCCATCTTGGTTGATTATTTTCTACGTTCTCGTGCATTTCTAAGTGATCATGCATTTTTAGTGTGTTCAATTCATCATGCACGCCATCATTCTCTACATCATCTAATACGGATTTTAGTTCAAAATCATCGTCATATTCTTTATCTTTTTCAACCTCACCAAATTCATTAAACTTCACATGAATGGATTCTAAAATTTGTCTAGTGATAGGATCATAACATCTATATGCTTTTGAATTCATAGAATGTCCAACAAAAATGCATTCAATCGATTTTGATTCAAATTTATCTAAATTGTCTTTTGTATTCAAAACAAAACATTTGCAACCAAACACACGAAAGTAATCAAATTTTGGCATGCGATCATTTACTATCTCATAAGGCGTTTTATTTATTTTCTTTCTAATTGACAAACGATTAACTATATAGCATGCACAATTTACGGCTTCCGCCCACAAAAATCTAGGAAATTTATTTTCACACAACATGGTTCTAGCGATTTCTTGTAGTATCCTATTCTTTCTTTCTACTACTCCATTTAGTTGTGGAGTTCTAGGTGGCGAAAACTCATATTTGATTCCTTTTTCTTCGCAAAATGCAATCATATCCTTGTTTTTAAATTCACCGCTCTGTCACTTCTAATCTTTTTCACATTTAAACCGTATTCATTTTCAAGTTGCTTTATTAGCTTCGCAATCTCAATGGCACTATCATCTTTATTTGCAAGAAATAAAGTCCAAGTATAGCGAGAAAAATCGTCAACGATAACGCATGCATAATGACGTCCACCGAGACTCTTAGTGTGACTAAGACCAAACAAATCGATGTGTAGTAATTCTAAAACTCTAGACGTGCTAATTTCATTTTTAGGTTTAAGTGATTCGCGTGTTTGTTTGCCTTTAATACAAGATTCACACAACTGAAAGTTGTCTAAATCAAGTTTAGTCAATCCTCGTATTAGGTTCTTTCATTGAAGTGTTTCAAGTGTAGAAATGCCAATGTGTCCTAAACGTCTATGCCATAAATTTACGTTAGGTTCATTTGATATAAAACACTTAACCTTAGCGTCTACATGTCATCCATAGAAAGTGTAAAAATATTTCCTTCCCATTTTCCTTTTAAAACTGTTTCTCCATTTTTATTTATTATGTTGCAATATGGATGAGTAAAACACACATCAAAGTCGTTGTCAATAAACTGTGAGATGCTTCGAAGATTATAGGATAGATTACTTACCAAGAAGACATTGGAGATTTGAAGAGTGCTTGGACTTCTGATTGTACCTTTTCCGATGATTCTTCCTTCATTGTTGTCTCCAAAGGTCACGGATCCGTCTTTTGTGACCTTCTTCAACTTTGAAAACAAGATCGGGTCACCCGTCATGTGCCTCGAGCAACCACTATCAAGGAACCACTTGATAGATGTGTCTTTTGATGTATGGGTTCCCTACAATGTACAACAATGATTTAGGTATCCTTTTAATTTGGGTCCTTACGAGTTAGTTGTTCACCTCATTGTAAAATTACCTTTCGGTATCCATACTTAGGTGATCCTTCTGAGTTTAGCAAATGGTAAGAATGTAGATGAAGGAGCAATGTAGTAGACATGGGGTGAGAAAACATTAGGCCTTTGGCCGAGAATCCCCTTATGCGCATCATATGGTGTGCATTTTTGATATGTTCTAGTGTTAGTGTGCTTAGTGCGTGATCTAGATGTATGGAATGAATGTCGTGTATGGATCAATAGTTTCGGCACATAATTATATTTTGTATGATATGAAGAAGGGGTATGACGAGATGAAGGGAGAGGGGGCCTTTACGTCATCTTGGGCGCCATGTATGCCTTAGGTGTGTCTACTTTCTTGGACAAAACGAATTTGGTTGGTTTAATTGATGTTTCGTTTGTCTCAATGTATCCTAATCCAGTTTTATCACTATCATGCTTTTGTGACAAAATGATGCGATCTAGCATGTTAGTTTCTGTGTCAAATTGTTTCATCATTTTCGCTAAATCTGTATTCCTTGATTTCAAATTTGAAATCTCAGATTTCATTTCATTATTATGTGTAGTTAATGATGAGATCTCTGACTTTAATGCAGTTATGATGCATGACGACTCTCCTTTTGAATCGTTTAATTGAGAAACAAGATTCGTGTTAGAAGATTCTAACAACTTCTTGTCTTCAATGAATCGCTTCTTTTCTTTTGCGAGAATCTGAGTGAATTTGTGCAATTCTAAATATTGACTGAAAAGATCATCATATGAAGGTTCAAAATCAGAGTTAGAATCAGAAGATACCTCGTTTGGTGCTTTGGATGCAACATACTTGTGCCGTCTCCTCTTCTGTATCAGTCTCAGAGTCAGATGTGTCACTCCAAGTGGAGGCCGTGAGAGCTCTTCTCCTTTGTTTAGGTTCTGAGACGAGTCTATTTTTGGTCCGATCCTTGTCAGGGTGTTTGTTTGTTTGTTTGTCCTTGTTAGGACAGTCATAAGATAAATGTCCAAGTTTTCCGCATTCGTAGCACTTTACGTCCTTGTCATTTGCTTTATTTTTATTTCTTTTAGTGGAAGTAGCCTTAGGTTTGTTTTTAAATGACTTTCTCATGAATTTTCTCAAACCTTTAGCCAATAGTATTAAGTCATCATTATCTGATTCGGAAACGCTATCATCTACGTGATCAGAAGAAGTAGAGACGTATTCATTTGATTTAAAAGCAATAGTCTTACCTTGTTTTGACGTTGATTCTGATTTTCTTAAAGTGAGTTTGTTTTCATATACCTTTAGTGATCCAATTATTTCCTCCATTTTTATTGATTTGGTTTCTTTGCTTTCCTCTATAGCTGTCACTTTAGGATCTCATTCGGATGGAAGACTTCGTAGTACCTTTTGGACCTTTTCCTGCATAGAGAAAGCTTTGCCAAGAGACTCAAGAGAATTATAAATGTTAGTCAAGCGTAGATCCATATCAACAATAGACTCATTTGGCAATAATTTAAAGGACTCAAGTGTAGACATAAACATATTAATCTTGGACTCCTTTACTTGGCTAGTCCCCTCATGTTTCATCTCAAGAATTCTCCACATTTCTTGAGCATTAGAGCAATTAGACACATAACTAGATTCACTTTTACTTAGCCCATTTAGGATTAGTTGCATGGCTCTAGCATTCATGCTTAGTCTCTTTTTGTCATCACTAGTACATTCTTGTCTCTGTTTTCAACCTCTAGTGTGACACCATCTACAGTGGATAATTTGGACGGAACAAATGGACCGCCTTCTATAATAGACACATAGATCAATATCAATAGCCATAAGAAAAGTTTCATTCTTAATTTCCATTGAATAAAGGACTCACCATCAAAAAGAGGATGCCTTTGACTAGACATACCTTCTTGCTCGGTTTTGAAGCTAGTGATTGCCATCTTACTTAGATCGTTGGATCTTCTGATTGTGAGTGTGCATGCTCTCTGATACCACTTGTAGGACCTACAAGGCAACACTAGAAGAGGGTATTGAATAGTGAGAGCGGAAAATTTGGTTTTTAAAAAGTTTTAACTCAAAACCCTAACTTCTGAAAACAATTTCTGTTTTCAGGACCTGTTTGCAACGTTTTAAAAACTAGGTTACATGTCTTCAAAAATTCTGAAATTTGGAGAGCTTATATTCCCAGATGTTCTGAGTATCTCCTAAAAATTTCAGATCAAAATTCAACTTTTAACCTTTGAAAAATCGTTGGTTGTCAGATTGCGCAAATCTGCCAGAAACGGTAGTCTGATTTAAAAAATTTATTCCGAATAAACCGTAGCTCCAAATGGTATGAAAATTTAATGGAGAACCCCTTACTATATGTATTTAATTGGCTGAAACAGTTTTGGAAACTTCCTTTGGGAATTAAGTCAAATCGTTCAAAGTCTCAACCTTTGCAAGTCTGAAAATCAGACTACACTAGTCTCAGAGCTATTGAAGTTTGAATGACTTATACTTGTCCAAATGAGTTAAAACTTGCTCCAAATGAAACTTAAAACATGTTTCTATGTTTCTGGAAATTTTTGTAATTTTTGAATTTCGTTTGTTATTTTTCCTATTGCAATGAAAATAATGCACTGTGCAGAAAAGTAGAGAACACAAGGAATTTTATACTGGTTCGATTAAATCAGCCTACTCCAGTCTTCGAGGACACCTTCCTCAGTTATCACTAAACAAAATAACACCTTATCACACAGGGTTGATGGAGTTATACACCAACTCCAACCGTTTACAATCAAAACAAGCAATCATAATGATCATGAACACCACCACCGAGTGGATAAAGGTTTGATCACGCCTTGATCAACCTTTCATAATAATAGGGCATGTATGGTGGTATGAATGAAGCCTATACAATGTATTTGAATATAGATACTGTAGGATCTGCAAGGCACCACTAGAGGGGGAGGGGCTGAATAGTGGGTACAAAAAATGTGGTTTTTAAAATTAGTTTGAACGAAAAACCCAACTACTGAAAACAGTTTCTGTTTTCAGGACCAGTTTTAAAATGTTTTTAAAACTAGGTTTTAGGTCTTCAAAAATTCTGAAATTTTAAGAGATCTTAACCTCAGATGTTATGAGTGTCTCCTAAAAATTTCAGATTTAAATTCAACCTCTAACCCCTTCACAAAACGTTAGTGGTCTGATTGCGCGAATCTGCCAAAAACAATAGACTGTTTTAAAAAATTTATTCCTATTTGTACGTAACTCCAAATGCTCTGAAATTTTAACCACTAACCCCTTATATGTTATATTTAAATGGGTTGAAACAGTTTTGAAAAATTATTTCGGGAAGTTAGTCAAATACACTCAAAGTCTCAACCTTTGCAAGCCTGAAAATCAGACTGCACTAGTCTCAGAACTTTGGACGTTTGATTGACTTATACTTATCCAAAAGGGTTGAAACTTATGCCAAATTAACCTTACGACGCGTGGCTATTATTATGGAAGGTTTCGTAATTTTTGAAAAACGTTTACTATTTTTAAGAACGTAATCAAAAAGGATAAACAGGGCTGGAACAGAATATAAGTGCTGAAAGTAAATGACACCAAGAATTTTATACTGGTTCGGTTATAAACAACCTACTCCAGTCTTCGAGGAACACCTTCCTCGGTTCACACTAATCACACAACACAAATACACCTTACCATAGGGTTGATGGAGTTACACACCAACTCCAACCCTTTACAAATCTTGTATGTTGAATACAATACGCACGAACACCACCACCTTGCAAGATTGAAGATTGATCACACCTTGATCAATCTTTTACAAAAGATAAAGAATGTGTGGTGGTCTAAGATAAGCCTATTCAAGAATATGAATATAAGTACAATAGGTTTTTAGGAAGAAGAAAGAAAGAGAGTGTAGAATAAGAAGGCTAGAACGTTTTTGATGCTTCAAGATTGTAATGCTTGTTCTTCTTCTTGTTTTGTTCTTCTTCCTTCCCTTTTTAACATCATAGCCGTCCCCCCTTGGTGCTCTCCCCCTCTTGAAAATTGTCTTCTAAGTCATTGGGAGAATGTGTGGCATCATTGTGACATGATCTTGCTTACTTGGCACCTCCTCATTGGATGATCATTTAACTTTTGCTTACTTGGCACTCATTGATTGGTTGAATGTTGTCATCATTTGATGACTTGGAAAATCTGAGAATTCCACTAAAAAAATGTGCCAAAATCAACATAAAATAGTTGCCATAACTCATAAGATTATCACCCAAATCAAGCAAGATAATATTTCTCCAAACATAGTGAGAAAATCGGCCATAATGAGGACTTGACATGCTGAAATTTCAGCATGTGATACATGGCTCCTCAATTCAAATTACTACCAAATTTTCTATGATTTTTCTCTTAAAAATAAATCACCAATTAGTAGACAATATTCTTATCAGTTTTGGAAATGAACTTGGACACTAACATGGCCAATATTTTGGCCAAGATACACTCACACACATGCTGAAATTTTTCAGCATGTATGATATTCAAAATATCACAATTTTTGAATTCATATCTTATTCAAATTACTTCCAATTCTCCTTCAATTAATCACATATTTCAAGACACAAAATATAGCTCATTTTGGAGAAGAAAATCGGCCAGCTCTTAGTGCACATGCTGAAATTTTCAGCATGTGTTTCAAATGAGATAAAATTTGAATCATTACCTTTTGTAGCTTCTTTCTTTAAATCACCAACATTGTATGATTGATTCTTGACCAATCAATATGCCAAAAAGGCTCCACATATGCTCCATTTCAGCTGTATAGGCGTGTATGATATGTATGTACATGTGCTGAATTTTATTTTTTGCAAACTTTGTAAAATAGTGCACATTTAATAATACACACATGGTATATTCCAATCAGACCTTAATTTAATTTTCTAGAACACTTTGCGATGTATGACATATTTAAAAAGTGTCTAGATACGTGTCGTATGATGTGCCAAAAACATTCCATGTGTTGTGCATGTAAAAAACCGAATTTTCGATGTTTATCGATTACCCGATTTTTTTCTAATTAAATTCCAACTTTTTGCACATGTTATATATTATGTTACACATAATATACATAATATAAAATTTAATATTCAGCTCATAAGGATGATTAAAGTGGCGCCATTTACATGTGACAAAATTGAAATTGGAATCTCCACAATTTGGCCTTAATGTGTGGTGATTTGTGTGTGCCAACATGGAATGATTTTATGGCTGCACATACCATGTAAGCCACGAAATTTATGGCTATTTTTGAAGTGTAGGGGATGGCCATCTATTTATGGCAAGTACGCGACACGTTGGCGAAGTTTCGGTATTCGTCCGATACGACAATTTTCAGTTTAGAACCTTTTAACGTGTCGTATTTAATTTGTCATCACCATGACTTATATCATATGATATAAGACCTGAATATACTCATAAATATGAGTTAAGTATGGTGGTGTGATGTTAACGTACGTACGTAAAATATATACCGTGTCGGTAGTACGTTGGAATACATGTGTATGTGCCTTTTTCAAAAAATCTTAATATATATATATATTTATATATATATATAGGCATGTATATGTGTGGTGAGAGGAGGAGGAGACTTTCGTTTCTTAGTCTTGTTGCCTTTGTGCCTTGTCCAAATGTAGCTTCCTTTAATGAACTACTTAGTTTAATTAACTAAGTACTTCACTTAATGAACTAGTTTAGTTCATTAATGGTGGCACCTGAAAATGGTATAAACACAACAAATGTTTGCCATTTGATGTAAGCTTTAACGCTTCATGGCTCGTTAGTACGGCAACATTATATATGAACTATATAAGGCAGGTTATATGCAATATGTCATGCACATTTATATCAAGCACGTTTTTAAGCACATTTAAATCATATATTTTGAAATCACTCAAACCCCTTTTTCTCTACAATCTCCCCCTTTTGATTATTTTCAAAATAACCTACTTTCATGATTTAAATCCTATCGCTCCCTCTTCAATCATGCATAAATTCAAAATTTGAATTTTAAATTTCAAATCCGCTCCCCCTTGATTTATGCAATCAGTATCTCTCCCCCCCTTAAATCATGGTTTCTCACCCCCTTTATTTTGGAAAGTCAATCAAAAGCGCATGTAAAGATGAAAAGAAAATCATGGATTTTGAATGATCTCAAAGGTGCGTTCTTAAGGGTTATTTATTCAACCCTTTGAAAATGTCCCTTTTGGTACCCAAATTTGGGTGACCCTTCTGGGTCTTCCAAAAGGTGAGAAAGGTGATGGAAGCACAACATAATATACTTTAGGTGCAACTGCATCTGGCCTTTGGCCAAGAACTCCTTTATACGCATTATATGTAGGACGTTTTTGATATGTCCTTGTGTTAGTGTGCGTAGTGTGTGATCTAGATGGATGAAATGCATGTCGAGTATGCATCACTTGTTTCTTCTCATATCTATAT
Organism: Eustoma russellianum; assembly: GCA_036186865.1. Lineage (NCBI taxonomy): Eukaryota > Viridiplantae > Streptophyta > Magnoliopsida > Gentianales > Gentianaceae > Eustoma > Eustoma russellianum. The sequence goes on from AP025040.1 coordinate 31,214,478, forward strand.
GGTACAAAATTGTATTTCTTATGATATGAAGAAGAAGTATGACGAGATGTGGGGAAAGGGGGTCTTTGCATCATCTTAGATGCCGTTTTTGGTTTTGGAGTGTCTACTTTCTTAGACACTACAAACTTGGTTGGTTTGATGGATACTTCGTTTGTTTCAATGTATCCTAAACCCGTTTTGTCACTATCATGCTTTTGTGAAGAAATAATGTGATCTAGCATGTTTGTTCCCTTATCAAATTTCTTCACCATTTTCTCTAAATTCGCATTCCTTGATTTCAAGTTTGAAATCTCGGATTTCATTTCATTATTGTGCATAGTCAATGATGAGACCTCTGAATTTAATGCATTAATGATGCGTGACGACTCTTCTTTTGAATCGCTTAATTGAGACACAAGATCTTTGTTAGAAGATTCTAACAATTTCTTGTATTCAATTAATCGTTTCTTTTCTTTTGCTAGAGTCTTTGAGAACTTATGCAATTCTAAATATTGACTAAATAAATCATCATAAGAACATTCAGAATCGGAATCAGAGTCGAAAGATACCTCATTTGATGCTTTAGAGTAAAGCATACTTGTGCCTTGTGTTCTTCCGTATCATCAGTCTCAGAGTCAGATGTGTCACTCCAAGTGGAGGCTTTGAAGGCTCTTCTCCTTTGCTTAGGTTCTGAGACGATTCTATTCTTGTTCCGATCCTTGTCAGGGTATTTGTTTTTTTGCTTTTCTTTATTAGGGCAGTCATATGATAGATGTCCAAGTTTGCCGCATTCATAGCACTTTATTTCCTTATTTTTATTTTTATGATCCTTAGATGAGGTAGACTTATGTTTAATCGATTTTCTCAATATTTTTTTAATCTTTTAGCCATCGTGATTAAGTCCTCATCATCGGAATCTATGTCACTATCATCTACGACGTATTCATTTGATTTAAATGCTATAGCCTTATCATTACTGGAAATAGACTCAGAATGTCTTAAAGCGAGTTTATTTTCATATACCTTTAGTGATCTAATTAGTTCTTCTATCTTAATCGATTTAGTCTCTTTGCTTTCTTCTATGGCTGTTACTTTAGAGTCCCACTCGGATGGAAGGCTTCGCAAGACCTTTTGTACCTTTTCTTGCATAGTAAAGGCTTTGCGAAGAGACTCAAGAGAATTGTAGATGTTAGTCAAGCGAAGATCCATATCAACGATAGATTCATTAGGCAATAATTTAAATGACTCGAGTGTGGACATAAGCATGTTGATCTTGGACTCTTTTACTTGACTAGTGCCTTCGTGTTTCATTTCAAGTATTCTCCACATTTCTTGGGCACTAGAACAATTTGAAACATAGCTTGATTCACTTTTACTTAGTCCATTTAAAAGTAACTGCATAGCCCTAGCGTTCATGCTTAGTCTCTTTTTATCATCACTAGTGTACTCTTGCCTAGGCTTAACGGCCTCTAATGTGACTCCATCTACAGTGGATAACTTTGATGGAACAAATAGACTATCTTCTATAATTGACCAAAGATCAATATCAATTGCCATAAAGAAAAGTTTCATTATTACCTTCCATTGAACGAAAGACTCACCGTCAAAGAGAGGAGGCCTTATGGTTGACATCCCTTCTTGCACGGTGTTATAGCTAGTGGATGTCATCTCACGTAGATCGTTGGATCCTTTTGTTGTGAGTGTTCCTATGCTCTGATACCAATTGTAGGATCTGCAAGGCACCACTAGAAGGGGCGGTTGAATAGTGGGTGCGGAAAATGTGGTTTTTAAAATTAGTTTGAACCAAAAACCCAACTTCTGAAAACAGTTTCTCTTTTCAGGACCAGTTTTAAAACATTTTTAACACTAGGTTGTAGGTCTTCAAAAATTCTGAAATTTTAAGAAAACTTAACCTCAGATGTTATGAGTGTCTCCTAAAAATTTCAGATTTAAATTCAACCTCTAACCCCTTCACAAATCGTTAGTGGTCTGATTGCGCGAATCTGCCAGAAACGGTAGACTGTTTTGAAAAATTTATTCCTATTTGTACGTAACTCCAAATGCTCTGAAATTTTAACGACTAACCCCTTATATGTTATATTTAAATGGGTTGAAACAGGTTTGAAAAATGCTTTCGGAAAGTTAGTCAAATACGCTCAAAGTCTCAACCTTTGCAAGCCTGAAAATCAGACTGCACTAGTCTCAGAACTTTAGACGTTTGATTGACTTATACTTATCCAAAAGGGTTAAAACTTGTGCCAAATTAACCTTATGACGCATGGCTATTATTATGGAAAGTTTTGTAATTTTTGAAAAACGTTTACTATTTTTAAGAACGTAATCAAAAAAGATAAACAGGGCTGGAACAGAATATAAGTGCTGAAAGTAAATGACACCAAGAATTTTATACTGGTTCGGTTATAAACAACCTAATCCAGTCTTCGAGGAACACCTTCCTCGGTTCACACTAATCACACAACACAAATACACCTTACCATATGGTTGATGGAGTTACACACCAACTCCAACCCTTTACAAACCTTGTATGTTGAATACAATACGCACGAACACCACCACCTTGCAAGATTGAAGATTGATCACACCTTGATCAATCTTTTACAAAAGATAAAGAATGTGTGGTGGTCTAAGATAAGCCTATTCAAGAATATGAATATAAGTACAATAGGCTTTTAGGAAGAAGAAAGAAAAAGAGTGTAGAATAAGAAGGCTAGAACGTTTTTGATGCTTCAAGATTGTAATGCTGTTCTTCTTCTTGTTTTGTTCTTCTTCCTTCCCTTTTTAACATCATAGCCGTCCCCCCTTGGTGCTCTCCCCCTCTTGAAAATTGTCTTCTAAGTCCTTGGGAGAATGTGTGGCATCATTTTGACATGATCTTGCTTACTTGGCACCTCCTCATTGGATGATCATTTAACTTTTGCTTACTTGGCACTCATTGATTGGTTGAATGTTGTCATCATTTGATGACTTGGAAAATCTGAGAATTCCACTAAAAACATGTGCCAAAATCAACATAAAATAGTTGCCATAACTCATAAGATTATCACCCAAATCAAGCAAGATAATATTTCTCCAAACATAGTGAGAAAATCGGCCATAATGAGGACTTGACATGCTGAAATTTCAGCATGTGATACATGGCTCCTCAATTCAAATTACTACCAAATTTTCTTTGATTTTTCTCTTAAAAATAAATCACCAATTAGTAGACAATATTCTTATCAATTTTGGAAATGAACTTGGACACTAACATGGCCAATATTTTGGCCAAGATACACTCACACACATGCTGAAATTTTTCAGCATGTATGATATTCAAAATATCACAATTTTTGAATTCATATCTTATTCAAATTACTTCCAATTCTCCTTCAATTAATCACATATTTCAAGACACAAAATATAGCTCATTTTGTAGAAGAAAATCGGCCAGCTCTTAGTGCACATGCTGAAATTTTCAGCATGTGTTTCAAATGAGATAAAATTTGAAACATTACCTTTTGTAGCTTCTTTCTTTAAATCACCAACACTGTATGATTGATTCTTGACCAATCAATATGCCAAAAAGGCTCCACATATGCTCCATTTCAGCTGTATAGGCGTGTATGATATGTATGTACATGTGCTGAATTTTATTTTTTGGAAACCTTGTAAAATAGTGCACATTTAATAATACACACATGGTATATTCCAATCAGACCTAAATTTAATTTTCTAGAACACTTTGCGATGTATGACATATGTAAAAAGTATCTAGATACGTGTCGTATGATGTGCCAAAAACGTTCCATGTGTTGTGTATGTAAAAAACCGAATTTTCGATGTTTATCGATTACCCGATTTTTTTCTAATTAAATTCCAAATTTTTGCACATGTTATATATATTATGTTACGCATAATATACATAATATAAACTTTAATATTCAGCTCATAAGGCTGATTAAAGTGGCGCCATTTACGTGTGACAAAATTGAAATTGGAATCTCCACAATTTGGCCTTAATGTGGGGTGATTTGTGTGTGCCAACATGGAATGATTTTATGGCTGCACATACCATGTAAGCCAAGAAATTTATGGTTATTTTTGAAGTGTAGGGGATGGCCATCTATTTATGGCAAGTATGCGACACGTTGTCGAAGTTTCGGTATTCGTCCGATACGACAATTTTCAGTTTAGAACCTTTTAACGTGTTGTATTTAATTTGTCATCACCATGACTTATATCATATGATATAAGACCTGAATATACTCATAAATATGAGTTAAGTATGGTGGTGTGATGTTAACGTACGTACGTAAAATATATAACGTGTCGGTAGTACGTTGGAATACATGTGTATGTGCCTTTTTCAAAAAATCTTAAAATACATATATTTATATATATATATAGGCATGTATATATGTTGTGAGAGGAGGAGGAGACTTTCGTTTCTTAGTCTTGTTGCCTTTGTGCCTTGTCCAAATGTAGCTTCCTTTAATGAACTACTTAGTTTAATTAACTAAGTACTTCACTTAATGAACTAGTTTAGTTCATTAATGGTGGCACCTGAAAATGGTATAAACACAACAAATGTTTGCCATTTGATGTAAGCTTTAACGCTTCATGGCTCGTTAGTACGGCAACATTATATATGAACTATATAAGGCAGGTTATATGCAATATGTCATGCACATTTATATCAAGCACGTTTTTAAGCACATTTAAATCATATATTTTGAAATCACTCAAACCCCTTTTTCTCTACAATCTCCCCCTTTTGATTATTTTCAAAATAACCTACTTTCATGATTTAAATCCTATCGCTCCCCCTTCAATCATGCATAAATTCAGAATTTGAATTTTAAATTTCAAATCCGCTCCCCCTTGATTTATGCAATCAGTATCTCTCTCCCCCTTAAATCATGCTTTCTCACCCCCTTTATTTTGGAAAGTCAATCAAAAGCGCATGTAAAGATGAAAAGAAAATCATGGATTTTGAATGATCTCAAAGGTGCGTTCTTAAGGGTTATTTATTCAACCCTTTGAAAATGTCCCTTTTGGTACCCAAATTTGGGTGACCCTTCTGGGTCTTCCAAAAGGTGAGAAAGGTGATGGAAGCACAACATAATATACTTTAGGTGCAACTGCATCTGGCCTTTGGCCAAGAACTCCTTTATACGCATTATATGTAGGACGTTTTTGATATGTCCTTGTGTTAGTGTGCGTAGTGTGTGATCTAGATGGATGAAATGCATGTCGAGTATGCATCACTTGTTTCTTCTCATATCTATATGGTACAAAATTGTATTTCTTATGATATGAAGAAGAAGTATGACGAGATGTGGGGAAAGGGGGTCTTTGCGTCATCTTAGACGCCGTTTTTGGTTTTGGAGTGTCTACTTTCTTAGACACTACAAACTTGGTTGGTTTGATGGATACTTCATTTGTTTTAATGTATCCTAAACCCGTTTTGTCACTATCATGCTTTTGTGAAGAAATAATGTGATCTAGCATGTTTGTTCCCTTATCAAATTTCTTCACCATTTTCTCTAAATTTGCATTCCTTGATTTCAAGTTTGAAATCTCGGATTTCATTTCATTATTGTGCATAGTCAATGATGAGACCTCTGAATTTAATGCATTAATGATGCGTGACGACTCTTCTTTTGAATCGCTTAATTGAGACACAAGATCTTTGTTAGAAGATTCTAACAATTTCTTGTCTTCAATTAATCGTTTCTTTTCTTTTGCTAGAGTCTTTGAGAACTTATGCAATTCTAAATATTGACTAAATAAATCATCATAAGAACGTTCAGAATCGGAATCAGAGTCGGAAGATACCTCATTTGATGCTTTAGAGTAAAGCATACTTGTGCCTTGTGTTCTTCCGTATCATCAGTATCAGAGTCAGATGTGTCACTCCAAGTGGAGGCTTTGAAGGCTCTTCTCCTTTGCTTAGGTTCTGAGACGATTCTATTCTTGTTCCGATCCTTGTTAGGGTATTTGTTTGTTTGCTTTTCTTTATTAGGGCAGTCATATGATAGATGTCCAAGTTTGCCGCATTCATAGCACTTTATTTCCTTATTTTTATTTTTATGATCCGTAGATGAGGTAGACTTATGTTTAATCGATTTTCTCAATATTTTTTTAATCTTTTAGCCATTGTGATTAAGTCCTCATCATCGGAATCTATGTCACTATCATCTACGACGTATTCATTTGATTTAAATGCTATAGCCTTATCATTACTGGAAATAGACTCAGAATGTCTTAAAGCGAGTTTATTTTCATATACCTTTAGTGATCTAATTAGTTCTTCTATCTTAATCGATTTAGTCTCTTTGCTTTCTTCTATGGGTGTTACTTTAGAGTCCCACTCGGATGGAAGGCTTCGCAAGACCTTTTGTACCTTTTCCTGCATAGTAAAGGTTTTGCCAAGAGACTCAAGAGAATTGTAGATGTTAGTCAAGCGAAGATCCATATCAACGATAGATTCATTAGGCAATAATTTAAATGACTCGAGTGTGGACATAATCATGTTGATCTTGGACTCTTTTACTTGACTAGTGCCTTCGTGTTTCATTTCAAGTATTCTCCACATTTCTTGGGCACTAGAACAATTTGAAACATAGCTTGATTCACTTTTACTTAGTCCATTTAAAAGTAACTGCATAGCCCTAGCGTTCATGCTTAGTCTCTTTTTATCATCACTAGTGTACTCTTGCCTAGGCTTAACGACCTCTAATGTGACTCCATCTACAGTGGATAACTTTGATGGAACAAATAGACTATCTTCTATAATTGACCAAAGATCAATATCAATTTCCATAAAGAAAAGTTTCATTATTACCTTCCATTGAACGAAAGACTCGCCGTCAAAGAGAGGAGGCCTTATGGTTGACATCCCTTCTTGCACGGTGTTATAGCTAGTGGATGTCATCTCACGTAGATCGTTGGATCCTTTTGTTGTGAGTGTTCCTATGCTCTGATACCAATTGTAGGATCTGCAAGGCACCACTAGAAGGGGGGGGGGTTGAATAGTGGGTGCGGAAAATGTGGTTTTTAAAATTATTTTGAACCAAAAACCCAACTTCTGAAAACAGTTTCTCTTTTCAGGACCAGTTTTAAAACATTTTTAACACTAGGTTGTAGGTCTTCAAAAATTCTGAAATTTTAAGAAAACTTAACCTCAGATGTTATGAGTGTCTCCTAAAAATTTCAGATTTAAATTCAACCTCTAACCCCTTCACAAATCGTTAGTGGTCTGATTGCGCGAATCTGCCAGAAACGGTAGACTGTTTTGAAAAATTTATTCCTATTTGTACGTAACCCCAAATGCTCTGAAATTTTAACGACTAACCCCTTATATGTTATATTTAAATGGGTTGAAACAGGTTTGAAAAATTCTTTCGGAAAGTTAGTCAAATACACTCAAAGTCTCAACCTTTGCAAGCCTGAAAATCAGACTGCACTAGTCTCAGAACTTTAGACGTTTGATTGACTTATACTTATCCAAAACGGTTAAAACTTGTGCCAAATTAACCTTATGACGCATGGCTATTATTATGGAAAGTTTTGTAATTTTTGAAAAACGTTTACTATTTTTAAGAACGTAATCAAAAAAGATAAACAGGGCTGGAACAGAATATAAGTGCTGAAAGTAAATGACACCAAGAATTTTATACTGGTTCGGTTATAAACAACCTAATCCAGTCTTCGAGGAACACCTTCCTCGGTTCACACTAATCACACAACACAAATACACCTTACCATATGGTTGATGGAGTTACACACCAACTCCAACCCTTTACAAACCTTGTATGTTGAATACAATACGCACGAACACCACCACCTTGCAAGATTGAATATTGATCACACCTTGATCAATCTTTTACAAAAGATAAAGAATGTGTGGTGGTCTAAGATAAGCCTATTCAAGAATATGAATATAAGTACAATAGGCTTTTAGGAAGAAGAAAGAAAAAGAGTGTAGAATAAGAAGGCTAGAACGTTTTTGATGCTTCAAGATTGTAATGCTGTTCTTCTTCTTGTTTTGTTCTTCTTCCTTCCCTTTTTAACATCATAGCCGTCCCCCCTTGGTGCTCTCCCCCTCTTGAAAATTGTCTTCTAAGTCCTTGGGAGAATGTGTGGCATCATTTTGACATGATCTTGCTTACTTGGCACCTCCTCATTGGATGATCATTTAACTTTTGCTTACTTGGCACTCATTGATTGGTTGAATGTTGTCATCATTTGATGACTTGGAAAATCTGAGAATTCCACTAAAAAAATGTGCCAAAATCAACATAAAATAGTTGCCATAACTCATAAGATTATCACCCAAATCAAGCAAGATAATATTTCTCCAAACATAGTGAGAAAATCGGCCATAATGAGGACTTGACATGCTGAAATTTCAGCATGTGATACATGGCTCCTCAATTCAAATTACTACCAAATTTTCTTTGATTTTTCTCTTAAAAATAAATCACCAATTAGTAGACAATATTCTTATCAATTTTGGAAATGAACTTGGACACTAACATGGCCAATATTTTGGCCAAGATACACTCACACACATGCTGAAATTTTTCAGCATGTATGATATTCAAAATATCACAATTTTTGAATTCATATCTTATTCAAATTACTTCCAATTCTCCTTCAATTAATCACATATTTCAAGACACAAAATATAGCTCATTTTGTAGAAGAAAATCGGCCAGCTCTTAGTGCACATGCTGAAATTTTCAGCATGTGTTTCAAATGAGATAAAATTTGAAACATTACCTTTTGTAGCTTCTTTCTTTAAATCACCAACACTGTATGATTGATTCTTGACCAATCAATATGCCAAAAAGGCTCCACATATGCTCCATTTCAGCTGTATAGGCGTGTATGATATGTATGTACATGTGCTGAATTTTATTTTTTTGGAAACTTTGTAAAATAGTGCACATTTAATAATACACACATGGTATATTCCAATCAGACCTTAATTTAATTTTCTAGAACACTTTGCAATGTATGACATATGTAAAAAGTGTCTAGATACGTGTCGTATGATGTGCCAAAAACGTTCCATGTGTTGTGTATGTAAAAAACCGAATTTTCGATGTTTATCGATTACCCGATTTTTTTCTAATTAAATTCCAACTTTTTGCACGTGTTATATATATTATGTTACACATAATATACATAATATAAACTTTAATATTCAGCTCATAAGGCTGATTAAAGTGGCGCCATTTACGTGTGACAAAATTGAAATTGGAATCTCTACAATTTGGCCTTAATGTGGGGTGATTTGTGTGTGCCAACATGAAATGATTTTATGGCTGCAGATACCATGTAAGCCACGAAATTTATGGCTATTTTTGAAGTGTAGGGGCTGGCCATCTATTTATGGCAAGTACTGACACGTTGGCGAAGTTTCTGTATTCGCCCGATACGACAATTTTCGGTTTAGAACCTTTTAACGTGTCGTATTTAATTTTTCATCACCATGACTTATATCATATGATATAAGACCTGAATATACTCATAAATATTAGTTAAGTATGGTGGTGTGACGTTAACGTATGTACGTAAAATATATAACGTGTCGGTAGTACGTTGGAATACATGTGTATGTGCCTTTTTCCAAAAATCTGAAAATATATATTTATATATATATATAGGCGTGTATATGTGTGGTGAGAGGAGGAGGAGACTTTTCTTTCTTAGTCTTGTTGCCTTTGTGCCTTGTCCAAATGTAGCTTCCTTTAATGAACTACTTAATTTAATTAACTAAGTACTTCACTTAATGAACTAGTTTAGTTCATTAATGATGACACCTGAAAATGGTATAAACACAACAAATGTTTGCCATTTGATGTAAGATTTAACGCTTCATGGCTCATTAGTACGGCAACATTATATATGAACTATATAAGGCAGGTTATATGCAATATGTCATGCACATTTATATCAAGCACGTTTTTAAGCACATTTAAATCATACATTTTGAAATCACTCAAACCCCTTTTTCTCTACAGATACAATAGGCTTTGAGAGAGAAAGAGAAGAAAGAAATATAGAAGAAGGGTATAGAAACGTTTTTGCTCTCTTAAAATCCTAAGACTTGTCGTGTATTTGATTTGCTCTTCTTCTCTTCTTTTTATCAATTGTGGCCGGCCCCCTCTAGGCTTGTCTTCCCCTTGGAAATTATCTTTTAAGTCCTTGTAAGAATACCTTGTATAATTGTGACATCCACTTATTTACTTGGCAACACTACATTGGATGATCATCTTGGCCTTGCTTACTTGACACTACTTGATTAGATGAGATTTGTCATCATTTGATGACTGTACAAATATGAACATTACACTTAAAACATGTGCCAAATTAGTGCTTAAAACATTTCCAAATATCACATAATTAATCCCCACAAATTTGGAAGACAAATTGTTCTCATTTAAGTCCAAAAAATCGGCCAACTCATTCCTTCACATGCTGAAATTTTCAGCATGTGCAATATTCAAGACATATTCAAAATATTGCCATATTAGTATTATATCAATCCCTTGAAAATAAAGAGGCAATTTCTTATCATTTAGCGCACAAAAATCGGTCACCTTGATTATCACATGCTGAATTTTCAACATGTGTTACATTTGTAACAAAGTTTGAAACATTACCTTATGTAGCTTCCTCCATTACGTCACTAACCTTGTGTAGTCCATTTTTCACCAATCAAGATGCCAACTAAGCTCCATATAAGCTTCATCAAGGCTGAGCAAGGCGTGTGACTAAGTTTGAACATGTGCTGAATTTATTTTTGCAAACTTTGTAAAATAGTGCACAATAATTATACACATATGGTATGTCCCAATCAGCCCTAAATTGATTTTTCTAGAACACTTTAGTATGTATTGAATATGTAAAAAGTTTCTAGATACATGTTATATGTCATGCCAAAAACGTTCCATGTGTTGTGTTCGTAGAAAATCGAATTTTCGACTTTTGTCGATTACGCGATTTTTTTCCGATTAAATTCAAATTTTTTGCACATGTTATATATATTATGTCACACATAATATACATAAAATAACTTGAATATTCAGCTCTAAAGGATTAAGTAAGTGGCGCCCCATGTGAAAAAAACGTCGAATTTGAAATCTCCACAATTTGGCCTTAATTGGGGGTGATTTGTGTGTGCCAACATGGAATGATTTTATATCTGAAAATATCATGCAAGCCACAAAATTTGTGGCCATTTTTGAAGTGTAGGGGCTGGCCATCTATATATGGCAAGTACGTGACACGTTGGCAAAGTTTCGGTTGTCACCCGATACGACAATTTTTGGTTTAGAACCTTGTAACGTGTTGTAATAATTTTGTCATCACCATGACTTATATCATATAATATAAGACATGAATATACTCATAAATATGAGGTAAATATAGTGGTGTGACGTTGACGTACGTTTGTAAAATATATAACGTGTCAGTAATACGTTAGAATATTGTGTATAGTGCTTTTTTAAAAAAAATCTGAATATTTTTTTTTTGATGAAAGACGGGCGGTACCGTCCAGTTGTTTTATTAATATATGTTGCCCTCACTTGGGCGGAGGAATACCGTGGTTACAATCATTGTGCTAAGCTACAGAGGGAGACTCTCCCATATTAAAGAAAACAATATAGTAAAAATGTAGATAAACTGCAAAAATGTAGCCACCAATAAAATAACATTCGAACTTAATAATGGAAAGCTATAGAGAGAAGCTGATGCAGCCGTATGCTGTCTCCGTAATGCTGAATTTTTGGGGTAGACCACCAGAAGCCAAGTGTTATGTTGGTTCGTTGTTGTCCTCAAGCTCATGTGCTCCAGTCGACGCCATATGAACCATTGTCGGCATTCCCACAACAAAGAAAAGATCATCAATAGAATTCCTATGAAGCAGAATGTAAAGTGAAAGAGATAATTCCTGCACATACCGACGTTGCCCATATCCAATCTGAATACGGGCAACTGGGGAAGCATACACAGCTGTTGTAGACGGTTATGGCCAAAGGTACTACGTGCTTTGACCTCATTATCCTCAGCATTAGCATGAAAATGAAGCATGTTAAACGTATAATATGTGTGAAGTACTATAGCAGCAGAAAAAGGAGCAATGAAACAATAACATACCGACGTTGCCTATGTCGAAATAGGACATAGGCAACCATGTGCAAAATGCGCCAACCCATTGGGAGACATTATGGTCCGAATCCTAAGTTTGGCACGTCAGCATCCATCCTCAGCGCCCCTCGAACCTCACAGGGCAATTCAGCCAATGATGCGAAAATTTTAACCCCAGCTGAATTGTCTCCGTGCGAAGCTAATGTGTGTGCCATTGTATTGGCCTCACGATAACAATGCTGGAGAGATGAGCCATTGAGACGCATAAATAGTAATGTACGCTCCATCGCTATGGCATATGACCCCGTGAATCTATGTGGATTTAGCAAGTGCTGAACGAGAACTTTACAATCCGTTTCTAATATCAGAGTATCATGTTGACGCGCATAGAATATTAAAGCTAGCTGCATTGCCATTAGCTGAGCTCTTAAAGGAGTGGACACTGGTATCCGAAAGCAAATAGCCGAAATAAATGTGCCGCTATGATTGCGTAATATTGCTCCGCCCGCAGCAGAGGTATTATTAACTGCTGCATCAATATTCAACTTTAACTTGCCTGTTGGTGGATTTTCCCATCTTATAATATGAGGCCTCCTATTTTGAAAAGCAGGCGAGAATGAAAGAGAGATCAGATGTGGCACTCGTTGTGAAAACTTTCGACCTGTTGTGGCTCCACACCACGTATACACATGTTCTCGAACCTGCTCATACAATCTTGATGACGAAAATTTATCCTCGCCAAACCGATCCTTGCGTACTCCTTCCATATAACCCATACCATGAAGGATGGGACTATGACACGCAACTGACCTAACATTGTATGTTGAGAGGAAGATCTCCACCACCTCATCAAATATAGTCCCAGCGACGTTGTGTTTGGCAAAGGACCCGAAAATATAATAGATAATTCCTGCCATAAGGGTGTGATTAACTAGCACTGCAGAAAGATATGATCAATGTTATCTGAAGCACGTTTGCAGAAGATGCACTGCGTCGGGAATATATGTTGCCAGCGCCGAAGGTTATCAGATAAAGGCAACGCATGACGCCATAATCTCCATAAGAATAATCTGCCGCCCAATGGCATTTATGGCCACCAAATAAATTTTGAATAGGGACATGATTCTGCATCAGATAATATATTATATATGGATTTAAGTGAGAATTGACCCATACTATCCGGAGTCCATATGTGTCCTTCCGACGTCACTTGTACATACTCAGTTATCAAAGAGTTAATATGACATATACGCTTCCAAGTTGGGGAATCATAGATTTGAGCATAGATTGAATTCCTCTGATCATATTTAATTCTGCTATACTCAGCCTACAATGAAATGGAGTGATAATACTTCCACCATAAACGACAATCATATGCCGTTTGCAATATATGCAAATTACGAATGTCTAAGCCCCCATATTCTTTTGGTCGGCTTATAATTTCCCAAGATTGCCAATGATGCCGTCCATGCCACAGAAAATTCGCCATTTTCCTGCTGATTACAGTGATTACACTTTTTGGCAAATTTGAGCTTGCCATAAGATGCGCTGGTACCGAGCATATCACATGTCTTAGAAGTATAATCCTACCAGCCATACTAAGTAACTTGGATGACCATGAATTCAAATAGGCATCTATATGTGAGAGTAGTGTCAAACAATATGCAGCACGGTTTATGCCTTTATATAGATAGGACCCCAAGTACTTAATAGGAAGCTGCGCAAGACGCATACCTAATGCTTGTGATACTGAAGTCGCAGAAACTGAATCCCCAAGAACTACCTGACTTTTATGAAAATTTACTAACTGTCCCGGTGCCCGCTGATATGAGTCCAAAAAGTGTCGAAACCTTTGCAAATTACGTGAGTCGCCATTGAGAAAAACAAGCAGATCATCCGCAAATCCCAAATGTGAAATTCTAGGGGCCCTGCCAGTGTTGAAACCACGAATCTTTCCTTCTGTCATAAGTGCATTAAGTCCTCGAGAGAAACCTTCTGAGGCAAAGATGAAAAGGAGAGGAGAGAGGGGATCACCCTGCTTTACTAGAGCAAAAACCAGCAGGCTTACGATTAATCAATATAGAGCAGCGTGTAGCGTCTAAATTATTAATTAAAATCCTCACCAGTCGTTGCTTGAAGCCCATTTTTGTCAAAAGCCCAGATAAGTATGACCAGCTCACCCTATCAAACGCTTTTGCCATATCTAACTTTAGAAGAACATGTCCCCCATGTGTTTGCTTATCCAAAATATGCACCATTTCCTGTGCCAATAAAACCTGCTCAGTTATATCTCTTCCCTTCATAAAACCCGCTTGGTTTGCCGAGATTAGTTTTGGGAGAACTGTGGAGATACGTGATGCCATGAGCCGCGTTATTGCTTTAGCAATAAAGTTAGTCAGACAAATAGGCCGAAATTCTGAGAAATTCACTGGATTGTCAACCTTAGGAATCAAGATTATAAGTGCTGCTGCAAGGTTTGCAGGCGGTCGGACTCCAATGAAAAATTCTTGAACCCTTTATGTACATCAGCAGAAATGATCGCCCAAAAGTGTCTATAGAAAGAACCCGAAAAACCATCTGGCCCTGCAGCACTTGATGGGTTAAGATCCCAGACGACATCCTTTACTTCAGCTAGGGTTGGCTGCTGCATTAAGTAGTTATTTTCCTCTTCTGATAAGATTAATGGAATATATTGTAGAATATCATCATAACCATTTGTGGGTTCCGATGTGAATAATCGTTGGAAATACTGAACTGCTTCGATTTCTAGGCCACTTTGACTATCAATTTCAGCTCCGTCTTCCTTGACAATGTGGGTGATATTTTGTCGCCGTCGGCGCTCCTTGACAATTTGATGGAAATATTTTGTATTAGCATCTCCTTCGCGCATCCATTTAATATTCGCTTTTTGATCACAAAAAATCAATGCTCTTGACTGTGCTAACTGCATCTTAGCCATAGCTGAATGATAATTCTGTCGAGTGGCATCCGATGGCGACTCCTCAAATAATTTTTCACACCTCATGACATCCTCTTCCGAGTGTCGCACTGCGTCAAAAATATTCCCAAATACTTCCTTATTCCAGCGATTAAGACATTTTTTCAACTGCTTTAATTTATCATAAAAACCACGCATTCCGCCAATAGTAGGAAATGATTGCCAATGATGAGCGACATAAGAATGAAAATCTGGATGCGTCGCCCATGCATCCAGATAACGAAATGATGATGATGTTGTGGTTGGTGTTGTCCGGCATTCTAGAAACAATGGAGAATGGTCCGACGTTGCACGATTCAGATGTTGATATCTGACAGAGTCAAACAAATCAAAAAAGTCCGAGGAGCTTAAGTAGCGATCTAGACGTCGACTGACCCGTCCTAACCCCCTTCCGTCTGACCATGTAAACATCGAGCCTTGAAACTCAATGGATTGCAAGGAGCATTGAGCCACAACGTCATTAAAATCCTGTAGCGTACTTAAAGATGGTATGGCACGGCCTCTATGCTCATCTAGAGATAGAAATGTGTTGAAATCCCCCCAATAATCCATCGCATATCCATAATAGCGTGAAAAGATGTCAGGTCAGCCCATAATGGTCTACGGGCTGATATCGTATGTAGCGCATAAACTATTGTAAACCAGAAAGAATCTCCTGTTGGCGTCCACATAAATTGCATGGAGTGATTCTGAATGCCCAGCCTATGATTCTGTAACTGCAAAACAGAATGACTCCAAAAAAACCCATATTGAATTATCATTTACAGATTCTGCATGGGAAAACCCTAGCTTAAGTCGATAAGAGAGCAACTCCGATGACCTTAACTTTGGCTCTATTACTACCAAAAGATGAAAGTTATAGCGACGATTTAATGTAAGTAACCTAGAAAACGAAGTCCGTATACCTCGTACATTCCACGTAAGTATTCTCATTGATTAGACAAAATATCAAAAGAGTTTGAGAGTGCCGCACGTGACCGTGTGATAGGAGGCGAGAAAGGATCTTGCTCTCGGACACATCGCCTTAGAAGCCTAGGAGGCACTTGAAATTCTGTAGTCTGCGTATTCTGCATTGGCGATGATGGCTGCATAGGAGAGATATTGATAACTTGCTTACGAGCTTCATCAACCACCACCGATTCAACCATATCACAAACATACTTCATAAAACCTTCTTGTGTTGAAATATCATGTAAAAGACATTGTTGTAACTCTGCTTCATCATCAGATACTGATACGTACTGTGGCATAGCAGGCAAATCACCAAGAATACTGTCATCAATGCTTTTCAACCGAGATATATCTTGTGCATTAGAAATTTGTACTCGTGTAAATAAATCTGGCGATAAAACTGGTGACCTTCTAGACTGCGTTATTTGAGATTCCAAGGCAGCGCCTGCATGATCACTGATAGCAACTGTTGGCTGTGTCTTCATAGGCGTCCAACGTGTATTGGCCTTCTGTGATATGTGCTGCACAACCTGAGGAGAATTCTGTGGCTGGATATCAGATGTTTGCTCCCCTCCACACGCATCCTTCTTATGACCAAGACGAGAGCAAAGGTCACAGTATTGTGGAAGATCTTCATACACAACAGATTGTGAAAGACATCTCTTTGACAATTGGATATAGACTCGTTCCGGCAATTCTTTAGAAACATCAATTTCCACACATAATCTAGCTACTGATGGGCGTAATTGTTGAGATGTAGCATTATCCATCTTCATAGGAGTACCAATCATCTTACCTATCTGGAAAAGAGCCTCTTTTTGATGAAAGTGTAGTGGTAGGCCAGGGAGTGAAATCCACACGGGGACAATGGGCACATCAATTTTCGGATCATAGTCCGGAGTCCATTTTGTAACACGTATATATTTTCCGGCAATGGTCCAACTGCGTCGTGCAAAACATCTGAGATAATCTTGTTCCTGGGTGAAGTGCATTACGATATGATTGGAATCTAACAGCGCCACACGTACTACACTATGAAACCCAATGCGATCAATATTGGATCGAATGGTTGTCAATGGAGGCCTACCATACCAGAATGATCCAACCAAAGAAAATCTGTAGGGTTCCGATAATGCCGCAACCTCTTCGTCTGAGAAGGAAATCATTGGACTACCCTTGTACCGTTGTATGTGTTTATCGGCAATCTGGGGCGCGACATTAGATTTGAAAAGCAATGCAAAAGTTGGCTGTTTTCCAGCCGGCATCGATGGCGTCCGATTACTCTCCTCCATATCTGCGATCGATGCTGATGGTTGTCGGAAACAGAAAAGGAAAAAATGCAATGAGAGGATGAGGATGACGATATGTTTCCGGTTGCAGTGAGCAGCCGACGACTATTGCCGCCACCATGATTCCCCAGAGCACGCCGCCGCCATTAAAAATTTTTATAATATATATATATATATATGTAAAAATGTGTGATATGATAAGGAGAGAAGACTTTCCATTCTTCAATTTGTTGCCTTCATGCCTTTTCCAAATATATTTCTATTTGATGAACTACGCTGTTCATTTAACTAAGTACTTCACTTAATGAACTAGTTTAGTTCATTAATGGTGGCACCTGAAAATAGTTCAAACACAAGTTTGCCATTTGATGTAAGCTTTAAAGCTTCAGGGCTTGTTAGTATGGCAACATTATGTATAATGTATATAAGACAGGTTTCTTGCAAAAAACGTGTCAAGTCATGTCATGCATTTCTTTAGCATGTGTTGTTTAAATCATGCATTTCGTGAATCACTCAAACCCCTTTTTCTCAACATAGTAGACCTGCACTTATACCTAAGGATCAAACTCAAAGGAAATTCACACCTCAGCTGGCTAAAAGATCATGAACTTAAGTTTCCGAGGTAGATCTGAAGCCTAGGCTCTGATACCACCTGTAGTTCCCCAACCCGATGCTGTCATCGGTACCGATGCACCCGTCGTAGCCTACTACAAAGACTACGAAGCGTCAAAACAAATCAAGCATACGTCATCCATGACGTAGGATGAATCAGCGGAAACGTCATGACAATTTAAAACTTTGATAGCAATGATACACCAATTTAAAATACAGCGGAATTAAAATGTGTCTGGTACTATGTCTAGTTACATCCAACCACAGATGAATCAACTAATAGCTAACATATAATAGCCTTCCAATTTCCTATTCAACATCTATCATCCAAATGAGCCCACTCGCCATCGTCCTCTATGAATATCATCTCATATTTAGTTTCACCTGAAAAAGATGAAACAATTGTTCTTAGCGAAACTGTGCTAGCAAATAACTCGTCTATACATCTTACGGAATCGCACACGACGAGTCACCAAAGTTCTTATATAAACAATGCCCAAAACAAGGTGCTCGGGTTAACAAATACATATCTATAACCATAAATCAAAGTCAAGTAAGTCATATATTTAATGCACCAAATGGAAGACAACACGTACAGAGTTAAACACCACTATATCAACAATCACCGACTGAAACATCCAGTGACGCAGGCTTATGTTTCGTGTAACGTGATGCATGTACTCTCTTCAAAACTACACAATGACCAACAAAACACAAACATATAACTTTTCGTAAATCGTGCCATGCACATCTTTTCACAAACTTTTACCATACTTCTTGTCTTATTCTTCACGTAGCAGAACTTTATACCCTGTGGGTGATCAGTCCACAGCAAACATGACTTTATACCCCGTGCTAATAGGTCCACGGCCCCATAATGTATACTTTATGCCCCGTGCTGATAGGTCCACAGCCCCATAACATAACTTTATACCCTGCAATTGATCCACAGGTCACGCTTTTATACCCTGCTATCGCAGGCGTGACTTTTATACCCTGTGATCAAAAGCAGCTATAGCTTGTCTTTCGCAAATTCTAGATTCTCTTGTAAAACTCGTAATCTTTCGCAAACAAAACGTATGTTGAATGTCAAATGTTTATGTCGTGATGCATATGTTCATGTCTCATAATCACATACTTTCTAAACGCGAACACATACTCTACATCTCAAGAACAGTGCCATCAACCTTAAAGACTTCTTTCACATCACCCACTAGATTCCAAGTATCACCCAGAAGAATTCTCAAACACCTTAACGTTCATTCCCTAACCCCTGTACGGATAAAGAATCATAGCTTACAAAACTGGCCACATCGATCGATCCATGTGGTCTCCTTGATCAATCGATGTCTTGTCCCAAGGACTTCGATCGATCGATGTCTTAATTCTGAAAGATCGATGTCCTGCAGAAACATTTCAACTTTTCACCCTCAGGACTTCGATCGATCTATGTACCTCTCCTAATCGATCGATGTCCAACCCCCTGGACTTTGATCGATTGATGTCTTATTGCTGAGAGATCAATGTCTTCCAGAAACATTTCAGATCTTGATCACTAGGACTTCGATCGATCGATGTGGTCCATTTGATCGATCGATGTCCAGTCTCCTGGACATCGATCAATCGATGTCCCTCAGTAAATCGACTGAAGTCCTCCAGAAACGTTTAAAACGCTTCCCAGGGCCACTTGGATCGATCGATGTCCCTCTGGGATCAATCAAATCCCTGTTCCTGCAACTTTTCTCCAGGTTTCACCCCAAAATCGACCCAACCTTCATCCACTTTCATTCCAAGCCTATGGAACACCTAAAATCAATCCTAAAACATGATTCCAATCTATGCAACTCTTCACAACATTGCTTTCCAATCTAAACCCAACTACAATTTGATCTATAACCTTCCTTCAAATCACTCTCTTGCACACACACACTTCACGTTTTTTCCATCACACCCCAAATCAACCCTCAATCACATCACACTCATCAAATCTCCCAACTATCAATCGTTTCCATCAACCACTCTATAGCAACTATGAAAATCTATCAATCAAGAGTTCATCACAAGGAAAAATAGCAACTTTAGGGCATGATTTTCACAAATCAAATTCATCACAACCATCCTTCAAGATTTGGCCCAAAGATGAGATCTTTAATTCACCGACGGATATAAAACACATAACACATAATTACATAACAAGTAGAAATTACCAATGTGTGATTCTATTTTCTCTTTGTAGAAATTAGTGCGTAAGAATCAAAATTGAGTAAAACATATAGAAAAGTTACTTGCCTTTGAATCTAAGGGTTCTTACGGTGTTCGGATTGAGTTCTTGAACGGCTTAGGCCTAGGGTTGATCGCGATCCCCTCTTTCTTCTTCCTCTTCTTTTTTCTTTCTTCTTCTCTTCCTTTCCCCTTCTTTTGGTCGACTCCCTCTCCTCTTTCTCCCCTTATAACCGACGCTCCTCATAATGGGGAGTTATGCTAATTGGCATAACTCCCTCAATTTTAATTCGAGGGCGATTTTGGTATTTTGAGCCTAATTTCTTAATTTTTCAAATTATTTAACGCTAACGTTTAAAATTATAAGGTATGACATAACCCCTTCGTACAATACATCTTTTTTCTTAGGTGTCCACCTCCTGGGGTTATCTGTGCGACGGGAAGCAGGGGTTGGTTCCCCTTGTGATGTAGAAGCAATATTCTAAACATGCTGAATATCAGGAGCATTCTCTCCACAATGTTTTTCCATGACCCAGCATGTGACAATCCATACAAAATAGAGGTACCTCTTCATATTCCACCATTGGGTAAAATTCAAATTGGCTCCCCTGGATATGAAGACGTGATGGTCGAGGTTTAGAGATATCCACCTCAATACAAAGACGGACAAGAGAAATAAAATGCTGAGTTAATCAGGCATATGAGACATAAAAAAAGGTATATGATGAAGTGAATGCAGATCATACCAAGTCTGCCTGCACCGACTAAGATGCAGGCAGAGATAACTAAGGAGTGCCAATCCATATGGAAGACCCAACAACTCAAGGTACCCGCAAATTTGCTGAGGTGAGGTCCAAAGTTATGGTACCACGGACTAGTGATGATAGACTCTGGTGCAAAAAGTACTGTGTCTGGGGAAACATCATTGCATGTTGAGCAAGATAGTGTGCCGCCATGTTGGCCTCTCTATAGACATGAGCAAAATTCCGGACGATGATGATGCAGTAGTGTCTGTAATAATCTAAGATGATAGTTGCCGAAGACGGACTGTGGTTGCCGCAGTCGAGAAATCATTTGTGCACAGTCGGATTCTAAAATAATGCAACGATAAAGTGAGAGAAAGTATAGCAGACCAAATACCGCTGCTTGGATTTCCGCTGCAAGAGGTGTACAGAGAGGCAGCCGAAAAGAAATCGCCCCCTCACAAGTACCAAGATGCTCACGCAAAATCGCCCCACCTGAGGCGTAGTACTTGCCAACTGCCGCATCAATATATATATATATATATATATATATATATATAGTCAACAATTTAGGGCCAATCAAAACAGGCATAATATAGGATGGCTACCGGCGGCTCTGGCGATTTTAGCTTGCGATCATGAATTCCATTTGCATTGCTGATTTTGTCTGCGATCACTCTCGTTTTTGGATTGCAAACGATCATCATCCTGAAAGTTCTAATCTTTTCTTTTAAATCTGATCATGGTATTGCATGATCCGCTGCCAGATCATGCAGGGAAAAATCTTTTCTTTAGGCTTTATCTAAAAATCTTGAGCCGCCTTTCTCCTCTTCGAGACCAGTTCAACGATACAAGGGATTGCCCTCTATACAATTCACTACAAAAGATGTATCTCGATACTCAATTCCTTATCAGCATACACTCATAGGCTCTTTTTGGCATGGTCGACCGAACATGAAACAATTAGCTAATTGCATGGAATGCATTGGCTTTAAAGCAACCCCCAAATTAGGGCTGCTAGATGAGAAACATGTTCTGATAACCTTTTCAAATGTGGAGGATTATCAACGTTGTTTTTTACGACGTACATGGACGTTGAGTGGGTATTTGGTGAGAGTAACTAAGTAGATACCCGACTTTGATCCACAGGTTGATAAACGTATTGTTCCAATATGGGTTTCTATTCGAGGATTGCCTTTGTATCTACACAACAAATCTGCATTATGGGATATTGCACACATGATTGGATATCCTTTAAAGATGGATTCTGCTACATCACAAGGTTTGAGGCCATGAGTCGTAAGACTATGTCTGGAGTTGGATATTTCAAAACCTTTACCACCTAAATTGCATATCCAGGGAGGAGACAATGAATTCTATCCTACAGTTGAATACGAAAACGTTCCCCTCTTTTGTGTTGCTTGCAGAACATTATGACATGAGCAAAAGACTTGTCCATTGCTAGCAACTACCAAGGCTTCAGATGCTCCAGAGGATCCATTGCCTAAGTCTAATACAACAGTTTCTAAGCGATGGGCACCAAAAAAATCAACCACACAATTGTGTAGAAGGATCAGAGGATTATGCTCAATTCACTCATACAAACTGAGGGCACTCTTCTTCCAGAGAATCCAAATTCTCTAAACACAAATTTTCCCACTTTGAATTCTCAGGAATTAGACATTAGTAACAAAGGACCCAGCAAGGAATCAGAGGATCCAACTTGTTTAGCAACAGATGTGCCCCCTTATCTTCACAGGATTTGGATATAAAACATACAACAAATAACACAGAGGAAGTCCAGGAGCCCGCATGTATTGAATCTCTGATTGAGAATATTATGGAGGCAGATCTGCCAAATGTGGGAACCTCTTTGGAGAGGATAGTGGATGAGCAGAACATTCGGTTGTGCACTACGGTTTCTGATACAGAGATAATTCAACAATTAGGACACAAGGAAAATTCATCTAGGATGTCCACAGATGGGATGCAATCAGTAGATTTACGTGAAGAAACAGGGACAGCAGCATGGAAGGCAGGACTAAAAGCATCATCAGAGGAATTTCAACGCATAATAGATTCACGAGACCAAAATCCTCGTCCCTTAGAAGAGTTACTTAACATTGAATTAGATCCACCTCATCCCAAACCAAGACGCCACCGCACAAAACAAGAGATGTTACGATCGTATCAACCGTCGCCAGTAAGGATAACTCGTTCTTTACACTCACACTCTTAATCTACTCAATGAATGGCTTAGTATGGAATGTTGGTGGCTTGTCCACCTCCTTAGTGAGATTGAAACGTTTGCTTAAGTCCCATAAGATTCATTTGTTGGCAATTATTGAACCAAAGAAGTCAGCCACACAATTAGAACGATTTAGACTTAAATTGTCTTACTCTAATGCAGAAGCAGTATGTGAAGGGAAGATCTGGGTGTTCTGGAATGCTTCCTCTCTTCGGCTACTACAGTCAACTCATGCAGAGCAATGTTCTTTCTAGCGATTTCATTTGATTGAATCGGATCTCACAGCTTGGTTCACTCCAATATATGGATTGCATACAATCACGGATCGTAGGCGTTTATGGACAGCTCTTCAACATCATCATGATGCACATTTTGAGCCTTGGTTAATAGGGAGAGACTATAATACTTTTCGTTCAGTTGATGAGCATATTGGTTTATCGACTCCGGTAATTTCTTCACTGAAGGAATTTAATGACTGTGTCGCTTATTGTTCTCTCATTGATTTACCATTTGATGGGTCTATGTATATATGGTCAAATAAACGAGGATTAGGTGTGGTTAGAAGAAGATTGGATCGTTTTTTATGTACAGAATCATTCAATAATCGTTTTCAGTCTTTGCGAGTGCGACATCTGCCACGTCGCACGTCTGATCATGCCCCTTTACTGTTGAGATGTGTGCAACAGCAACAACAGTGTTTAAGATCATTTCGTTTTCTGAATGTTTGGCTTGATCACCCTGATTTTCTTCCTTTTGTGCAAGCAACCTGGGAATCATACTCCACACGAGGAGGTATGAGGGGGTTGTACAATAAGTTACATTCCTTAAAAGAGACTTGCGTACATGGAATTCATCAGTTTTTGGGAATATTTTTGATACGCTATAAGAAGCAGAACAAGAAGCAATTCGTCTAGAGAGATTATATGATCATAATCCCACTTCAGAAAATCACCAAGACTATCAGCAGGCCCAGGCGCAGTACAAAATCACAGCAAGGCGGGAGTTATTTTTCTGGGAGCAACGTGCTAGGCTAAAGTGGATAAGTACTGAGGACGCAAACACCTCCTATTTTCATAGCATAGTGAAGGATAGGCATCATAGGCAGACCATTACTTCTATTTATACAGAAGAAGGAAATTTGTGCGATACTGCAGCTTCTATACAGCAACAAGCGGTGTCCTTCTACACAAATCTATTTACAGCAGAACACATTCAAGATGAGGAATTGCTTTTTAATGTAATCCCTCCTTTGGTCGCTCCGGAAGATAATGAGAGACTGATTGCATTGCCACAACTATCAGAGGTGAAGGATGCAGTATGTTCGTTAGATCAAAAAAGTGCTCTAGCGCCCGATGGATATAATGGTCAGTTCTTTCGTGCATGCTGTCATTTTGTAAAGGAAGATGTACTAAAAGTTATGCAAGAATTTTTTTGGGGCTTCTGCTGCCGTGGGCTATGGGCAGCACTCTGCTAACACTAAGTCCTAAAAAACTTGCACCCTGTAAGTTTTCGAATTTTTGTCCAATTAGCTTGGCCAATTTTGTCTAAGGTGGCAACAAGAATCCTGGCAACAAGATTGCAGCTAATATTGCTCAAGGTGATATCAGCAGAGCAAGTAGGATTTTTAAAGGGGAGGGATATCTCGAATCATATATTGATGGCAAAGGAGATGGTTCATCTCTTAGACAAAAAAGTACGTGGGTCAAACATTATGATCAAAACTAGATATGATGAAGGCATTTGACAGAGTTAATTAGAAATTTTTAACAAAACTCCTTCATCAATTTGGATTCTCGATCACGTTGATTTTTAATCATTTGCAAGGGACTTACATTTCTATTCTCATAAATGGCACACCCGCTGGTTTCTTTCAGCCATCTCATGGGGTCAAGCAAGGGGATCCATTGTCACCCCTCTTATTTATTCTAGCTTCGAAAGTTTTCTCAAGGGGTTTAAATCATTGGATAACGCAAGGAGCTATTTAGTCTTATAATGTTGGCAGAGCCCATCCATGTTTATCTCATCTTGCTTTCGCAGACGATTTGTTGATCTTTATCAATGGCAGTTTACACAATCTTAAGCGTTTCTGAGAGTTTCTGCAGTTATACCAGCATGCTACAGGACAAGCTGTTAATTACCAAAACAGCCAATTTGTAGCTCCCTTATATCTTCAGACAGCCCGGATTCAGAGAATGGAAAGCGCAATTCAGATGCATGTTGTCTCCCTGCTAATTAAGTATTTAGGGATATTGCTTTTTAAAGGAAAGGCCCGTACTTCCCATTACCTTCCACTGATTTCTACTTTTCAGGCAAAGTTAAACATGTGGCAGAATAAATTCTTGAGCCATGCAGGAAGATTAATTTTGATTAAGCATGTCCTGGCTGCCATTCCACTACATATCCTTGCGGTTTCGTTACTTCCTTCTAGTACAATAACTATCTTACACCGTATGATGACCAAATTCTTTTGGGGTGTCACTGATGGTACGCAGCGGCATGCATGGGCTTCTATGGACAAATTATTTTGTCCTTCGGATGAAGGTGGATTGGGTCTTAGGCGATTCGATGACTTGCAAACGGTATATTCATGTCGGTTGTAGTGGCGATATCAAACGCAAACCTTGTCCATATGCTCTTTTTTACACTCCAAGTATGGGGGACGAACTGATTTTTCTCAGAGAATCACAGATTCTCCGATTTGGAAGAGAATCTGTCATATACATTCTATATGTGTCTCTCATACGACTACAGTTGCCAATTCTCTCATATGGAAAGGTATGCCAAATGAAGATTTTAATTTAAAGGTTGCCTACTCTCAGCTGAGGAGTCCTGGAGTTCGTCTATTCTCCCATAAATTTGTTTGGCACAAGCTGATGTATCCAAAGCAGCGACTTTTTCTCTGGAGGTTTTATCACAGTGCATTGCCCATCCCTAAGAACTTAGCAAGATTTGCAGTGGTGTATCCAACCCGATGTCCTTTTTGTTTGGTGGAGATAGTTACAAGTGATCATATATTGCTAACATGCTCTGAGATATTACCTATATGGAGATATTATATTTCTTGTCTTGATGGTCCTTTGGGCGGCTCACTACACATCCGTTCTTTTTTAATGCAATAGTGGATATCCACCCAGGGAAAATCGTTGAAGAGATAGCTTCGCATTATAGTACTAGGTTTTATAATGTGGGAAATATGAAAATCTTACACATCTATCATATTTGGAGATGGACATTGGTCTCGCAGGTTGGTGTTTGAGCAAATTAGAAGATCAATATATTAATGGACGCTGGATCACAAAGGGAAGAAATACATCACGCCTGATACTTATTTGGTTCATATTGGACTAATTCTAGTTTTGCCATCCCCAAGATGTGGAGTGGTCCGTTGGATGCTTCCACCTTCTGGCAGACATAAGCTAAATGTAGATGCTGCACATGGGAGATTTACTGCAGCGGCAGGTGCTATCTTGCGAGATAGCAATGGTGAGTTTACCGGAGCTATTTCCTTTCCCTTACCCATTTCATCTCCAAATAAGTCAGAATTACAGGCTACCGTGTCAGCAGTATTGTACTTTGTCTGTTTTGGTTATCATATGGACGTTGAGGTGGATGCGCAGAGTGTTTTGGCACATGTTCAGGGACATCAGACTACCTTAGCACGTATATTGCATGATTTATGGCTTCACAGTCTTTCACATTGGAATATATATCGAGGGAGATTAATATGGCTGCCCATTATTTGGCTCAGCATGGTCAGACTCATCAGACTCTTACCCAATTCGCCAATCTTCGAGATCTTCCGCCTTTAGTTCGTGCTACAGTGAAGACTGATCTAGTTCCAAATCTGCGGCATGGATGACAACTATTTCATTGTTTGTTGCCCATATCTTTGTTTGATATGGGCAACCTGGGTATGCACACTTATCATGAATTTCTATGCATGTCATGTTGGATGGTTGTCTGTATCTATGCATACAGACAACACGGGTAGTACATTTTCATCCCACAGATTTATCCTCTCTACCATCTTATATACTCTGCCACTTATTATGATTTTTGTCATTTGCATGTGCTTGCACTGGTCTCGCTGGAGGAGAACATACTATCAATGGCATAAATTAGACTTGGGACGAGAAACAAGTGATGACCACAGCAGCAATCTTGGGAGACATATGTTAAATTCTTCTTATACTACATTCAGCGGCTGGAAATATAGATTACATCGTTTTTCTCTTTGTACATATATGCTTCACCTTGAATCTCCTCATATAAATATGCACGCTTTTTCCTTCGCCAAGGTTTTATCCACAAGGGTGGTTTTACTTGGCAAGGTTTTAATGCGACATATCATATATGATTGGAGATTACAGATTCTTACGGCATTATACTCACATTTTGCATATGATGATGGCCTCTTGTAAAATGTAATATAGTATTCCTCCGCCACAAGTGAGGGTTACATTAATAAAACTGATCTTTTTTGGTTAAAAAAAAGAGTCAACAATTTACCAATTTTCTCTGATGCTCCTTCGGCGACTGGAGTGCGATTCATGGCGGTGGGGCCTGACAGCCGCCGCCTGCCACCATTTTCAAATATCAATTTCATCTTTCTGTGTTATCCTGATTCTTTTCTATATTGTCCTTCCCTTTTTGTTTTCGTTGTTCCTTTTCTTTTGGAATTTCACGCGATTGCAGTCATGACCGCCGCCAATATTTCTCCATCGCAAATTCCTGAATCATCCACGAAAACAAAATCATATGCATCTTTATTTCATCCATCAAGCGTACCTTCAATGGTGCCGAAGGAGATTCTTAAATATAAGGGCAGTCCTATGATTGCCTTTTCGGATGAAGAGATCACAGCATTAGCAGCCCCTTATCGGTTTTCACTGGTTGGAACTTTTTGGTATGAGCATCCTCCAATTGCTACAATCCCTGCCGCGATTGAGCGCATTGGTTTTAAAGGCACCGTGCGCATAGGCTTTTTGGACTCCAATCATATTCTATTAACTTTTGCGCAAGAGCAGGATTATCTACGATGTTTTTCTCGGCAAAGCTGGACTATATCAGGTAAATGCATGCGTGTTACTAAATGGACACCTGATTATGATCCAAAAGTTGATGTTCCAATAGTTCCTGTATAGTTTTCATTTCCTGGTTTACCTATTCATTTTCATCAACGTGAGGCGTTATTTCAAATTGGACGTATGTTGGGCACTCCAATGAAATTAGATACTGCAACAACTGAGCATAATCGTCCCTCTGTCACGAGATTATGTATTGAAGTTGATGTGTCGCATAAACTTCCTTCTCGTGTATTTATACAGACGTCTAATCATTGTATTACACAATCTATAATCTATGAAGACCTACCTATGTACAATGTTACGTGTTCCCGGCTTGGTCATAAATCTACCACATGCGGTCAGGATGAAAAAGTAGAAGAGGTATCAAAAAATACAGTATCAAAGGCTGTAGTATCCAAAATGAAGACAAAGGATAATGCCCAGCGATGGACTCCTAAAAAGACAATGCCAGGGGAACAACCCGTCGTCGACATGGATACCATGAATCAGCAGAATGTTAAGATATTATACAATGAAAATGCTGTGAAGGATTGTGAAATTCTTTCAGCGGTCGCACCTCCATCTACCTCATTACTATCACCGGATATGAATAGAATGGATGATATTTCTCCCATACAGGAGGTTTCACGTCTCAAGAGTAGTGATGATACTCTTTTCCAGATATTGCAATCAAGCTCCCAAAACCCATCACATTCGGACAATGAATTGGAAATTGAGGCAGTATCTCTATCAGGGGTTCATCAATCTCCTAAAGGCGAGGATAATATTCACGATAATGACCCTGATCAGGCATTGCCTCAGGAAATATCTGATCCTAATGACTTGCCAGCCACTTCGACATATCCAGGGGATGATGTCCACTTTTAGGTTCCACCAAAGATTTTGCGAAGGCATCACAGGCAAAATGAGACCTCCTCTCCACCATTTACTCGCTCTAGGGCAGCTCTCTCAAACTCATTTGATATCCTGTCATCCCAATGAAGATGATAATACGGAATGTTAGAGGCATTCGAACGTCAGTTGATCGTTTAAAACCGTTGACGCGGTGCTATCACTTGCATATACTTGTTGTTATAAAGCCTAAGGCTAGACCAGCTTCATTGATTTCATATCGGCTACAACTTGGATTTTCACAAGCTGCATCGGTCAATGATGACAATATTTTGATATTCTGGAGAGATTGATTTCTTCGGATAGATGGGGAGCGTCCAGGTATTCAAAATCATTCTATCCAATTTTGTTGGCTGCCTATAGGTAATTCTTTTTGGTATACTGTTGTATATGGTTTGCATACAGTGGTCGTGCGACGTCCATTGTGGGCGGATTTCGGAGCTTTCTATGAGACGTTGGATCTTCCATGGCTTTTGGGAGGGGATTTTAATGCATTTCTGACGTTGGATGAACATAAGGTCAGATCATCTCCCTCTCTTTGTTTTTTTACAAGATTTTAATGATTTTATTTCAACAACATCTCTTCTGTCAGTTAACTCTCAGGGATCTTTATATACTTGGTGTGATGGACGAGGTTTAGGTTGCGTATGGCGTTGCTTGGACCGTTACTTATATTCATCAAGTTTTCTGGATATGTTTTCGACAGTACAGTGTTGGCATTTGAATCGTGCTACGTCAGATCATTCTCTCATTTATCTGGATTGTTGCTCGGAGATTCATGCGTCTGCTGTAGCTTTCAAATATTTAGATGCTTGGACGACACACCCAGATTTTTGTAATTTTGTAGTCCATCAATGGCAATCATTTTCGACAGTGGGTGGAATGTGGGGTTTCTATAATAAATTATGGAATCTAAAATAACAAATACGCGTTTGGAACAAAGATGTCTTTGGGAATATGTTTGATGCTATTGTAGCGGCAGAGACTGACGTCACTCGCTCTGAGCAGATTTATGACTCCACCCCCACAGAAGAAACTCGTACCACTTATCACAGGAGTGTGGCGCAACTGCGACTAGTTCAGTCGAGAGCATTGTTGTTTTGGAAACCGAAGGCAAATGTTTAATGGTATAGGGATGGTGATTACAACAAATTTTTCCATCAAGTTGTTAAAGAGCGTCGTAGAAAACAAATTATCACATGCATATTACGGGAGGATGGCGTGGAACTCACTAAACCTCATGATATCGAGACTGAAGCTGTTCGTTTTTATGAGAGTTTTTTTTAAGGAAGGCACTACCTCTCAGTATCATTCTATTTTGCAGCATGTTCCTCCTTTAGTTTCTGATGTGGATAATGAGATGCTATTAGCTATGCCCGAGTTGCTAGAAGTTAAATAGGCAGTATGGGACCTAAGTCCGACCAGTGCAGCTGGCCCATATGGTTTTTCCGGATCCTTTTATCGACTCTTCTGGCAGACCATTCATATGGATGTTTACAAAGCAGTTCAAGAATTCTTCTTAGGTATTCGCTCGCCACGTCAGTTAGCATTGACACTGATAAAACTCATTCCTAAAGTAGTCAATCCAAGTACATTTGCTGATTTTCGTCCTATCTGTCTCAATAATTTTATTGCAAAGGTAATAACTCGACTGCTTGAGACTCATTTATCTGGTTTGTTGTCGAAGTTGATTTCACCAGAATAGGCAGGATTCATGAAAGGTAGGGATATTACAGAACAAATACTTCTTGCACAGGAAATGGTACATGTCTTAGATAGGCCTGTAAGTGGTGGTCATCTTTTAATTAAGTTAGATATGGCCAAGGCTTTTGATAGAGTATGTTGGTCGTATCTACTACAGCTTTTACATAAAATTGGTTTTCATCCGCGATTGGTGCTCATACTCATGAATAATTTAGCGTCCTCGCGCTGTTCAGTTTTAATAAATGGAAAGCCAATGGGTTTCTTTTCGGTTTCTCGAGGTGTAAAGCAGGATGATCCATTATCTCCTCTTCAATTTATTATGGCCTCCGAAGGATTTTCACGTGGTTTAAATTCTTTGATCTCCGCTGGACATTTAGTTGGATTTCATGTAGGACGAGTGCCACAGGTATCCCATTTAGGCTTTGCAGATGATCTTGTTATTTTTCTAAATGGGTCAATTCGAAACTTACAAAGATTTCGGCAATTTTTGGAATCATATCAGCAAGCGTCTGGCCAATTAGTGAACCTTCATAAAAGTCAAGTTGTGGTGGGAGCCGAAGTTTCGCCTACTCGCGCCTCTCATGTCTTAGGCATGCGCCTAGCTACTTTACCCATTAAATATCTTGGGTCTTATCTATATTAATCGAGTGGCATATTGTGCTCCGCTGCTAGCACACTTCGATGCTAAGTTACACTCTTGATCCTCCAAACTTCTTTCTATGGCAGACCGTCCAACGTTGATTCATCATGTTCTATGCTCCATGCCATTGCATATAATATCCAGCTAAAGACTGCCTTCAAGTGTTATCGCATCGCTCAATCGGAAAATGGCAACTTTCCTATGGAATCGACGCCATCATTGGCGCAGTTGGGATATGATCTGTCGCTCAGCAGAGGATGGCGGCATGGGAATTCGAAAC
The DNA here is from genome assembly GCA_036186865.1 of Eustoma russellianum. Classification (NCBI taxonomy): domain Eukaryota; kingdom Viridiplantae; phylum Streptophyta; class Magnoliopsida; order Gentianales; family Gentianaceae; genus Eustoma; species Eustoma russellianum. Next base: position 31,246,285 of record AP025040.1, read on the forward strand.
CTGCAATTAATTCAGAAATCATATGATTGTCAGATATGGTGGAAATTTCATCATTCACAAATGTGGTGGGCTGTTTATACACTTCATAAGTATGGTACTCGTGCTGCAATATCTTCGCGCATTTATGATTCATCTACTTGGAAGCGCATTTGTCGCATTCATGATTATATGACTTCTCACATGCAACATTCTCCAGATGGATTTCATTGGACAGCTGATTCTAACGTGCAGTTTTCCTTAAATTCTGCGTATAAATTGCTTGCTTTAGATGCCTCACACTTGGATTATACACTCTTCATTTGGTGGTCACGATGTCCTCCTGCATGCAGCATATTTATTTGGAAACTTTAGATGAAATCTTTGCCGATGTCTGATAATATGCACACATGGCAGGCCATTTATACTACACAATGTGTCTTTTGCCAAGTTCATTCGGATTCTAGAGATCATACTTTTCTCCATTGCTCATTGATCAAACCATTATGGCAAGAAATCTCTATTTTGTTTTCAGGGCCACTACCTGGAAACATGAACGTTCTTAATTATCTTTTGCGCTGGTGGCGCACATCTTCACACAAGCATATGCTCGGCCAACTATGGGCAGTAGTCCCTTCTCTGGTTGCATGGGTTATTTGGAAGGAGTATACGAGTATTCGTTTTGGGGGAGAATAGTTTCTCTTACAGGAAATTATTTAATCGTGTTCGAGAACATATTTACACATGGTGTGCTTCTACACAAGGGAGAAAGTTTTCGCAGACTATACCCCATCTGGTAGCCAGGATTTTCTCCCCATCATTGTGGTTACGTCGTCATAAAATTGTACGATGGGAATTACCGCCTACAGGCAAGTTAAAATTAAATGTGGATGTTGCGGTAGGTCGAGACACCGCAGCAGCAGGAGCAATGTTGCGCAATCATCAGGGACAATTGGTATCTGCTATTTGTTTTATCTTGCCCCATTCAACTCCACTGAGGGCAGAATTAATGGCTTTGCAATATGGTTTAATTTATTATGCCACGCATTATGATAAGTTAATGGTTAAGACGGATTGTCGTGGTTTGGTACAGTATCTTTCCTCTCCAGGACAATGCACGGGTGCCTCGCTACAGATTTACATCGCACAATACATTTCTTGCAGCTTAATGCCTCTACACTCTCTTATTGCCCCTGAGAATCAAATACCGCAGCGCATACTCTTTCAAGATATGGCTATCATTCGGCTGGACTGACAATATATTCATCGATGCATGCTCTCCCAAGCAAAGTGCGTGGGGCCATCAGCTTGGATGTTTCAGTTCCGAATATCCGATTCTAAAGATACAAGTCTTCCGATGGATTGGCGTACACATTTGCCTATGCCGTTTGCTGGCATTGGCAACGTTGGTATGATTCTGTGATCTTTTCTTTTTTCTATCTCCATCTTCATCACCGTGTTTGCCTAACATATTATTGTCTACAATGTGTGCAGCAAATTATCTATCGTATGCTGGTGAGCTCTGTTGGAGTCATATTGTCTTGCTCTGGGAGACAAAGGAGATGTCTACGCGAGGGCTGCATATATTTTCATACTGTTGTCTGTATCACTGGATGGTACAGACAACATAGGTATGTCACTTCATTCTTATCATTCAACTCTTTAGGACTACTTGATCTTTTTCTATTGCTCTTGCTCACTATTATGTTTGCTGCACATTATACTCGTGCAATATTACTCTCCGAGGTACTGAGCTGCATTCTTACTCTTCGAGGCAATATCTTGGACAATTGGCTTTGGGGACTGAGGATGACTTGCTGGATTATATTGTTGTTGCCTGTGTTCTGTCTGAATGCATGCAACATGGGTATGCTTGCTATCATATCGACCTTTTCATTATGCTGCTTCTATATTTTACTAATCCTTTGCGTATTGTGTCCCTTGCAAATTCTGAGGACCATTCCAAGGCGACTTGGGTATGCGTTTGACTTTTCTGCTTACTCTTACTACTTTTCTCATTGTCATCGGTATAACTTCTTCCTTGCAATCTCACGAGGTACAACTCATACTGGATCCATCAAGACCAAGCAGCGGCCCATCCAACGCATTCAGTGCTACACTGCTAACTCAAACCACTACAGCAATCATATCGTTGTACTCAATATTATATGTAGAGAAAAAGGCGTTTGAGTGATTTTCAAATACATGATTTAAATGTGCTTAAAAACGTGCATGACATAAATGTGCATGATACATTGCATATTACGTGCCTTATATAATTCACATATAATGTTGCCGTACTAACGAGCCATGTAGCTTTAAAGCTTACATCAAATGGCAAACATTTGTTATGTTTATACTATTTTCAGGTGCCACCATAAATGAACTAAACTAGTTCATTAAGTGAAGTACTTAGTTAATTAAACTAAGTAGTTCATTAAAGGAAGCTACAATTGGAAAAGGCACAAAGACAACAAGACTAAGAAAGAAAAGTCTCCTCCTCCTCTCTTCATCTAATATACACGCCTACATACATATATATAAATATATATTTTCAGATTTTTTTGAAAAAGACACATACACATGTATTCTAACGTACTACCGACACGTTATATATTTTACGTACGTACGTTAACGTCACACCACCATACTTAACTCATATTTATGAGTATATTCAGGTCTTATATCATATGATATAAGTCATGGTGATGACAAATTAAATGTGACACGTTAAAAGGTTCTAAACCAAAAATTGTCGTATCGGGCGAATACCGAAACTTCGCCAACGAGTCACAAACTTGCCATAAATAGATGTCCAGCCCTACACCTCAAAAATCATTATTAATTTCGTGCATATGATGATATTTCCAGCCATAAAATCATTCCATGTTGGCACACACAAATCACCTCACATTAAGGCCAAATTGTGGAGATTCCAATTTCAATTCTGTCACATGTTAATGGCGCCACTTTAGACCAGCTAAGTGATGAGAATTAAAGCTTATATTATATATATTATGTGTAACATAATGTATATAACATGTGCAAAAAGTTGGAATTTAAATAGAGAAAAATCGGGTAATCGATAAACATCGAAAATTCGGTTTTCTACGTACACAACACATGGAACATTTTTGGCACATCATATGACACGTATCTAGACACTTTTTACATATGTCATATATCTTAAAGTGTTCTAGAAAATTAAATTAAGGGCTGATTGGAATATAACATGTGTGTATTATTAAATGTGCCCTATTTTACAAAGTTTGCAAAAATAAAATTCAGCACATGCAATACATGTATACACGCCCCTACAGCTGAGATGGAGCATATGTGGAGCCTTGTTGGAATATTGATTGGTCAAGAATCAATCATACAATGTTGGTGATTTAAAGAAAGAAGCTACAAAAGGTAATGTTTTAAACTTTATCTCATTTGTAACACATGCTGAAAATTTCAGCATGTGCACTATATGGTGGCCGAATTTCCTCTTCAAATTAGACAAGTTTTGTGTCTTGAATTATGTGATTGATTGAAGGAGAATTGGAAGTAACTTGAATAAGATACAAAGCCATAAAGTGTGATATCTTGAATATCACACACGCTGAAATTTTTCAGCATGTGTGGGAATGTACCTTGGCCGATTTTGTGGCCTTATTATTGTCCAAATTTCATTTCCAAAATGATGAGAATATTTGCTACTAACTGATGATTTATTTTAAAAGAAAAATCAATGAAAATTTGGAAGTAATTTGAAATGGAGCATCATGTATCACATGCTGAAATTTCAGCATGTCAACTAGTCTTTATGGCCGAAATTATTACCTTGTGTGGAGGAATTTTATCTTGCTTGAATTGGATGATAATCTTACGAGTTATGGCAACTAATTTATGTTGATTTTGGCACATGCTTTTAGTGGAATTTTCAGATTTTCCAAGTCATCAAATGATGACAACATTCAACCAATCATGAAGTGCCAAGTATGCAAAGGTTAAATGATCATCCAATGAAAAGGTGCCAAGTAAGAAAGGTCATGTCACAATGATGCCACACATTCTCCCAAGGACTTAGAAGACAATTTTCAAGAGGGGAGAGCACCTAAGGGGGGACGGCATTTTGCTTAAATGGAAAGGAGAAGAGCAAAACAAAAGACAAGAACAAGCATTGCATTCTTGTGATCAAAAACGCCTAGCACTCTTTCTTCTACACTCTCTTTCTTTCTTCTTCTTGAAAGCCTATTGTACTTACGTTCATATTCTTGAATAGGCTTATCTTAGACCACCACACATTCTATATCTTTGTAAAAGATTGATGAAGGTGTGATAAATCTTTAATCTTGCAAGGTGGTGGTGTTCGTGCGAATTGTATTCATCGTACAAGGTTTGTAAAGGGTTGGAGTTGGTGTGTAACTCCATCAACCCTGTGGTAAGGTGTATTTGAGTGTGCGACTAGTGTGAACCGAGGAAGGTGTTCCTCGAAGACTGGAGCAGGTTGTTTATAACCGAACCAGTATAAAATTCTCGGTGTCATTTACTTTCTGCACTTATATTCGGTTTCAGCACTATTTACTCTTTTTGTCTACGTTCGTAAAAAAAGTAAACGATTTTCAAAAATTACGAAAATTTTCAGAAACATAGCCACACGTTCTAGGATTAATGTGGCACAAGATTCAACCCTTTTGGATAAGTATAAGTCAATCAAACATCCAAAGTTCTGAGACTAGTGCAGTCTGATTTTCAGGCTTGCAAAGGTTGAGACTTTGAGTGTATTTGACTAACTTCTCGAAAGAATTTTTCAAAACTGTTTCAACCCATTTAAATAAAACATATAAGGGGTTGGTGGTTAAAATTTCAGAGCAATTGGAGTTAAGTACAAAAAGGAATAAAGTTTTCAAAACAGTATACTGTTTTTGGCAGATTCGCGCAATCTGACCACCAACGATTTTTAAAGGGGTTAAAGGTTGAATTTATTTCTGAAATTTTTAGGAGACACTCATAACATCTGAGGCTAAGTTCTCTCAAAATTGCAGAATTTTTGAAGACCTACAACCTAGTTTTAAAAACGTTTTAAAACTAGTCCTGAAAACAAAATCTGTTTTAGAAGTTGAGTTGCTTGGTTTTAAACAAATTTTAATAATCACACTTTCCGCACCAACTATTCAACCCCCCCTCTAGTGGTGCCTTGCAGATCCTACAAGTGGTATCAGAGAGCAGGAACATTCACTACAAAGTATCCAACGATTCAGTGAGATGGCAACCACAAATCTCAAAACCGAGCAAGAAGGTATGTCGAGCCAAAGGCCTCCTCTTTTTGACGGCGAGTCGTTTATTCAATGGAAATTAAGAATGAAGCTTTTTCTTATGGCAATAGATATTGATCTTTGGTCAATTATAGAAGATGATCCTTTTGTTCCATCTAAGTTATCCACAGTAGACGGAGTCACACTAGAAGTTGTTAAACCTAGACAAGAATATACAAGTGATGATAAAAAGAAACTTAGCATGAATGCTAGGGCTATGCAATTGCTCTTAAATGGATTAAGTAAGAGTGAGTCTAGTTATGTCTCAAACTGTTCTAGTGCACAAGAAATGTGGAGGATACTAGAAATGAAACACGAAGGCACTAGTCAAGTAAAAGAGTGAAAGATAAACATGCTTATGTCCACACTTGAGTCGTTTAAACTATTGCCTAATGAATCTATTGTTGATATGGATCTTCGTTTGACTAACATCTACAATTCTCTTGAGTCTCTTGGTAAAGCTTTTACCATGCAGGAAAAAGTACAGAAAGTCTTGCGAAGCCTTTCATCAGAGTGGGACCCTAAAATAACCGCAATAGAAGAAAGCAAAGAAACAAACTCAATAAAGATGGAAGAGTTAATTGGATCTTTTAAGGTGTATGAAAATAAACTCACCATACGGAAATCGGAATCATCTAAACAAGGTAAAGCTATTGCTTTTAAATCAAATGAATACATCTCTACTTCTTCCGATCACGTAGATGATAGTGATTCTGAATCGGATAACGATGACCTAATTCTATTGGTTAAAGGCTTAAGAAAATTTATTAGAAGGTCATTTAGAAACAAAAATAAGGGTACTACAACTAAAAGAAATAAGAACAAGTCAAATGATAAAGACGTTAAATGTTATGAATGTGGCAAACTTGAACATTTATCATATGACTGCCCTAATAAAGAAAAGCAAACAAATAAATACCCTGACAAGGAACGGAACAAGAATAGACTCATCTCAGAACCCAAGCAAAGGAAACGTGCTCTAAAGGCCTCCACCTGGAGTGATACATCGGATTCTGAGACTGAAACCGAAGAAGAGACTGCACAAGTATGCTTTGTGTCCAAAGCATCTAATGAGGTATCATCTGATTCTGATTCTGACTCTGAGCCTTCTTATGATGATCTTTTTAGTCAGTATTTAGAATTGCATAAATTCACTAAGACTCTCGCTAAGGAAAAGAAGCGATTAATTGAAGATAAGAAACTGTTAGAATCTTCTAACGAGAATCTTGTCGCTCAATTAAACAATTCGAAGAAAGAGTCATCATGCATCATCACTGCATTAAAGACAGAGATTTCATCATTAACCACTCAAAATAACGAAATGAAATCCGAGATTTCAAATTTGAAATCAAGGAATATGGACCTAGAGAAAATGATGAAACAGTTTGATATGGGATCTAACATGCTGCATCGTATTATCTTATCACAAAAGCATGACAGTGACAAAATGGGTTTAGGATACGTTGATACTAATGAAGTATCCACCAAACCAACTAAGTTTGTTGTGTCTAAGAAAGTAGACACCCAAAAGCCTCAAATGGCGTCTAAAATGACGCAAAAATCGCCCCTTCCCTCATCATGCCCCACTTCCTCTTCATATCATGCGAAATACAATTTTGTACCATATAGATATAAAAAGAAAAGAGTGATGCATACACGACATTCATTCCATCCACGCACGCACACAAACACAAGGACATATCAAAAACGTCCTACATATAATGCGTATCAAAAACGTCCTACATATAATGCGTATAAAGGACTTATTTTGTCACATGTTAATGGCGCCACTTTAGACCAGCTAAGTGCTGAGAATTAAAGTTTATATTATATATTATGTGTAACATAATGTATATAACATGTGCAAAAATTTGGAATTTAATTAGAGAAAAATCGGGTAATCAATAAACATCGAAAATTCGATTTTCTACATGCACAACACATGGAACATTTTTGGCACATCATACGACACGTATCTAGACACTTTTTACATATGTCATACATCTTAAAGTGTTCTAGAAAATTAAATTAAGGGCTGATTGGAATATAACATGTGTGTATTATTAAATGTGCACTATTTTACAAAGTTTGCAAAAATAAAATTCAGCACATGCAATACATGTATACACGCCCCTACAGCTGAGATGGATCATATGTGGAGCCTTGTTGGCATATTGATTGATCAAGAATCAATCATACAATGTTGGTGATTTAAAGAAAGAAGCTACAAAAGGTAATGTTTTAAACTTTATATCATTTGTAACACATGCTGAAAATTTCAGCATATGCACTATATGGTGGCCAAATTTCCTCTTCAAATTAGACAAGTTTTGTGTCTTGAATTATGTGATTGATTGAAGGAGAATTGGAAGTAACTTGAATAAGATACAAAGCCATAAAGTGTGATATCTTGAATATGACACATGCTGAAATTTTTCAGCATGTTTGGAAATGTACCTTGGCCGATTTTGTGGCCTTATTATTGTCCAAATTTCATTTTTAAAATGATGAGAATATTTGCTACTAATTGATGATTTATTTTAAAAGAAAAATCAATGAAAATTTGGAAGTAATTTGAAATGGAGCATCATGTATCACATGCTGAAATTTCAGCATGTCAACTAGTCTTTATGGCCGAAATTATTACCTTGTGTGGAGGAATTTTATCTTGCTTGAATTGGATGATAATCTTACGAGTTATGGCAACTAATTTATGTTGATTTTGGCACATGATTTTAGTGGAATTTTCAGATTTTCCAAGTCATCTAATGATGACAACATTCAACCAATCATGAACTGCCAAGTAAGCAAAGGTTAAATGATCATCCAATGATAAAGTGCCAAGTAAGCAAGATCATGTCACAATGATGCTACACATTCTCCCAAGGACTTAGAAGACAATTTTCAAGAGGGGAGAGCACCTAAGGGGAGATGGCATTTTGCTTAAATGGAAAGGAGAAGAGCAAAACAAAGGACAAGAACAAGCATTGCATTCTTGTGATAAAAAACGCCTAGCACTCTTTTTTCTACACTCTCTTTCTTTCTTCCTCTTGAAAGCCTGTTGTACTTACATTCATATTCTTGAATAGGCTTATCTTAGACCACCACACATTCTATATCTTTGTAAAAGATTGATGAAGGTGTGATCAATCTTTAATCTTGCAAGGTGGTGGTGTTCGTGCGAATTGTATTCATCGTACAAGGTTTGTAAAGGGTTGGAGTTGGTGTGTAACTCCATCAACCCTGTGGTAAGGTGTATTTGAGTGTGCGACTAGTGTGAACCGAGGAAGGTGTTCCTCGAAGACTGGAGCAGGTTGTTTATAACCGAACCAGTATAAAATTCTCGGTGTCATTTACTTTCTGCACTTAAAATTTCAGAGCAATTGGAGTTAAGTACAAATAGGAATAAAGTTTTCAAAACAGTATACCGTTTCTGGCAGATTCGTGCAATCTGACCACCAACGATTTTTGAAGGGGTTAAATGTTGAATTTAAATCTGAAATTTTTAGGAGATCATCATAACATCTGAGGCTAAGTTTTGTCAAAATTTCGGAATTTTTGAAGACCTACAACCTAGTTTTAAAAACGTTTTAAAACTGGTCCTGAAAACAGAATCTATTTTCAGAAGTTGAGTTGTTTGGTTTTAAACAAATTTTAAAAACCACACTTTCCGCACCAACTATTCAACCCCCCCTTCTAGTGGTGCCTTGCAGATCCTACATTATATTCCTTTGGTATCAATGACAGCCGTATAAATATGTACGCTTTTTCCTTCGCTAAGGTTTTATCCACAAGGGTGGTTTTACTTGACAAGATTTTAATGCGGCATATCATATACGACTGGAGATACGTCATCATTAGTTCGTTATTTCATTTATTCACATACTCTGATACTTGTAATATGGTTTTCCTCCGCCAAAAATGAGGTTTTTCTTAATAAAATTTCCTTTATATAAAAAATATATATATATGCACATGTGTTTTTTGATGGAAGGACGGGCAGTGCCGTCTGGGATATTATTCATAAAGTGCCCTCACTTATGACGGAGGAATACCATGGTCACATTTGAGCCCGGTAGCTACAGGAGACTTTCCCAAAAAAGAAAAAAAGCAATGATATACAAGAGTCCTTAAGTAGCTTAAGTAAAGTATGTACAAACGACTATAAACTGATTGAAAAATATAATCTGTGATGTTGTTGCACCGCGCGATATCCATGTAGTCCCTCGATGTGATCCCCATGCAGTACAGCAAAACAAGAGAGGTTAAAAAATGTAGTGACGTGAAAAAGAGATTAAGCAGATAAAGCAGTAAAACCATACCCATGTTATCGTGGTCAAGAGGACCAAGGTAACCAACTGAGAGGGCGAGCCAACCCCTATAGGAGTCATCCAACATGCAGCCATGTAGTTGCAGCTCCGAAACAACTGAATTAGGAGAATTAATAGTCAGAAATATAATTTGAAGAAGGAATGATGAGGGAGGAAATGAAGGCGTACCCATGTTGCCCTTAGCTGACTAGCCTACGGGCAACAGATAGCAGTCATAGCCAACCCTTATGGGAGACAAGTGCTGAGACGCGCAGTCATGGTGGTCGAGGCACATTATGAATGATGTGTTCATGGTGCCAAAACGTCAAAAGTGAAGCATCTGTTATGATGTCCCCCCTTAAACGCGGCGATAATGTTGATATCGATGCATAGACCGTAAAAGTCTAAGTGGAGAGCGCAATTGCGCTAAGAGATGCGCAGGCTGATTTGTTTCTCTATCTGTATGTATAATTGCCACAGACGTCGTGAACGGAGAGAGCGGAGGCGTGCTTAATCCGGAGCAAGGAATGAGGTAGATGATACAGTGAGTCTCATCAATTCCGCACAATCTACTTCTAGAGGGAACGCCCTATAACGTGGAAGATAGTATAGAAGAGCAAGTATAGCAGCTTGAGCTTCCACTCGCAAGGGTATATCTAGGCGAAGCGGAAAAGATATTCCATGAAGAAAAGTTCCAGCTGAGTCACGAAGAAGGGCTCCGCCACTAGCATGTGTACGACCAGCTACTGCATCCATATTTAGTTTTAAGCGTCCCGACAGAGGAGCGGACCAACGCAGTAAAGGGGGGCGATGCACTCTCATAGGTGGTGAGAGACGGGCTGCGACTAACCTAGGAATCGTGGCTGCTAAGCGTGTGCCTGGCATTACAGATTCCCAGGAGTAAAGGTCTGTCCGGATGTAAAGAATGAGCAACAGAGGAGACCATGAGTCGTCTCCAAATGTAATGGATGTATGCATCTTCCATATGTTCAAAAGCATGACTCCGGGGAAAATTATGTGCATAGCTCCTAAGAAGTTGGAAGGCACCGAGCACCATAACTGGAGAAGATAGGATCGCCACGAGCCAGTACGGATATGGAGCATGTCAAGCAAGGAAGTAAAATAAGACCAAATTAAGCGGACTTCTATACAGTCAAAAAATAGGTGCGGAGTGGATGCAACGTTCGACCTACAGAAGAGGCGGATGGAAGGTAGTATCGACATAAAAGAGCACAGGTTATCAGGCAGTGGAAGGGCTCTGCGATATAAGTGCTATAGGAACAGTTGAAGGGAGGGTCGTTGCATGCGAGACCAAATGTAGTCATAGGAGAGTAATGATGCCTGCGCTGGCCTTAGGATAGCATATGATGTACTTATCGTAAATGTGCCGGATGGAGTTGGCCATATGGGAACTGCTGAGGGAGTAGTATGATCAGAGCATAAAGGATGTATAGCACATATCCGAGTTCCATCCAGGGGAGTTATATAGTCGAGGGCGAAAATCATGACGAGGGCCATATCGCGCTCGCATATACCGAGCCCATAAGGAGTTGCTGCAGTGATATAGGTGCCAAAGCTTATAAGAGTAGGCTGCTTGGATAGATGTTAAATCACGTATGCCCAATCCCCCTTCGTTTGTGGGCAAACAAACTTTCCGCCAAGTAACCAATGGTGACGTCTGGGACCCCAGAAGAACCGTGAAAAATGCTGCTCAAGTGCCCAAATGATGCTTCTCGGTAAACGGGTGGCTCCCAGTAACTGTATTAGAATGGAAGAGAGCACGGATTTAATTAGAACTAATCTGTCCGCTATGCCCAAAAGCCTATGTTGCCAACTTTGTAGTTGTTGATCAACATAAGAAAGAAGGTCTACAAAATGAGATGTACGTGTGATGCCTTTGTGTAAATAAGATCCCAAACATTTTATAGGTAGAGATGATTGACTCATATGTAGAAGGCTGAGAAGCTCACTCCGCCGTGAGTTAGGTATCACCGTGGAGAATACCACTGTGCTCTTGTGATAATTAATAGCATGACTAGAAGCCTGCTCATATGTGGTAAGAAAACTCTTGACATGTTGCAAATTTCGTTTGTCTGCCACAACAAATAAGAGAAGGTCATCTGCGTAAGACAAATGAGAAATCTGCAGCTGAAGACGTCCGAGATGAAAAGGTCGAATGTAGCCATACTGAATATGTAGATGAAAAGCCCATGTAAATGTTTCATCCACTATAATAAAGAGTAATGGCGGGAGGGCATCACCCTGTTTAACACCCCGTGCGGCTGAAAGAAACCACTTAAAACTCCATTAATTAAGACGGAGAAGTATGTGCTACTGAGATGATTGTGTATTAGTTTACCAAAGAATTCCAAGAATCCAAACTTGGTTATAACCAAATGTAACAATGTCCAGTTTACCCGATCAAAACCCTTGGTGAGGTCCAGATTAATCAAACAGTTAGTCAAATGTGGCGAGTGATCAAGCCAGTGGATCATTTCGTTGGCTAGTAACACATGTTCCGCGATGCCTTTGTCTTTTTGAAATCTCGCTTGCTCGGATGATATAATGGTAGGAAGCAATGTGCTCAAACGTGTGGCAAGGATCCGGGTCTGAATTTGACTTAGAAATGTACACAATGCAATAGGTCTATTATCAGCAAAAGTCGTTGGAGTTTTACCTTTGGGAAGCAGAACAATCATAGTATGGGCAACCGCCTTAGGTAATTGAAAACGCAAGAAAAATTCTTGCACAACTTTATAAACATCAAAGTGAATAACACTCCAACATGTGCGATAGAAGTATCCATTGTAGCAATCAGGACCTGCTGTGCTCTGAGGGTCAAGCACCCAGACTGCCCCCTTTACCTCTTCCTCTGTGGGCATAGCTGTTAAGAAGGTGTTATCCTCAGCAGTAATGAGAGCCGAAATAGAATCTAGTATAGACGGATGATGGTGAGTTTCTTACGCCATGAACATATCAGTATAAAAATCTACTGCTGCCTGCTGAATATCGTGCTGCATATCACATAAGGTGCCGTTGGGGTGCTTTATCTGATGTATATGTTGCCGACGGTGGCGATCCTGGACGAGTGCATGGTAATAAGCCCTGTTAGCCTCACCCTCCTTTATCCATTTTATCCTAGCCTTTTGCCTCCAATATTCAGATTCTTGCTGACAAGCAAGACGAAAATCCGCTTGTGCCACATGATATAACTGGCAGTGTTCCTCAGTAGGTGATTGATCATAGAGTATTTTTGCATGTTGTACCATTGATTCTGTGTAAGCCACCTTTTGAAAAATGTTACCAAACACCTCTTTATTCCATGTAGATAAATCCCTTTGAGAGAACGGAGTTTGTTACAGAAACCGCGCATACCACCTGATGTAGGGTATGACTCCCATTTCTCCTCAACATAATCAAGAAATTGAGTGTGGGTGGCCCAGATGGAGAGAAAGCAAAACTGCCTGGGTGAAGCAGGCAGAGGTGAAAGACAGTGTAACAGAAGTGGGCAGTGATCCGAGGTGATCCTACTTAGGTGATTGAGTTTTATGCCAGGATACAGATCGTCGTAGAATGCAGTATTACAGAAAACCCAGTCTGAACGGCGACAAACTTGCCCAAGTCGCGCCCTCTAAGCCACGTGAAACGAGATCCCAAATGAGGTATAATATGTAATGCTAAGGCATCAATAGTAGCAGTAAAATCTGTCAATGTTGAGAAAGTCGGTCGGCTGTGACCCTGATGATCCTCCAAGGAGAGAAAGGTGTTAAAGTCCCCCGTTAACAGCGACGGAGATGCCCTATCGGTGCCAAATGATAACAGATCCATCCACAGTTGACGATCCATAATAGTTTGTCGACCATAGATGCAAGAATGCCAGTAAGTAACATTAGTTGTGATATCACGAAGGTGAAAATGAGCAACCTGCTCCAAGCTATGTATTTCCTACAATTCCAAAGTGTCTCTATGCTAAAACACTAAACACGATCATTACATACAGATAAAGCAGAAGAAAATCCAAAATGCAGTTGTGCACGTTGTGAGCGAGATGAGGGCTGTTGTGGTTCAATAATAACGAGAAAAGCTAATGAATACTGATGTAATAATAAACGTAAGTGAGACAATGAGGTTCGTAAACCTCTAATATTCCATGTGAGCAGATGCATCATGAAATGGTAGACGAGGAGTGTGAGGCTCAAGCAGAATTGTGAGTGACAACTTGACGAGGAGGGCGAGCGACTTGAGATGTTGGACGACGATGACACTTTTTGACATGGAGGATAAATCTGTGGTCATGAGTAATGGCCGGGAGGTGCAGCATCTGCTGAAATAGGATGTCATCAGAAGGAGAAGGTGGTAAGTGAACCATGCAGCGAGAAATAGCATCAGATGCTGCCTGATAGTTAGAGCGGAGGACTGAAATATTTATAGGATCTGTTGGTGGTTGCATAGAATTATATACTTCGGTATCTAAATGCCCATGTACAAAATCATCACCGTTGGAAGATGATTGTTGTGCATCCTCTTTTGAACGTCCCAAAATATCCAAGTTCTGCGCGTAGGTGGGCGGGATAACATCAACCTGAGATGAAGGCAAGGGTGGCGGGTTAATATCAACCTGTGATGATTGTAAAGAATCTGCCATAGTTTGAGGAGGCAATGTCGACACAAGGCCTGCCGGCACCGAAGGTGGTGGAATACCCTGCAATGTAGATGGTGGAGCAGTGGATACTTTTTCTTTCTCGACTTTCACGTGTGCATCGCATTGAACTGCCTTGTCTGGGGTTGGGCAACCACCGGTTTTATGGCCCGAAACGCAGCATGTCGAGCAAAATAAAGGGACATCTTCATAAATTACTTGTTGAAAAAACTCATGATTCTTACTTTGAATATGTAGTTTAACAGGCAATTCTTTTAAAACATCGATTTCGAGGCAAACATGTGCCAACGAGGGCCGAAGTAAATTTTGGGTGGCGGTATCCAGGCGAATGGGGGGAGCCAATCATTGAAGCAATAGCAAAGAGTGATGCCTGGTGATGAAGATAAACAGGTAGGGTAGGCAGAGAAATCGACAAAGGGACAATTGGAGAATCATATCTGGGATCAAAGTCATGGGTGTATTTCGTAACGCGCATTGGATAACCGAGAATATTCCATGTGCGCAGGCAGAAGCAATGAGTATAGTCACGTTATTGATCAAAGCGGATGAGGATATGAGATTTGTCGAGTAGTCGGAGATTGACAGAGCCAGTGAATCCAATCCGATCAAAAGCTTTTTTCAACACAGCCATTGATGGCAGAGTGTGCCAGAACAATCCGACGAGAGTGTGATGAAAGGGAGCGATCAATGACTCCACTTCGTCGTTGGTAAATTGGATCGATGGGTAGCCTTTGAATCTTGTCGGTGGTTTCGACTGTATCATAGGGGGAGAATTACCACGAAGCACATCAGCAAACGAAGGTGAAGGCGGTGGCGGCTGCTGCATTGCAGGAAGATCGCGCAAGCGCAATATCGCAGAAGGCCTGGCGGCGTCGAAAATTTTTTCTATATTTACATGTATATGTGTGCATATATATATATGTATATGTGTATATATATACATATGTATATGTATGTATATGTATGTGTGTGTATGTGTATATATATCTTTTTTAGATAAGGACGGGCGGTATCGTCCGGTGTATGTATGTGTGTATATATATATTTTTAGATGAAGGGCGGGTGGTACCTTCCAGGGTTTTATTGGTATAATTAGCCCTCACATATGGAGGAGGAATACCGTAGTTACATAAAGCCCTATAACGACGGGAGACTCTCCAAAATTGAAAATGCAAATGTAAATACATGATTCAAAAAAGTAAATGCACAAGAAATAGAAAAAGCTGCGAATCACTATATGTTTGCCGTATGCAGAGCTGGGCTTCATAATGCCGTCGTTGTATCCAGCCGAGTCTTGAGCAAAGGAAAGACATTCTCCATGCCATAAAGTGAATGAAGAAATGGTTAAACATGATAAGTTGATAAGAGAAATGAAGAAACTGTACGTGGAAAAACAACGTACCCGCATCGCCTTGGTCAGTGAGACCAAGGCAACGATCTAATATAAACCGCCAACCCAAATGGGAGACATCCAAGGTATGCACATCCATATGATTATAGGATCAAAATAAGCAAGCAGATTAGTGTCTGAAAATAAAAGCATATAAGTAGTAATGCGAATGTAAAGAAATATATGCGTACCCATGTTGCCCGTAGTCAAGTAGGCTACGGGCAACTGAAAATTTTGAAGGCCAACCCATGTGGGAGACTGTAGACAGCAACAATCATGGTCGCCGTGGTCCATTAGGTATGGCGGAATCGTGCTGTCGGAATGTTGGGAGTGTAGCATCCGCAAGAATGACACTCGTAATGTACGTTGGCAAGGAAGCCATCGAGTCATAAGTCGTGAAGCTTTGGGTGGCAAGCGCTAGCTGAGCCAAGAGATGAGCAGGCATGTTTGTTTCTCTCGATGTATGGAAAATGATGAGAGACAGTGAAAGGAGCGCTGTAGCGCCTGGGCCCGATACTGGACATCGGTACCAGCGCACCCGCCGTAGTCTACTACGAGGACTACGAAGCGTCAAAGCAGATCAATTGCACATCATCCATGACGTACGCGAAAACGTCTTAAAATTAAAACTTCACTAACATCAATGTAACCAAAAGAAATACAACGGAAATAAAATGTGTTTGATTAACTGTCTAACACATCCTCCAATACAACATAACAAACATCAAGTCTTCCAACTTAAAAGAGATTGATCAGAAATCTATCTACTTCAATGACCATCATCCCAGTGAGCCCAATCGCCACCGTCTTCTACAAATATCATTACGTACTCTGACTCACCTGAAAAGAAGATGGAGTATCTGTTCTTAGCAAAAACATCGCCAGCAAGTAACCTGACTATACACCGTACGGGACCACACACGACGAGTCACCAGTGTATAAGTCATCGCTCAAAATAAGGTGTTCGGATTAGCAAATAACATCTTTATAACAATTCATCAAAACAAATAAATCATATAAATGATACCCGAATACGAAAACAAACATGTATCTAGAACAACATACTACATAAACAAATCATTCGCGAATGTCAATCTTTGCATGTCAAGACTTATGCTTCGTGAGACATGATGCATATACTCTTTTAAAACCACACACAAAACCCATGCATATGTTTTCTTTCGTAAACGTGCTATGCGTGTCATTTCACGAAACTTTTCATATTCTTCGCCTAGCAGAACTTTATACCCTGTGGGTGATCAGTCCATAGCAAACAGAACTTTATACCCCACGCTGAAAGGTCCACGACCACATATAACTTTTTACCCCATGCTGATAGGTCCACGGCCTCATAACATGTATCTTATATCTGTGTTGATAGGTCCACGGCCCCATAAAATACTTTATACCATGTTGTTGATTTACAGGTCAAGCTTTTATTCCCTGCTTCCGCAGGCCTGACTTTTATACCCTGAGATCAACTAGCAGCCATAGTTTGCTTTTCGAAAACTTTAATCTTCTTTTGTAAACATATGTTCTTTCGCAAAGCAATCCTTATGTCAAAATGCAAAGTGTTCATGTCATGATGCAGAATACTCATGCAACTTCATATCAAACATGTAACATACACACACAACTTACATATCAAGTACAAGATCCTGAACCTCAGCCACTCCACGCTCGTACATTTCCAAGTCCGTTTACATCACAAACTTATTTTTGATCCATTCTTATCCTTACTTATTCACACTTAATATTTACTCATCTAGTACACCTCAAATACCCTTGCATTTTATGATCAAAGGAAGAGAATAAAGTTATCACACATACATGGGGCGTCTAATGGGTCAAAGAGACTTTCAGTATGCTTAGAACGCCTTCATGAGGCGCCTAAAGTGACATAAAGCGCTTATACTAAGCGTTTGAAGTGTTCTGAAATGTGCTGATACACATCGAACGCCTACATGAAGCGCTTCAAGTGACATCGAACAACTTCTGAGGTGTTCGAAGTATTCAAGAATGTGCTGTGACTCATCGAACGCCTACATAAGGCACCTTATGTGACATGAAGTGCCTAATGTAGGTGTTCGAAGTGTTCTGGAATGCACTGGAACACATTGAACGCCTACTTTAGGTGCGTAATGTGACATTGAGCACCTAAAGTAGGTTTTCGAAGTGTTCTGACGGTTCCAAAAACTGAAAAATTCTGCAGTAACTTCTCCCCATCATCTTCCTCCTTCACCCCTTCCATGCTAACACTTCAAATCCAACCTTACCCTCTTGAATCTATCAAGCACAACACACAACAACACAATTTAAACCTTACATCTATCGGTTTGCATCAACCTTACGCCTTCTATTATTCATATCTTCCGATGAATCATCAATCTTTTAACTCACACACCATTTGCAGAAATACATCATCTACACCTTCAAACCTTTCTCCATTCATCTTAAATTATCTAAAGCAATACTTGGAAAACGCAATAAATTATCATAACACAATATTTACACCAAAGATAACAGTTTAAGGGCATGTTTATCAACAATTAAGCACATATTCTCAGAATTTGGCCCAAAGAACATGTCTTTAACCAACCAACATCAACAAATACGTATACTAGAACATTTAACATAAACAAATCAAGATTACTAATGTGTGATCCAAAATTTTCTCTTTATAAGAACATAGGGTATGTTGTATCAAAATCTGCGCAAAGCGTACAGAAAGATTACTTGCCTATGTTTCTAGTTAGTCTTACGAGTGTATTGCAAGATTTCGGGAAAGTTGAACCTAGATTGGCCGCTCTTTCTTCCTTTTCTTCTTCTCTTCTTCTTCTTTCTCTTTTCTCCTTCTCCTTTCTCTCCAGGCGTTTTTCCTCCCTCTTTTCTGCTTGTAACCGGCAGTTCCCCCTCTCGTTTTGGGAGTTATACACAATTGTGTAACTCCCCCGTCATTTAGTTGGGGGTAATTTTGGTATTTGGCCTAACTTTCTCCATTTCCACTTTTGCCTATTTTCCCCTAAATTTTATTTACTAAGCCTCATATACTTATACATTTATT
The DNA here is from genome assembly GCA_036186865.1 of Eustoma russellianum. NCBI lineage: Eukaryota > Viridiplantae > Streptophyta > Magnoliopsida > Gentianales > Gentianaceae > Eustoma > Eustoma russellianum. The sequence continues at coordinate 31,264,988 of AP025040.1, forward strand.
AAAATTACATTGAAAATTGGCTTCTAATTTTTAATAGTCATACTTAAAAGTTACGGGGTATGACATTCCACCCCCTTACAACAAGTTTTGTCCTCGAAACTTACGTACCTTGCTTGAAAAGTTCAGGATATTTCTCCTGCATTTGTTCTTCGAGATCCCAAGTGGCCTCACGTTCTGTGTGGTTGCTCCACTGGACCTTTACATAAGGGATCACCCGCTTCCTTAACACTTGGTCCTTTCGGTCTACGAGCCTCACGGGTATCTCTTCGTATGTAACATCGCCGTTGAGTTCCAGAGGTTGGGCTTCGAGCATATGGCTTGGATCCGTTACGTACTTCCTTAACTGTGACATGTGGAATACATTGTGGACTTGCGCCAATACTGGAGGTAATGCCAACCTACATGCCAAATCTCCCACTTTCTCAAGTACCTCGTAAGGACCAATAAAACAGGGACTTAGCTTGCCTTTCACTCCAAACCTCATAATGCCCTTCATGGGTGATACTCTCAAATAAACTTTTTCACCCACATTAAATTCCAATGGTTGTCGCTCGGAATCTGCCCAACTTTTGTTGCCGTCCTGAGGCGTCTTGTGTCTATCTCGAATGATTTTCACCTTTTCTAATGTCTTCTCCAGTAGCTCAGGTCCGATGATGGTCCTCACGCCGACTTCATCCCAGTAAACCGGAGACCTACACTTCCTTCCATATAATGCTTCGAAAGGAGCCATGTCAATGGCACTGTGGTGACTATTATTATAAGAGAATTCCATTAACCTCACCATTCCGTCCCAAGTCCCTTTGAAATCTAAAGTGCAAGCCCTTAGCATATCTTATAGAGTCTGAATGGTCCGTTCAGATTGTCTGTTGGTTTGAGGATGATACGCTGTACTCAACCCTAATTCTGTACCCATGGTTCTCTGATATGACGTCCAAAATTTAGATGTGAACCGTGGATCTCGGTCGGACACTATACTTACTGGAATTCCATCTAGCTAGACAATATTATCCATATATAAATGTACTAACTTGTCGAGGGACATTTCACTTGAGATGGGTAGAAAATGTGCAGACTTTGTTAATCGATCCACAATAAATCAAATCATGTCATAGCCACTTCTTGTCTTTGGTAAACCAGCTATGAATTCCATTGTGACATGTTCCCATTTCCATTCTGGAATCTTTAACGGCATCAGTAATCCACCAGGCCGTTGGATTTCCGCCTTGACTTGTTGACAAACTAAACACCTCTCTATAAACTCCGCAATATGTCTTTTCATTCCGGACCACCAATAATATTGTTTGAGATCTCTGTACATCTTGGTGCTTCCAGGGTGTATCGACAAACTTGAGCTGTGAGCTTCTTGCAAAATTTCCCTTCTAAGTTCATCTACATCAGGCACACACAATCTTCCTCTGAACAATAGGCTTTCATCCTCTTTGATCTAAAATCCTTCAACTTGATTATGCTTCATCCTCTCAGAAATCTCATCCAGGCCTTATCATTCCTCTGAGCCTCTTTTACCCGGTCAATCAAACTCGGTGTGATGGTCAATGTTGTCAGAACGTTCGCCGTAGAGTCAATCAAATCTAAACCAAATTCTTCCATTTCTCTTTCCAATGGTGATTGTCGCGCATGGCTGGAGTTCCTGCTTAATGCATCATCCCCTTTATTAGCCTTTCCTGGGTGGTAATGGATGATCAAATCGTAGTCTTTCAGCAATTCCAACCATATCCGCTGCCACATGTTTAATTCTTTCTGTGAGAACAAATACTTTAAGCTCTTATGGTCCTTGAATACCGCACACTTTTCCCTATATAAGTAATGTTGTCAGATCTTCGAGGCAAACACAACTGATGTAAGTTCAAGGTCGTGCATCGGATAGTTTTGTTCATAAGGCTTTAGCTGCCTTGAGGCATATGCAATGACTTGTTCGCGTTGCATCAAAACACAACCTAAAAGCAAGGTATTAGACTAAACTTAATTGGTAAACAAAATCATAACCTTATGCTACAATTTACGTACCTAAACCATTCTTTGACGCGTCGCTATAAATCACAAACCCATCAATTCCAGAGGGTTGAGCCAACACTGGAGCTGTGGTTAATCTCTTTTTAAGCTCCGTGAAACTTTTCTCACATTTTGCTGTCCACCCAAACTTAGACTTCTTTTGAGTAAGGCGACTGAGAAGCACTGTTATCCTTGAGAATCCCTCAACAAACTTTCAGTAATAACCCGCTAGACCCAAGAAACTTCGTACTTCGGTGACATTAGTAGGTCTAGGCCATTCCGTAATAGCTTCCACCTTCTTCGGATCCATAGCAATCCCCTCTTCTGATATCACGTGACCAGAAAAGCCACACTTCTTAGTCAAAACTCACACTTGCTAAACTTAGCGTACAGTTGTTTCTACCTTAAGATGCCTAGAATGGTTCTCAGATGCTCAGCATGAGTTTGCTCGTCAGGAGAGTACACTAGAATATCGTCTATGAATACCACCACAAACCTATCCAACTGTTATCGGAAAACGGTATTCATAAGGTCCATAAAGGCTGTAGCGGCATTTGTTAATCCAAATGGCATCACCAAAAACTCATAGTGACCATATCTCGTGCGAAAGGCTGTCTTTGCAGTGTCCTCGGCCTTCACTCGCAATTGATGATACCCTGATCGGAAGTCAATTTTAGAGAAGATTTTGGCACCCTTGAGCTGGTCAAACAGGTCCTTAATTCGTGGAAGGGGGTACTTATTCTTGATGGTGATTTTGTTTAACTCTCGGTAGTCGATACAAAGCCTCATACTACCATCCTTCTTCTTTACAAATAAAAAAGGTGCTCCCCAAGGTGACACACTAGGGCGGAAAAACTTCTTGTCTAATAACTCCTGCTGTTGTTCTTTTAGCTCTCTCAACTCTGCCGGAGCCATTCTATAAGGGGCTTTAGAAATGGGTTCAGCTCTTGGAATCAAGTCTATCTCGAACTCGACTTCCCTCGGAGGTGGCAGTCCTGGCAATTCTTCCAGGAACACATCAAGAAACTCGTTGACTACTGAGATTTGCTCAATAGATGGTACTTCCTGAGTAGCATCCACCGCATACACTAGAAATCCTTCAGCACCTTTCCTTAAGGCTTTGCACGCTTGTGCATTAGACACATATACCTTCCTGGGAAATTTCCTTCGTTTAGCTTCCCCTTGAAACGTTACCTCTTCTATCTTAGCGTTCTTGATTGTCATTTGCTTCAATCGACAATCAATGTTGGCGTGATACTTGGCTAACCAATCCATTCTAAATATAACGTCGAAGTCATACATCTGAATTGGGATCAGTGTGGCGGAGAACATTTGTCTATCAAACTCTAACTCGCAATCCCGATACTGTTGGTACGAAATCATAATTTGATCTCTAGCCGGTTGAACACGGTACGGAGTTTCTAACCACTCAGGTAAGTTACCAATGTGCTTAGTGCATCTCTTTGCCACAAAAGAGTGGCTTGTGTTGCTATCAAAAAGCACGTTGGCGGGTATCTTATTCACTAAAACCACACCTAAAACCATAATAAGTTGCAGACAGGAAGTTAAGCACGTAAAGACTTAATTCAATAAGAATTTAGACTTAATTTAAATGGTACCTGCTACTACATCGGTGGCCTCCTGCACATCAGTGTCTGTCATGAGATGTATGCGGGCATTTGTTCGTGGCTTCGCCCTCGACTGTCAAGCCGCTTCTCCCGGAGTATTTTTCTTCATTTCCGGACAATCCCTAATCATATGACCCACCTGTCCACACCAGTAACATGCTCCTGCAAGCTTTCTACATTCACCGACATGATTCCTATTGCAGTGTGGGCAAACTCCCACAGCCTGTTGAACTACTAGATTTTGCATTTGAGTCTCTGAAAATTCCCGACTGGGCCCCTCTTCGAAATCTTGACCCAACGTCCGGGTCTGCCACCAACTTTAACCTCTTCTCTTGGCCTATTGCCTCTATCAGACGACCCCTCACTATCTGCTCTTGCCGCCACCCTACGAAAGTCACTCTCGACACAAAAACATGCATCCAACAGTCCTTGTAAGTTTTCATTCCTGCGTTCATTATTGTCGAATGTATCCTTGGGTCCAAAACCATCTCGAACTTTGTCATCTTAAGACGGTTATCAGACATAATCGCAGGAGCAAATTTACCCAAAGCGTGAAAAAACGATCCGCATACTCTGACACCGTTATCCGTCCCTTCTCCAATCGGTCAAATGATCTGATCTTATCCAGGATTGCCGTCTCTGGTACATAATACTTTAGAAAAGCGTCACAAAACTGTGCCCACGAAATAGGTGGTGTCATTCTCAGAACAATTCCACCCCACCATTCACCTGCTTTGCCACACAGAAGAGGTGTGGCCACATCCACCTTGATCTCCTCTGGAACTTGTACTAATCAGAAACATTTATCCACCTCATCTAACCAATGCTGAGCCTCTTCAAGATCTGTACATCCTCCAAACTCTGGAACTCACATCTTTCTCATCTCTCCGTAGAAGATCCAGATATTATGTTGCGGTGGTGGAGGAGGCAGAGGTTGCTGTTGCTGAGCAAACCCCTGTGCGATCACCCTTAGGGCATTAGTGAGCACCTGGGGTAATATTATATGTGGAGGCTGATTTTCCTGCCTGTTACCCGAGTTTCCGGCGTTATCCCTTCTTGGAGGCATTTTTCTTTGAAAGGTTAATGTTTCATTAGCAATCAGTAGGTACATGATGTCACTGAAAGCTTGAATGCGTCAGAATGGGTGAGGTATGAAATAAGAACGTTAATACGAAATATAGATGATAAACGCACTCGCACACACCCAACCCAGATCATACTTAGACTCTAAAATTCAGCACTTATATCTAAGGATCAAACTTAAGGGAAAAATCATATCTTAGATTGCTAAAAGATCATGAACCTAAGTTTGAGAGATAGATCTGAAGCCTAGTCTCTGATACCACCTGTAGCGCCCCGGCTCGATATTGGACATTGGTACCAGTGCACCCGTCGTAGTCTACTACGAGGACTATGAAGCGTCAAAGCAGATCAAGCGCACATCATCCATGACATAAGATAAATCAGCGGAAACATCGCAAAATTTAAAACTTCACTAACATCAATGTAACCAAAAAAAATACAACAGAAATATAATGTGTTCGATTAACTATCTAATATATCATCCAATAAAACATAACAAACATCAAGTCTTCCAACTTAAAACAGAATGATCAGAAATCTATCTAGTTCAATGACCATCCTCCCAGTGAGCCTACTCGCCACCGTCTTCTACAAATATCATTTTGTACTCTAGCTCACCTAAAAAGAAGATGGAGTATCTGTTCTTAGCAAAAACATCGCCAGCAAGTAACCGTTTATGCACCTTACAGGACCACACACGACGAGTCACCAGTGTATAAGTCATTGCCCAAAATAAGGTGCTCGGGTTAGCAAATAAGATCTTTATAACAATTCATCAAAACAAACAAATCACATAAATGATACGCGAATACGAAAACAAACACATATCTAGAACAACATACTACAAAAACAAATCATTCGCGAATGTCAATCTTTGCATGTCAAGACTTATGCTTCGTGAGGCATGATGCATGTACTCTTTTAAAACCACACACAAAACCCATGCATATGTTTTCTTTCGTAAACGTTCTATGCATGTCATTTCACAAAACTTTTCACATTCTTCGCGTAGCAGAACTTTATACCATGTGGATGATCAGTCCACAACAAATAGAACTTTATACCCCGTGCTGAAAGGTCTTCGGCCCCATAACATATAACTTTATACCCCGTGCTGATAGGTACACGGCCCCATAACATGTATCTTATATCCGTGCTGATAGGCACATGGCCCCATAAAATACTTTATACCCTGTTGTTGATTCACAGGTCACGATTTTATACCCTGCTTTCGCAAGCGTGACTTTTATACCCTGAGATCAACTAGCAGCCATAGTTTGCTTTTCGAAAACTTTAATCTTCTTTTGTAAACATATGTTCTTTCGCAAAGCAATCCTCATGTCAAAATGCAATGAGTTCATGTCGTGATGAAAAATACTCATGCAACTTTACATCAAACATGTAACATACACATACAACTTACGTATCAAGTACAAGATCCTGAACCTCAGCCACTCCACGCTCGTACCTTTCCAAGTCCGTTCGTATCACAAACTTATTTTGGATCCATTCTTATACTTAGTTATTCACACTTAATATTACTCATCTAGTACGCCTCAAATACCCTTGTATTTTATGATCAAAGGAAGAGAATAAAGTTATCACACATACATGGGGCGCCTAATGGGTCAAAGAGACTTCCAGTACTCTTAGAACGCCTTCATGAGGCGTCTTAAGTGACATCAAGCGCCTATACTAGGCGTTCTAGGTGTTCTGGAATGTGCTGATACACATCGAACGCCTACATGAAGCGTTTTAAGTGACATCAAACACCTTCTGAGGTGTTCGAAGTATTCAAGAATGTGACGTGGCACATCAAACGCCTACATAAGGCGTCTTATGTGACATGAAGCGTCTAATGTAGGTGTTTGAAGTGTTTTGGAATGCACTGGAACACATTGAACGCCTACTTTAGGCACCTAATGTGACATTGAGCGCCTAAAGTGTTGATAAATATGTTTGGATAATTTTCAAAGTCATGATTTTAAGCAGTAAATACTTAAAAATATCATGCATGGTGTTATATGTGATTAAAAGTTGAAAAAGTTAAAAAAGTTGACATCGATCTCTCAGGTTGTTGCACTTACTTCGATCGATGTACTTCGATCCCTCACATCGATCGATCCATGTAAGGCAGTGAAAGTTCAAGACCTTACGGTGAGAAATCGATCTCTAAACCTGAGACACATCGATCGATCAATGTATACATCGAACCCTCACTTCAATCGATCGATGTAGATCAGAAACAAATTCTAAAACTTATTGTGAGACATTGATCTCTGAAGTTGAGGCACTTCGATTGACCGATGTCTATGGTTTTTAGAAATATTTTTCTAAAATGTGATAAAGTGGTTGTTTTCATTTATACATGATTTATACATGTTCATTATGTGATTATTATGTGTTTTTGATGATTATAAATACATTGTGACTAATGTTCCTTGGAAGTTTCTACAACTTACCAAAAAGGGCAAAATTGGTATTTTGAGTTTTGTAGGGACATGATATGGTGAATATATGTCAAGGACTTATTCTTATCATATTTATCAAGACAAAGGTGGTGTTATATTTATTTTTGATCATCGGGGTCATTTCTGGAGTTTTTCTCACCATGGGCATTTGGGTCATTTTACCCCTATGGGTATTTTTGGTATTTTCACTCAAGGAATCTCTTTAACATATTATTATCTTCATTCTGGAGTTGAGTTATTATTATCTTGAAGATTATATGGTGATTCTTTATCTTATTCTCTCAAATGATGATATTATTAACTATAGCGGGATATGTAACGAGTTGTGATGTCACATTCTATTTCTTTCTTGAAGACCCTCTTATATATGTTATGGGAGCATATTTATCATCATTGTACAGAGATATCAAGGGTGTTAAAGGTGTGGAAATGATCACTACGTACAAGAAGAAATAGTTGGAATTTTAGTGTTACATATTCACATAATCTTGTCAATTATTATTTGGTAATTTATTCTTCTAAAACCTGAGTTGATATACTTCTATATATGCTCAAATTCAGGTGGAGGTGATGTGTAATTCATTTTATGAGTTGGTGACAAATGGACCAACCAAAAAGGAGCTAGTTGGCAAAAGTTGCCAACTAGGAAAGTTTAAACGTAGCCAACAGCTACTAAGGTACCTTGGAGCTGATTTTTGAGTTTGAAATTATGAATTCCCACATGCCTATTTTCAAGCCAAGAGTTTGAGGTATTTTGGTGGCATTTCTCTTATTATCTTCATTTGGCAAAGGATAATCAATACTATCCATGGTGGAAATTTCAACCAACATTATTGTGCTAAGGTGGACCAATCATTTTGCTTTATGTTGCCAAGTGTACAAGGCCAACCATTGATGTGAAGACACTTGGACTTGATGATGAAGATGGTGACACATGTGCATTCTTATCTCCAAGGCTCAATTCACACTATAAATAGGAGGCAATGATGAAGAAGACGAAACACACTTGAAGCTCACTTGAAAGCATTTGTTGATTTGTCTAGCTATCATCTTCTTCTTGTTGTTCTTGTTTTATTCTTTGTAGCAAAGGTGTTCTTGTTGTATTTGTTGAGCTACAAGCCTCTTGAGCTTCATTTGTAAGATTGATTAGTCAATTCTATAAGTCTATAGCAATAGGTGGTAGAGGTGTTGCAACAAGTGTTGCGTAGAATGTGTTCATCCAAGTCTTGAATAGGGTTGGTGCATAACCCAAGGATCAAGCTTGGTTCTTGTTGTAAGTTGATTCATACTATAGTGAAATCCAAGGAAAGGTGTTCCTTGGGACTGGAGTAGGTCACATTGACCGAACCAGGATAAATCTTCGGTGTTCTTGTCTTGTATCTACCTTTCTGTTTTCTGTCCTTTTTACTGCTTTTTCACATAAATTATCACAATTTGGAAAGATAGCTAAACAATTACAAATTCGTGATTTTTGGTAGAATCATACTTCAGACTGTTAGATTTCATTTGCAACAAGAATCACTTGATTTGAGTAAGGGAAAGTTAGTCTTTCAGTCTTTGCAAAATAACTGCTCCAATCTGGCTGCAATTTGACCAGTTTTGAGAAAACTTAAATTCTGTATTAATCAAGAATTATTTAAGGCCAGGGCCTTTTGGAAACATCAACTACACATCCTAAGGAGTGTTTTGATATAAAGATCAACCTTTTTTGTTGAGTATTCAAAGAGAAAAATGTTTTTCAAAATCAGCAACATTCTGTCCAATTCTGTCCCGATTGACCATCTGAATCTTTTTATTTGTTTGAAGGGCCAAACAATCTTATTTTTGTCTGATTTTTGGACAGAGTCTTTTTAACACATTGAAGTTAAGATCTGGAAATGTTCATAATTTGTGGAGTTTTGTACACTTATTTTTGAATTTTTCAAAAATGGGTTCTGAATCTGAGGTAGTCTCAGATTCTGTTTTCAAAGGGGTTTTTAATTAAGGGTAGTAGTGTAATTTCTGCTAACCACTATTCACCCCCCTCTAGTGGTGTTTATTGCAGGTGCACAGTCCAATATAAAGTAGGTGTTTGAAGTATTCTAACGGTTCCAGAAACTAAAAATTCTGCAGTAAATTCTCCCCATCATCTTCCTCCTTCACCCCTTGCATGCTAACACTTCAAATCCAACCTTACCCTCTTGAATCTATCAAGCACAACACACAACAACACAGTTTAAACCTTACATCTGTCGGTTTGCATCAACCTTACGCCTTCTATTATTCATATCTACAGATGAATCATCAATCTTTTAACTCACACACCATTTGCAGCAATACATCATCTACACCTTCAAACCTTTCTCCATTCATCTTAAATCATCTAAGGCAATACTTGGAAAACGCAATAAATTATCATAATGCAATATTTACACCAAAGATAACAGTTTAAGGGCATGTTTATCAACAATTAAGCACAACATAGATATTCTCAGAATTTGGCCCAGAGAACATGTCTTTAACCAACCAACAACAACAAATACGTATAATAGAACATTTAACATAAACAAATCAGGATTACTAATATGTGATCCAAAATTTTCTCTTTATAAGAACATAGGGCCTGTTGTATCAAAATCTGCATAAAGCGTATAGAAAGATTACTTGTCTCTATTTTTAGTTAGTCTTGCAAGTGTACTGCAGGATTTCGGGAAAGGTTGAACCTAGATTGGCCGCTCTTTCTTCCTTTTCTTCTTCTCTTCTTCTTCTTTCTCTTTTCTCCTTCTCTTTTCTCTCTAGGCGTTTTTCCTCCCTCTTTTCTTCTTGTAACGGGCGGTTCCCCCTCTCTTTTGGGGAGTTATACACAATTGTGTAACTCCCCCATCATTTAGTTGGGGATAATTTTGGTATTTGGCCTAACTTTCTCCATTTCCACTTTTGGCTATTTTCCCCTATATTTTATTTACTAAGCCTCATATACTTATACATTTAATAAAATTGCATTTAAAATTGGCTTCTAATTGTTGATAGTCATACTTAAAAGTTACGAGGTATGACAAGCGCAGTACGTAATCTTGCTAAATCCTGGGCCAATGAAAGAGCAGAGTGGAAGATAGTATAAAATCACAAGGAGAGCAGCTTGAGCTTCAACCCGCAAGGGCATATCCAATCCAGTGGATAGGATATCCCATGTATGAAAGCTCCCGTAGAATCCTGAAGCAGTGCGCCACCACTGGCATGTTTCCTACCAACCGCTGCATCTGTATTAAGCTTCAGTCACCCAGTTGGTGGAGTTATCCAACAAAGGGCATGTGGTCGAAAAAGGCGTAACGGGGGTGAGAGACCGGAAGTGACCAACTATGATACCGTGGAGGTGATGTGTGTTCCAGACATAATGGATGTCCAAGTGTATAAATCTTGCCGAATGAGACGAATAAGTGAGCGAGGAGACCAATCTTGATCATCAAATATAATAGAGGCAGACTGCTTCCAAATATTCCAAAGTATGACCCCGGGTGATATGATTTGTATGGCACCCAAAAAAGTAGATGACACCGAGCACCATATGTAAAGGAGGTATGAACGCCATGAACCTGAAGCGAATGAATTTATATACAATAGAGAGCAGAAATAGGTCCATATAATCCGAACCTCAGGGCAAGTAAAATATAAATGTAAGGTAGTCGCTTGAGCAGCACAGCAAAACGGGCAGATAGAGGGCATAACTGTCGTAAACCGGAAAAGGTTATCAGGCAGAGGAAGCGCTCTGTTATAATACCGCCATAAGAATAACTGAATAGCACGACGTTGTGTGCGATACCAAATGTAGTCATAGGAAAGAAGCATCGAACATGACGTGTATATATAGATATATATATATACCTATATGTATATATATGTATATGCATATCTATACGTATATGTGCATATATTTTTTTCGAAAAAAGGTATTTTATTGAGATAAGCCTCACTTATGGCGGAGGAAAATTTTATTACATCAAAAGAGCTATGTTAGAGTATTGCGAAAGAAAACATTGGATGATTATCACAGTCCAAAACATATATGATATGCCGTATTAAAACCTTGCCAAGTAAAACCACCCTTGTGGATAAAACCTTGGCGAAGGAAAAAGCGTACATATTTATATGTTTGGAATAATGATAGACATCACAGTACAGTATGATAGAAAATACAATCCAAATGGACAAAGAAAATAGCCATGAAATGTCCGCCAGGAAATCATAATGCGATAAGGGTTGTTGAGGCCGCCTCCCAGCAAACAGTGCGTCGTCACCGTCAAAGATATATTGCACCATGCCATGTTTCCCCATCCATGCACGCGTGAAAGCAAATGCTAAGTCAAACAAATATGGTAGACAAAACAATAATAAAGATACAAATCGAATATGGAACGTACCGCGTCTGCCTGCCCCCTTCAGGGTACAGGCAAGGAAAAGGAAGAAATGCCAATCCATTTGGAAGACCAGAAAAGCTCAAGGGATGCGCAAACTCACGGTTGAAAGGTCCAATGAGACGGAGCTTCGAACTAGCGGTGGAAGTGTATTGCGAGAGTAGTATGTTGTCAAAGGCACCAACATTGCGTGCTGAGCAAGGTAGTGAGCCGACATGTTTGCTTCTCTGTAAACATGTGTGAAATCTAACCGAAGTAAATGAAGTAGCATCTGTAACAAACGCAGATGATAGTTGCCAAAAACTGATTGATGTTGTCGTAGACGTGTGAGCATTTGAGCACAATCCGACTCCAGAATAATTGAACGATAATGTGGGAGGAAATATAGCAGACCAAACACCGTTGCCTGTATCTCTGCCATAATTGGCGTGCATGGCGGCAGGCGAAAAGAAATCGCTCCCACATAGACACCCTCATGATCACGTAAAATAGCTCCCCCCACCAGCATAACAACTGCCCACTGCTGCATCTATATTTAACTTTAATCTGCCAGAAGGAGGACAGCGCCAATGTACTACCAATGGACGCGAAGATCGAAGCCGAGGAATCCACGAAGGCTGTGTAGTTACCCCTTGCAAGTTTAGAACCCTGAATTGCCTTGCTCCAAATGACAAGGTCATACTGAATAGAAGCCCAAAGAGAGGACTGCGCAAAAGAGGTTGAGTCTCCATACACCAATGACGCATAGGCACGCCATATATTAGATACAATAATAGTCGGAACAACTATTTTTAACACGCCCAAGAGTGATGAAAAGGTAGCCCGATACCACCAAGATAATAGATATTGATGAAGATGCAGGGACATAGGGGACAAACAGTGTAACTCATATGCATAAAAATCCCAGATAGAATGAATGCGTGCGCAATAGAGAAAAACATGATCCTCCGTGGCCGAAGCTAGCTTACAAAAAGGACATTGTGTGGGACGAGCGGCAGAGTACTTACCAATATAGTCCTCAAAAGGCATAGCAGAATGAAAAAATCGCCATAATAAAAGTTGATTAGCATGTGAATGATACTTTGTATTTCGCAGAAAGCAATGTTGGATGAGGCGTGTGGCATATATCATATGCAGAGCGCAGAGAAAATTCTCCCGAGCCAGAGGGTATCCAGCTAAGATGCGAATCCTGACCTTCTGTCTGAGCAAGGCAGGTGGTATGAATTCGACAAATAAGTTTCCAAACTGGCGAATCCGGAAGCCGTGGTAGATAATCCCCCCGATTTCTATATTTTATGTGCATATATGTACTCCAAAGCGTGTCATTCCGTTGATATGTCCACCAAATAAGACAATGATAAGCTGTTTGTAAACTGAAGAGATCACGAAGCCCCAACCCTCCTTCATCTATTTGAGTAGAAATAGTAGCCCAAGAAACCCAATGATGTCGATGTCCCTAGTAAAACGCCGCCATTTTCCATTCAATAACTTTGAGGACCGATTTTCGCAAACCTCCAGCTGCAAGAATATGTAACAGAAGAGCAGAAATCACAGAATGAAGTAAGACCAGTCGCCCTGCTGAGGATAACAATTGACAGTGCCATCCATTCAGTCGGTCATCAATGTGCTGCAGCAGAGAAGTACAGTATCTAGAGCGATTGATACCCTTGTGTAAATAAGATCCAAGGTAGAAAAATGGTAAGGCAGTACACCGCATATTAAATATGGTCCCAAATATATGGCGCTGATGATTCGATGTGCAGGCCGAAGGGATAAAATTGCTCTTATTAAAATTTACCTTTTGTCCCGAAGCAGCTTCATATAAAGTTAAAAATGAATGAAACCGTCTCAAATTTCGCTGTGTACCACGCAAAAACACCAGGAGATCATCTGCATAAGCTAAATGCGTGATAGAAAAAGGAATTCGTCCTAGGCGAAAGGGTTGCAACATGCCAGATGTGAACAAAGATTTTAAGCCTCTGCTGAAACCCTCAGATGAGAGTATAAAAAGCAAAGGATATAACAGATCACCTTGTTTAACCCCTCTGTAAGGCCGAAATGTGGCAGATGGTTGGCCATTAATCAAAACTTCTAATGTCGTTGCTCGTAAATGATTGAGGATGATGCGAATGAAGAAACTAGAAAAGCCAAACCGCTAGAGTAGGAGGTCCAGATATTCCCAGCTTACCCTATCAAAAGCTTTCATCATATCCAACTTCAAGCATAATTGTGAACCACCCTTATCTAACATGTGAACCATCTCACGAGCCAGTAAAATTTGCATGGATATATCTTGGCCAGGCAAAAAGCCAGTCAGTTCACGTGAAATTAATTTGGGAAGCAGCTTACCCAAGCGAGTGGCAATAATGCGCGTACAGACTTTACTCAGGAAATTTGTGAGGCAGATAGGCCGAAAATCTCCAAAAGTTTGTGGAGATGGTGTTTTTGGAATCAAGGTGATTAAAGCACTAGCCATCACTGAGGGCTACGGAATGCCTAGGAAAAATTCCTGCACTGCCAGAAAAACATCTGTATGAATTATAGGCCAACACGATTGAAAGAATTTGCCATTAAAGCCATCTGGTCCTGCCGCACTCTGAGGGTCTAGATGCCATACTGCCTCCTTCACTTCAGTTTCTATTGGCAACTGTGTAAGCATGGCGTTGTCATCTTCTGATATAAGACGAGGGATATAAGAAAGAAGAGCATCATGATTATGTGTAGCCTCCCGAGCAAATAAAGATGTATAGAATGAAACTGATTCTGTCATAATGTCTTACGGCGAAGTGTACAGTGCACCAGAGGATGTGCGAATTTGTTGAATTCGCAATTCCGTCCGACGCCCTTTAACAGTAGAGTGAAAATAGTGTGTGTTGGCATCTTCCTCCTTGAGCCATCGGACCCTCGCTTTCTGTTTCCAATAATGCAGCTCATATGTGGAGGCCCGAAGATAATCCGCTTTCGCCCGATGATACACCTCTCGCGTGACATCATTTGGGTCGGCATCCCAATCCCGTTCAGCACTATTTAGAGAAGTCTCTGCTTGCATCAGATTTGTAAAAATATTGCCAAAGATTTCCTTATTCCACCGCTGAACGTCCCGTTTCAGAGAGAATAATTTTGAATAAAAACCATACATTCCATCCGTAGTAGGATAGGATGACCAAGCATTCTGCATGTATAAAATGAAGTCTGGATGAAGCAACCAAGAGTCCAAAAATCTAAAAGAGCGACGTCCTCCGGGCATACTTAAGCGACAAACAAATAACAATGGCGTGTGATCCAAAGAAACTATGGGGAGATGTGTAAGCTGCATATCCTCAAACACATCTTGAAAAGAGGAGTTTACAAATAACCAATCCAATCGTCTACAAACACGACCTAAACCCCTGCCATCAATCCAAGTAAATCTGGGACCGTGGAATGGAGGAGCCATAAGAGAGCAAGCTTCGATGCAGTCATTAAAGTCTTGTAACACTGTAAGGGAGGGATTTGAACGTCCACTATGATCATCTAGGGTCCGAAATGTATTAAAATCCCCACCCATCAACCATTGTAACGCGGAAGCCGTAGAAAAGTCACATAAAGATTGCCACAGAGAATGACGTAATGAAGATGTGTGCTTTGCATATACAATCGATAATACAAATGTGAATTGAATGGGCCGAAAGAGCAATGTGAAATGAACCACTTGATCTTGATCCTGCGTAGCAAGCAAACGAAAGTATGAATCACGCAAAAAAACCAAATTTGTTCTGACTGAGAAGAGTAATACTGCGTAAAACCAAGGTCCAAACCAAAACCACTAATACGTGAAGGAGGGTGTTTTGGCTCAAGAAGTGCAAGTAAATTTAAACGATGATCTCGTATCAAATGATGCAATCTAGATAGAGAGGCACGCATGCCTCTTATGTTCCATATTAAAGCATTCATTGAGTAAGAGTACAGTCACTTCCCTGCAAGACATGCGAAGCACTACGCGTCGGTATAGTAGATGGTGGTAAAGGTGGTAGATCCTTCCTGGCGCTGCGTTTCCGCCTGGGTACTACAAGAATAAATTTGGCCTCTTCAGGTGGCTCCTGTAATCTCGAGATTAAAACCTCCACATCTGGCGAAGGAGGGATTAACTGGATCCGACGTACGACATCATCTGGGACATGTTGCAAGGCATCTTCAGATTGTCTACAGGCAATTCTGTATCAGAAGAGTGGCCTAATTCACCATTATCAGAAATGTTATGTAGTGGTGGCTCCGCAGCATAACAAAATACTTCAGTTTGCAGGTCACTGTCATTAGTAGGGGGTATGAGAGGATCTAAATTTGGAGGGTTGAGCACGGATGGATCAATCTGGTCACGAGGCGGTGCTCCCGGGGATGAAATAACCAGCGGTGGATCAGCAACTGTTTTTTCTTGATTGGTGTCCACCGTTTGATTGGAGGGTGAGGCGGCGGAGGTGGCGGTGGTGGAGGAACCGAAGCAGTTGTTTTGGCTGGACATAATCCCGTTGCATGTCCTAATCGACGGCATGAAGTACAAAATAGCACAAGATCTTCGTAAACCACAGACTGCAAAATAAATCTGCTTTTAGCCTGCACATATATCTTTTGTGGTAATTCTTGAGAGATATCAACCTCAACACAAACTCTTGCAACTGATGGTCGCAGCCCATCAGTCGTTGCATCATCTAGCTTAATGGGGGAGCCGATGGGACGTACGATCTCAAATAAAGCCTCTCGACGATGAAGATGTATTGGGAGCCGGGGGAAAGCATTCCATACTGGAACAATCAGGACATCCGCAGTGGGGTCAAAATCAACCGTCCATTTGGTTATTCGCATATGACATCCAGAAATATGTCATGAATGGCGGTAAAAACATCGCAAATAATCCGCTTCAATACGAAAGTTCAAAAGAATATGCGTTTGGTCGATCAGGATATTTCGCAGATCATGATGAAAACCAATCTTTTCAACACGTCATGTATAATTTTCAAAGGCGGGTGACCATACCAGAATGTACCTACCAATGAATATCTGAATGGTGCAGCAAGGGCATCAATCTCAGAATCTAGGAATGGTGTCAGCGGGATGCCTTTATAGCGTGAAACCGTCTTTGGTGAAATTGCGATATTGCATGACGGTGACGAGGATTCGGAAACCACCGCCGTAAAAGAAGGCGGCGGTGTGGACGTCATGTGTTATTGAGGGAAAGAACGGATGCTGTCTGAATGAAAAACCGATGAGAGTCCGAAAATGTCAGCGAAAATTAAGAGCGGCAGAGATTGGAAAGCAAACGGCGAGGAATTCACCGGCGGCGGCGGCTATATATGTGCATATATATATATGCATATATAGATATATATGCATATTTATATGTATATGCGTGTGTATATATGTACATACATATACATATATATATATATATATATATGTATGTATATGTGTGTGTGTGTGTACATATATATTTATTTTTTTTGATCAAAGAGCCACATCCCAAGTATTATTATAAATATAATCCCTCACTCAAGGTGGAGGTGCACCGTGGTATATAATCAGAACTAGGCTGCCGAAAAGAAGCTAAAGATACATCAATAAGAACATAACCTTGAATATATGAAGGGAGTAAGGAGAGAGTGGGATATGAACTAAATGACTGAGTGGTAAGAGCCGAATGTGCTAATAAATGGGCTGGCGGATTAGTCTCCTGGGGCGTGTGGGTTAAGTATGCGTAGTTGATGCAGATCATGTAGGACCTGTAGAGCACCACTAGAAGGGGGGGTTGAATAGTGGGTGCGGAAAATTTGGTTTTTAAAAACTTTTGAACCAAAAACCTCACTTCTAAAAACAGTTTTTATTTTAAGATTCTGATTTGATATAATTTAAAGACCTAGTCATAGTCCTCCAAAAATTATGAAATTTGGTGAGACTCTACTCTCAGATGCTCTGAGTATCTGATAAAAATGTCAAATTAAAATTCCACTCCTAACCTCTTGAAAATACGTTTTTGGTCAGATTGCGCAAATCTGCCAGAAACAGTACTCCGACTTGAAAATTTTATTCCGATTAATTTGTGACTCCAAAGGGTCTGAAAATTTAATGAAAAGACCCTCAATTTATGTGCTGTGATGTGTTGAAACAGTTTTCAAAAATTCTTTTGGGAAGTATATCAATCACGTTGATGTTCCCAACCTTTGCAACTCTGAAAATCAGATTGTACTAGTCTCAGAACAATTCAAGTTTGACTAACTTATGCTTATCCAAATGAGTTGAAACTTGCACCAAATGAAATCTAGGATATGTGGCTATGTTTCTGAAAAGTTTTGTAATTTTTGAAAAACGTTTACTAGTTTTTCTATCGCAACGAAATTGATGCAAAATGCTTGGAAACTGAAAGTAAAGTGCTGAAAGTAAGAACACCAAGAATTTTATACTGGTTTGGTTAAAACAACCTACTCCAGTCTTCGAAGACACCTTCCTCGGTTATAACTAAGCACAATAAACACATTACCACAAGGGTTACTGGCCTTACACACCAACTCCACCCTTTAACAAACAATACAGTCACCACCAAACGAATGAAGGTTTGATCGCACCTTGATCAACCTTTTACAACAATTGAAAAATGTATGGTGGTATATTCAGAGCTTATATAACATCAAGATTATATGAACAATAGGCTTGAGAGAAGAAGAAGAAGAAAGAAATGTAGAAGAAGAGAATAGTAGATCCTCTTGCACTTGAGAGAAAAATGAGAGTTGTTTTGGCTTTGTTTGTACTACTCTTCTTTTATGCATGTGTGGCCACCCCCTAGGGCCTTCTTCATTTCTTGAGAATTCTCTTTAATACTCTTGGAAGATTGCCTTGTGTAGAAATGACACCATCTTGCTTACTTGGCACACTATGAATGAAAGGATGACTTGACCTTGCTTACTTGTCACTTGATGATTGGTTCAACTTGGGATCCTTTAATGTGCTGTAAAAATCTAAATAAAACTCATAAAACATGTGCCAAATAGTAGTCAAAATATTATCAAACAATAACCATTCAATCCCTTTAACTTTGGGAAGCAAATTAGGGTGCATTAAGGACAAAAATCAGCCATCATTTCATATGTGCTTTAAAAATTTGAATTTGAAATCTCCACAATTTGGCCTAAATTATGGGTGATTTGTGTGTGCCAACATGGAATGATTTAGTGGCTGAATTTAACATATGAGCCACGAAATATTTGGCTATTTTTGAAGTATATAGGCTGGCCATCTTTATATGGCAAGTAGGTGAAGTTTCGGTAGTCACCCGATACGACAATTTTTGGTTTATAACCTTGTAAAATTTTGTCATCACCATGACTTATATCATATGATATAAGATCTGAATATACTCATAAATATGAGATGTATATAGTGGTGTGACGTTGACGTACGTTTGTCATATATGTAACGTGTCGGTAGTACGTCGGAATATATGTGTATTGTGCCTTTTTAACCAAAATATGAATATATATATATATATATAATATATATTAGGCAGTATATTGAAAGATTGGGGACATTCCATTTTCAATTTGTTGCCATCAAGGTTTCTCCAAATATGTCTTTATTTAATGAACTAGTTAGTTCATTAACTTAAGTACTTCACTTAATGAACTAGTTTAGTTCATTAATTGTGGCACCTGAAAATAGTTCAAAGACAACAAATGTTTGCCATATGATGTAAGATTTAACGCTTCATGGCTTGTTAGTACGGCAACAATATATATAAAGCTATGAGGCATGTATATCACAAAAACTTGTCAAGTAATAATTGTGTCATGCATTTCGTAAATTCGTACTATTTAAATCATGCATTTGTAAATCATTCAAACACTTTTTCTCAACAATCTCCCCCTTTTGATAATTTACAAAATAACACTGGTTCATGATTTAAATATAATTGCTCCCCCTCCAATGAGGCACAAATTCGAATTTCGAATTTTGAATTTTATATTGTCATCGTCTACCTCTTAAATTATGCAATCATGCTCTCTCTCCCCCTTTATTTTGTAAATAATATCAAAAGTACATGTAAAGATGGAAATAAATATCAATCTTTAGCAAAGATTTTTGTACGTGGCTTGATTAAGTGCTTTGGTGAATATATCGGCTGCTTGTGCTTCAGTATGAACATGTTCTATAACGATATCACCACTATTTACATGATCACGAAGAAAGTGATATCGTACTTCTATGTTCTTTGCCTTAGAGTGTAGTACAGGGTTCTTACACAAATTAATAGCACTCATACTATCACAATAAATGGGGATGTGATTTACCGTGATTCCAAAATCAGATAGTTGTTGTTTTAGCCATAGGAGTTATGTGCAACAAAGATAAAGTGTCATGTATTCAGCTTCAGTAGTAGATAATACCACACTTGCTTGCTTTTTCGAAAACCAAGAAATTAGTGAATTTCCTATAAATTGACAAGTGGCACTTGTACTTTTTCTATCTATTTTGCGTTCTCCATAATCCGCATCAGTATAAGCATGCAAGTCAAATTCACAATTCTTATCATACCAAATTCCTAAAGTGGGAGTGTGCTTAATGTATCGAAATGTCCTTTTTACATCATTATATTGTGACACTTTAGGTTTTCTTTGAAAATGTGCGCACATACAAACACTAAACGTGATATCGGGTCTACTTGCGGTAAGATAAAGCAAAGAGCCAATCATAGACCTATACAAACCATTATTAAAGTCTTTTCCATTCTCATCTTTATCAAGTTTAGTGGTGACACTACATAGGGGTGGGGGAAGGTTTCAAGATTTTAAAATTAAACTTTTTAATCATGGCATTCACATATTTGACTTGACTTATATGGATGCCTTTACTAGTTTGTTTAATTTTCAAGCCAAGAAAATAATTCAATTCACCAACCATAGACATTTCAAATTCGGATTTCATGCATATTTCAAATTCTTCAACAAGTTTATGAGGTGTAGATCCAAAAAAATGTCATCAACATAAATTTGAATAATAAATAAATCCGATTTATCTTGTTTCAAGAGTAAAGTGCTATCTATGGTGCCTCTTTTAAATCCATTTTCTAAAACAAAAGTAGCAAAACGATCATACCAAGCCTTAGGTGATTGTTTTAAATGATATAGTGCCTTCTTTAATTTATACACGTGATTAGGATATTTCAAATCTTCAAAATCGGATGGTTGTTTCACATATACTTCTTCTTGTATAAAGCCACTTAAAAATACACTTTTTACATCCATTTGATAAAGTTTAAAATCCTTCATGCAAGAAATAGCAAGTAATAATCGTATCGCTTCTAAGCGTACTATGAGTGCAAATGTTTCGTCATAGACTATTCATTCTTCTTAATTATATCCTTGTGCTACAAGCCTTGCTTTGTTTCTAACAACTTTACCTTCTTCAATCATTTTATTTCTAAAGACCCACTTTGTGCCTATTATTGTTTTATCTTGTGGTCATGGCACTAAATCTCATACATCATTTCTTGTGAATTGATTTAATTCATCATGCATAGCGTCAATCCAAGAAGAATCATTCAAAGCATCAAATACATTCTTGGGTTCAATTTCGGATATCATAGCATGAAATTGATTTAATTCGTCTGGATTTATTCTTCTACGTGGTCGGACACCTTGTGTTATGTCGCCTATGATGAGGTCGTGTGGGTGATCTCTATACCATCTTGGTTGATTATTTTCTAAGTTTTCATGCATTTCTAAGTGATCATGCATTTCTAGTGTGTTAGGTTCATCATGTACGATGTTCTATTCTATATCATCTAATATGGGCTTTAATTCAAAATCATCATCATATTCTTTATCTATTTCCAAATCACCGAATTCATTAAACTTCATATGAATAGATTCTAAGATTTGTCGCGTGATAGGTGTATGACCTGTATAGCACCACTAGAAGGGGGAGGGTTGAATAGTAGGTGCGGAAAGATTTGGGTTTTAAAAAGTTTTGACCTAAAAACGTAACTTTTGAAAACAGTTTCTGTTTTCAGATTTTGATTTGCAACGTTTAAAAGACCTTGTTACAGAACTCCAAAAATTGTGAAATTTGGAGAGATGCTACTCTCAGATGTTCTGAGTATCTCCTAAAAAGTTCAGATTAAAATTCAACTCCTAACTCTTTGAACATACGTTCTTGATAAGATTGCGCAAATCTGCCAGAAATAGTACTCCGATTTGAAAACTTTATTCCAATTGATTGGAGACTCCAAATGGTCTGAAAATTCAATGACGAAACCCTTACTATATTTATTTAAATGGGTTGAAACAGTTTTGAAAAATACCTTTGGGAAGTATGTCAAATACGTTGATGTTCTCAATCTTTGCAAGTCTGAAAATCAGATTGCACTAGTCTCAGAACTATTAACGTTTGATTGACTTATACTCCAAATGGGTTGAGACTTACGCCAAATGAAACTTAAGAGGTGTGGCTATGTTTCTGCAAAGTATTGTAATCTTTGAAAGTCGTTTACTAGTTTGACGACCGCAACAAAATCAACGCATAAACTGAAAAACTGAAAGTAAAGTGCTGAAAGTAAAGACACCAGGGAATTTATAATGGTTTGGTTAAATCAACCTACTCCAGTCTTCGAGGACACCTTCCTCAGTTATCACTAAACACAAAAAACATCTTAGTACAAGGGTTTCTGGTGTTACACACCAACTCCACCCTTTTACAAACAATACAATCAAGCACACCGATCATGAACACCACCACCGAACAGATGAAGGTTTTATCACACCTTGATTAATTATTTTACAAAAATGGAACGTGTATGGCGGTCTAATCAAAGCCCATTTAATATATTGAATATAAGAACAATAGGCTTGAGAAAAGAAGAAGAAGAAAGAAATGTAGAAGAAGAGAGTAGAGACTTCTTTTGCACTTGATAGAATATAAGAATTGTCTTGTCTTTGTTTGCTCTCTTCTCTTCTTTTTATTCATAAATGGCCGTCACCCAGGGCTTTTCTTCCATCTTTATAATTCTCTTTAATGCCCTTGGAAGATTACATTGTGTAGAGATAACACCATCTTGCTTACTTGGCACAACATGATTGGATGAATGTCTTGGCTTTGCTTACTTTGCACTCTATGATTGGATGAATCTTGTCACCGTTTAGTAGCTGTAAAAATCTGAGTTTAAAGTGTAAACACATGTGCCAAATAAAGTTAAAAATGTTGCCAAATAATTAACAATTAGTCCCTTCAATTTGGGAAGCACATTTGTCATCATTCAAGACATAAAATCGGCCACACTAAGTCTCACATGCTGAATTTTTAGCATGTATTACATTTGCTAGAAAGTTTGAATTGTTGCCTTATGTAACTCCCTCCATTATGTCACTAACCTTGTGTGGCTTATTCTCCACCAATCAAGATGACAACTAAGCTCCACATAAACTCCACCAAGGCTGAGATAGACCTGTAACATGTCTTGAACATGCTGAATTTCACTTTTGTAAACTTTGTCAAATATTGCACAATAATTACACATATATGGTAAATTCTAATCAGCCCTAATTTGAATTTTTTAGAACACTTTAACATGTCTTGAATGTGTAAAAAGTGTCTAGATACATGTTACATGTCATGCCAAAAACGTTCCATGTGTTGTGTTCGTAGAAAACCGAATTTTCGACTTTTGTCGATTACGCAATTTTTCTCCGATTAAATTCATACTTTTTGCACATGTTATATATATTATGTTACACATAATATACATGAAATAAATTGAATGTTCAGCTCTAATGGCTGGTTAAAGTGGTGCCCCGTGTGACTCAAAAATTGAATTTGGAATCTCCACAATTTTGCCTCAATTGGGGGTGATTTGTGTGTGCCAACATGGAATGATTTTATGGCTGAATATACCATGTGAGACACGAAATTTTGGGGTCTTTTTAGAGTATACGGGCTGTCCATCTATATATTGCAAGCACATGACACATTGGCGAAGTTTCGGTAGTCACCCGATAGGACAATTTTTGGTTTACAACCTTGTAACGTGTCGTAATAATTTTGTCATCACCATGGCTTATATCATATGATATAAGACCTGAATGTACTCATAAATATGAGTTAAGTATAGTGGTGTGACGTTGACGTATGTTGTAATATATATAACGTGTCGGAAGTACGTCGGAATATATGTGTATTGTGCCTTTTTATAAAAAATTCTGAATATATATATATATATAAACATGTATAACCAAGTTGAGAGGAGACTTTCCATGTTTCAATTTGTTGCCATCATGCCTTCTCCAAATATATCTCCATTTAATGAACTACTTAGTTCATTAAACTAAGTACTTCACTTAATGGTGGCATCTGGAATTAGTTCAAACACAACAAATGTTTTCCATTTGATGTAAGCTTTAATGCTTCATGGCTTGTTAGTACGGCAACATTATATATAGAATATATAAGGCATGTATATCGCAAAAACGTGTCAAGTAATATATTTTGTCATGCATTTCTTAAACACGTAGTATTTAAATCACGTATTTGTAATTCACTCAAACTCTTTTTCTAAACAATCTCCCCCTTTTGATGATTTACAAAATAACATTATTTCATGATTTAATTCGAATTTTGAATTTTGAATTGTCTCTCCCTTGAATCGTGCAATCATGCTCTTTCTCCCCCTTAAATCACTCTCTCTCCCCCTTAATCATGCACTTTCTCTCTCCCTTTATTTTGTAAATAATATCAAAAGTGCATGTAAGAAAGAAATAGAAATTAGTATATCAATAAAAATCATGCGTTTTAAGGGCGTTCTTAAGCGTTATTTATTCAACCCTTTGCAAATGTCCCTTTTGGTACCCAAATTTGGGTGACCTTTCTAGGTCTTCCAAAAGGTGAGAAAATATATGAAGATGCAATATAATAGATGTTATTTGGGTATTTGTTTGGCCTTTGGCAGAGAATCCCATCATGCACATAGTATGATCTTTGTTTTTTGATATGTTCTTATGTTGGTGTGCATGGAGTGTGATCTAGATGCATTTATGGTAAATAAATGTTGTGTATGCATTAATGGTTTCTTTTCATATTTGTATGGCACAAAATTATATCTCGTATGATATGAAGATGAAGCACGATGAGATGACATGGGGGGATCTAAGCGTCTTCTTAGGTGCCGCATATATCTTGGACGCATCTATTTTCTTAGATAGAATGAATTTGGTTGATTTATTTAGTGTCTCATTTTTTTCAATGTATCCTAATCTGGTTTTGTCGCTATCATGCTTTTATGAAGAAATGATGCGATCTAGCATTTTTGTACCTGTGTCAAATTGTTTCACCATTTTTTCTAGATCTATATTCCTTGATTTTAAATTTGAAATCTCGGATTTTATTTCATTATTTTGTGTCGTTAATGATGAGATCTCTAATTTCAATGCCGATGATGCAAGACAACTCTTCTTTTGAATCGTTTAATTGAGAAACAAGGTTCGTGTTAGAAGATTCTAACAACTTCTTGTCTTTAATTAATCGTTTCTTTTCCTTTGCAAGAGTCCTTGTGAATTTATGCAATTCTAAATATTGACTAAACAAATCATCATAAGAAGGTTCAGAATCAGAGTCAGAGTTAGAAGATACCTCATTTGATGTCTTAGATGTAAAGCATACTTGTGCCGTTTGTTCTTCCTTATCGTCAGTCTCAGAGTCGGATGAATCACTCCAAGTGGAGGCTTTGAAGGCTATTCTCCTTTGTTTATGTTCTGAGATGAGTCTAGTTTTGATCTGATCCTTGTCAAGGTGTTTGTTCGTTTGTTTGTCCTTGTTAGGGCAATCATATGACAAGTGTCAAAGTTTCCCACATTCATAACACTTTATTTCCTCATTATTTTTATTTCTATGGTTCTTAGATGAAGTAGGCTTGTATTTGTTTTTAATTGTTTTTCTCATGATCTTTCTTAATCTTCTAGCCATCATGATTAGATCTTCATCATCGGAATCTGTGTCACTATCATTTACGTGATCATAAGAAGTAGAGACATATTCATTTGATTTAAACGCTATAACCTTATCTTCTTTAGAAGTAGATTCAGAATTTCTTAAAGTGAGTTTGTTTTCATATACCTTTAATGATCCGATCAATTCCTCTATTTTTATCGATTTAGTATCCTTACTTTCTTCGATTGCAGTGACTTTTGAATCGAATTCGGATGGGAGACTCCTTAACACCTTTTGAACCTTTTCCTGTGTAGAAAAATCTTTGCCAAGAGACTCAAGAGAATTGCAGATGTTAGTCAATCGTAAGTCCATATCAACGATAGATTCATTGGACAATAATTTAAAAGACTCAAGAGTAGACATAAATATATTTATTTTAGACTCTTTGACTTGACTAGCCCCTTCATGTTTTATCTCAAGAATTCTCCACATCTCTTGGGCATTAGAGCAGTTAGACACAGAACTTGATGCGCTTTGACTCAACCCGTTTAAACGAAGTTGCATCGCTCTAGCATTCATACTTAATCTTTTTTTGTCATCTCTAGTGTATTCTTGTTTAAGTTTTATGACTTCTAGTGTGACACCATCAACAGTAGATAACTTAGAAGGAACGAAAGGAACGTCTTCTATAATAGACCACAAATCAATATCAATAGCCATAAAGAAAAATTTCATTCTAAGTTTCCATTAGATAAAGGACTCACCATCAAAGAGAGGAGGCCTTACGATTGACATTCCTTCTTGCTAGGTTTTGTAACTAGTGGTTGCTATCTCACTAAGATCGTTGGATCTCCTTGTCATGAGTGTGTTTGCGATCTGATACAACTTGTAGGACCTGTATAGTACCACTAGAAGGGGGAGGGTTGAATAGTAGGTGCAGAAAATTTTGGTTTTTAAAAAGTTTTGACCCAAAAACCTAACTTCTGAAAATAGTTTCTATTTTCATATTCTGATTTGCAATGTTTGAAATACCTGGTTAAAGACCTCCAAAAATTGTGAAATATGTAGAGATTATACTCTCAAATGTTCTGAGTATCTCCTAAAAATTTAAGATTAAAATTCAACTCCTAACCCTTTGCAAATACGTCCTTGGTCAGATTGCGCAAATCTACCAGAAAACACTCCGATTTGAAAAATTTATTACAATTGATTGGAGACTCCAAATGGTCTGAAAATTCAATGACAACACCCTTAATATATGTATTTAAATTGTTTGAAACAGTTTTAAAAAATTCCTTTGAGAAGTATGTCAAATATGTTAATGTTCTCAACCTTTGCAAGTCTGAAAATAAGATTGCACTAGTCTCAGAACTATTAACGTTTGATTGACTTATGCTTGTCCAAATGGGTTGAGACTTACGCCAAATGAAACTTAAGAGGTGTGGCTATGTTTCTGCAAAGTATTGTAATCTTTGAAAGTCGTTTACTATTTTGACGACCGCAACGAAATCAACGCAGAAACTGAAAAACTGAAAATAAAGTGCTGAAAGTAAAGACACCAGGGAATTTATAATGGTTTGGTTAAATCAACCTACTCCAGTCTTCGAGGACGCCTTCCTCAGTTATCACTAAACACAAAAAACATCATAGTACAAGGGTTTCTGGTGTTACACACCAACTCCACCATTTTACAAACAATACAATCAAGCACACCGATCATGAACACCACCACCGAACAGATGAAGGTTTGATCACACCTTGATTAATTCTTTTACAAAAATGGAACGTGTATGGCGGTCTAATCAAA
This sequence comes from Eustoma russellianum, assembly GCA_036186865.1. Lineage (NCBI taxonomy): Eukaryota > Viridiplantae > Streptophyta > Magnoliopsida > Gentianales > Gentianaceae > Eustoma > Eustoma russellianum. The sequence continues at coordinate 31,292,316 of AP025040.1, forward strand.
GCCCATTTTAATATATTGAATATAAGAACAATAGGCTTTAGAAAAGAAGAAGAAGAAAGAAATGTAGAAGAAGAGAGTAGAGACTTCTTTTGCACTTGATAGAATATGAGAGTTGTCTTGTCTTTGTTTGCTCTCTTCTCTTCTTTTTATTCATGAGTGGCCGCCCCCCAGGGCTTTTCTTCCATCTTGAGAATTCTATTTAATGTCCTTGGAAGATTACCTTGTGTAAAGATGACACCATCTTGCTTACTTGGCACAACATGATTGGATGAATGTATTGGCTTTGCTTACTTGACACTCTATGATTGGATGAATCTTGTCACCATTTAGTAGCTGTAAAAATCTGAGATTAAAGTGTAAAAACATGTGCCAAATAAATTTAAAAATATTTCCAAATAATTAACAATTAATCCCTTCAATTTGGGAGGCAAATTTCTCATCATTCAAGACATAAAATCGGCCACACTAAGTCTCACATGCTGAATTTTCAGCATGTGTTACATTTGCTAGAAAGTTTGAATTGTTACCTTGTGTAACTCCCTCCATGATGTCACTAACCTTGTGTGGCTTATTCTCCACCAATCAAGATGCCAACTAAGCTCCACATAAACTCCACCAAGGCTGAGATAGGCATGTAACATTCCTTGAACATATGCTGAATTTCACTTTTGTAAACTTTGTCAAATATTGCACAATAATTACACATATATGGTAAATTCCAATCATCCTTAATTTGATTTTTCTAGAACCCTTTAACATGTCTTGAATGTATAAAAAGTATCTAGATACATGTTACATGTCATGTCAAAAACGTTCCATGTGTTGTGTTCGTAGAAAACAGAATTTTTGACTTTTGTCAATTGCGCGATTTTTTCCGATTAAGTTCAGACTTTTTGCACATGCTATATATATTATGTCACACATAATATACATAAAATCAAATTGAATATTCAGCTCTAATGGCTGATTAAAGTGGCGCCCCATGTGACTAAAAATTGAATTTGGAATCTCCACAATTTGGCCTTAATTGGGGGCGATTTGTGTGTACCAACATGGAATGATTTTATGGATGAATATACCGTGTGAGCCACAAAATGTTTGGGTCTTTTTAGAGTATATGGGCTGGCCATCTATATATGGAAAGTACGTGAAACATTGGTCAAGTTTCGGTAGTCACCCGGTACGACAATTTTCGGTTTACATCCTTGTAACGTATCGTAATAATTTTATCATCACCATGACTTATATAATAAGATATAAGACCTGAATGTACTCATAAATATGAGGTAAGTATAGTGGTGTGTCGTTGACGTACGTTTGTAATATATGTAACGTGTCGGTAATACGTCGGAATATATGTGTATTGTGTCTTTTTATAAAAAAATATGAATATATATATATATATATATAAAAACGTGTATAACCAAGTGGAGAGGAGACTTGCTATGTATCAATTTGTTACCGTCATGCCTTCTCCAAATATATCTCCATTTAATGAACTAGTTAGTTCATTAAACAAAGTACTCCACTTAATGAACTAGTTTAGTTCATTAATGATGGCATCAGAAATTAGTTCAAACACAACAAATGTTTGCCATTTGATGTAAGCTTTAACGCTTCATGCCTTGTTAGTACGGCAACATTATATATAAAATTTATAAGACATGTATATCGCAAAAACGTGTCAAGTAATAAATTTTGTCATGAATTTCTTAAACACGTAGTATTTAAATCACGTATTTGTAAATCACTCAAACTCTTTTTCTCAACAATAGGATCATAGCATCTATATGCCTTCAAATTCATTGAATATCCAACAAAGATGCATCAATTGATTTAGACTCAAATTTATCTAGATTATCTTTTGTACTCAAAACAAAGCATTTACATCCAAACACACGAAAGTAATCAATTTTAGACATGCGATTATTTACTATTTCATATGGAGTTTTTTTATTTTCTTTCTAATCGACAAGCGATAACTATATAGCATGCACAATTTACGGCTTCGGCCCACAAAAATCTAGGCAACTTATTTTCACGTAGCATGGTTCTAGCAATTTCTTGTAGTGTCCTATTCTTTCTTTCTACTACTCCATTTATTGGGGTGTTCTAGGTGGCAAAAACTCGTGTTTAATACCTTTTTCTTTGCAAAATGCAATCATGTCCTTATTTTTAAATTCGCCGCCTCTATCGCTTCTAATCTTTTTCACATTCAAACCATATTCATTTTCAAGTTGTTTTATTAATTTTGCAATCTCAACGGCACTATCATGTTTATTCGTAAGAAATAGAGTGCAAGTATAGCAAGAAAAATCATCAATAATAACACATGCGTAATGTCGTCCACCAAGACTCCTAGTACGACTAGGACAAAAAAAGTCAATGTGTAATAATTCTAACACTCTAGATGTGCTAATTTCATTTTTAGATTTAAGTGACTCGCGTGTTTGTTTGCCTTTAATACAAGATTTACACAACTGAATGTTGTCTAAATCAATTTTACGCAATCCTCGTACTAGATTCTTTCGTTGAAGTTTTCCAAGCGTTGAGATGCCAATGTGTCCTAATCGCCTGTGCCGCAAATTTACGTTAGGTTCATTTGACATAAAACATTTAAATTTAGCGTCTAACATGCCATCCATAGAAAGCATAAAAATATTTCCTTCTCTTTTTTCCTTTTAATACCGTTTCTCCATTTGTATTTACTATGCTGCAATATGGGTGAGTGAAACACACATCAAAACCGTTGTCAAGAAACTGTGACATGCTAAGCAAATTGTAGGATAAATTACTTACCAAGAAGACGTTGGACATTTGAAGAGTATTTGGGCTTCCAATTGTACCTTTTTCGATGATTCTTCCTTCATTGTTATCTCCAAAGGTCACCGATTCACTTTTTGTAACCTTTTTCAACTTTGAAAACTACCTTGGGTCACCCGTCATGTGCCTCGAGCAGCCACTGTCAAGGAACCACTTGATTGATGTACCTTTAGATGTATGTGTTCCCTGCAAAGTGTAACAACGATTTAGGTACCCTTTTATTTTGGGTCCTTACGAGTTAGTTCTTCACCTCTTTGTAAGAGTTTCTTTCGATACCCATACTTGGGTGACCTTTCTCGGTCTTGCAAATGGTGAGAATATAGATGAGGAAGAAATGTAGTAGACATTAGGTGAGAATGCATTTGGCCTTGGGCCGAGTATCCCATTATGAACATGGTATGGTTTTCGTTTGTCATATGCCTTAGAGTTAGTATGCATGGTGCATGATCTAGATGCATTTATGTTAAATGAATGTCGTGTATGCATCAATGGTTTCTTTTCATATTTATACGGCACATAATTATATCTTGTATGATATGAAGAAGAAACATGATGAGATGAAGAAGGGGGGATCTAGGCGTCCTTTTAAGCGCCACATTTGTCTTGAATGCATCTGTTTTCGTAGATGAAGATAAAATGAATTTGGTTGATTTATTTTGTGCCTCGTTTTTCTCAATATAACCTAATCCGGTTTTGTCGCTATCATGCTTTTGTGAAGAGATGATGCGATCTAGCATGTTTGTACTATTGGACTGTGCACCTGCAATAAACACCACTAGATGGGGGTGAATAGTTGTTAGCAGAAATTACACTACTATCCTTGATTAAAATCCCCTTTGAAAACAGAATCTGAGACTACCTCAGATTCAGAACCCGTTCTTAAAAAATTCAAAACTCAGTGTACACAACTCCAAAAATTATGAAAATTTCTAGAACTCAACTTCAATGTCTTGGAAAGACTCTGTCCAAAAATAAAATAAAAATAAGATTGTTTGGCCCTTCGAACAAATAAACAGATGCAGATGGTCAATCTGGACAGAATTGGACAGAATGTTTCTGAAATTGAAAGCGTGTCTCTTTGAATAGTTAACCAAAAGGTTGAACTTCATGTCAAAACACTCCTTAGGATGTCTAGTTTATGATTCCAAAAGGCCCTCGCCTTGAACAATTCTTGGTTAAAACAGAATTCAAGTTTTCTCAAAACTGGTCAGATTGCAGCCAGATTGGAGCAGTTATCTTGCAAAGACTGAAAGACTAACTTTTCCTTGCTCAAATCAAGTGATTCTTGTTGAAAATGATAGCTAACGGTCTGAAGTATAACTCCATCAAAAATCACGAATTTTGAATGTGGCGCCCCGCACCCCGGCCCCACCGAAGTCGGTGCACCCGCCGTACTTCACTAAGGAGAGTACTAGCCGTCATCCATACGCGTCGTGATCCATGATAGAAATGCATGGATTTTCGCGCAATGAGTAAGCGAAACCGTGGCAGAATTTAAAACTCCAAATTAAAATCATCCACACGATCATTCATAGTTTACATCTCAAATCAAAAGTATTGAGAGCCACAAAACAAGTGTTTTCCATCTCAATTATGTCATCAGTCATCAATCATAGCTGGCCAGTCATATCTCCTAAACTCGTCCACTCCTTGCTGCGCTCATGGGTAGGGGACCCTAGGCTCATCCTCAATCCACTCTACTTTATTCCCTGCAGCCTCTGGGAGGAAAAATAGGGGGTGAGTGACAAAGTCACCAGCAAGTGCACCATAAACAATCATGCATTAAATGGAAAGTACACCCAAGAACCAAATCCCCAAAAATTTGGTCTCCTACCACCATACATGTCTTTCCATTCAAATGCCACCAAGGGAATAGAATCATCACTTAATCATAAAGGGAATAAGATCATAGCTTACATAACAACAACAATAAGATCGTAACTTAGGTAACGAAAGATAACAAGGTCATAACCTAAGTAACATTACATCTAGCATTTAGCTAGCATCTCACCCTTCCGTCAATAGCCTTTAAGGCAACAAAATCATAACTTAGTCACGAAGCACGTAAAGACACAACTCAGTGCATATAGACTCGACATCATGCTCATGACCATATGCAATGTGTATGATTATGCAAATGCAGTGCATAATGAAAACATGAAAATCTTTTCTTTCATTCATTCTTCCAAATCGTATTCGTCATAAAACAAGGAGTAGAGAGCCTTCAGATCTATTATATCCGGATCTGAAAACGGTCTTACTTTCACAGGTCTATTATCTCCGGGCCTGGACGGTCTTACTTTCACAGGTCTATCATCTCCGGGCCTGGACGGTCTTTCTTTCAGATCTATCATATCCGGATCTGAAAACGGTCTTACTTTCACAGGTCTATCATCTCCGGGCCTGGACGGTCTTTCCTTCAGATCTATCATATCTGGATCTGAAAACGTCTACTGTTTCTTCTCGTCGGGTCTATTATATCCGGGCTCGCACGGCCTACTGTTTCTCTTCGTCGAGTCTATTATATTCGGGCCCGCACGGCCTACTGTCAGATCACTTAACCCTGATCTGGTGAGTTCATACTGGCCAAGTTCATACTCACACACGGTACCGGTGGGGAAGCGTTCTTTTAAAAACAAAAATCATCTTTTTGAAAACTCTTTTCATCTTTATTTCACATAAAATCAATGCCGTAAATCATGTAAGTGACGATGATGCAATGTATGACATGCATTATGCGACTCGTGAACAAATGCATCATAACATGCATGCACGGACTTGTCTTTTAAACTGGAAAAACTGTCCAGCAATCACATTCTGTTCATACAGCCTCGTGCTCATCAATTCGTGCTCATATTCATAAACCCATGCCATACATATGCATAATGAAGGCTTAGACACATGCTATAAAAATTTCGTAACATTCCGAAATATCTAACGACCTCAAAACATCATACCATCGTCAAAGGTACTGCTGAAATCAGCAGGGCAGTACCTCCTTACCTCAGTTTCATGGGTCATAAAACCTTATTCATTTTGATATATTTCCTAGAAAACATAGCTAATTCACCAAGGAACAATATTCAAAAGGCTAAACATCACATTCAGTCATAAATGATCAAGATCGAAGCCTTACAACTTAAGACATTAAACTGTCCTATTTTCCAGTTCTGTACCACTAACTTCAACTCAGTTGTTAACCATCAAAATGGTTGTTTTATGCTGGTTTTATTACATGAACGTGTACATCTATGTCTTAAGTAATTACCATAAAATTTCCAAGGCAATCCAATAAGTTTAAGGGGGTCATCTAATTACTTTCCCAAACTGTGTACATGCAGAAACTGGAATGACCAGTTGTCTCACGAAATGAATTGTGACCAAACCACAACTCTTTTTACCAAAATTCTAACTCACAGATGTCATAAACACATCAAACTATCATCATACCAAAAATCAGCTCATTTGCATATTCCTAAGGTGCATTTTCGAGCCACACAACTTGCTACTCAAAACTGTCCTGTTCCAGCAACTCTGTTTGAGCAGTTTTACCAAGAACTTCACTAAAAATAATCCACAACTCCTTTTACTAAAATTCCAACACATAGATTTCATAAACATATAAGGCTATCATCATACCAAAAATTAGCCCATTTGAACACTCCTAAAGTTCATTTGCACGTCGTACAACATGCAACATAAATTTGTCCAGCCTCAGTAATTCTGTTTGACCAATTCTTACTAAAAATCTTATTAAGGACAAACCACAACTTCTTTTAATGAAATTCCAACTCACACATTTCATAAGCATACAAATCTATCACCATACCAAAAATTAGCCAATTTGCACCTTCCTAAGGTTCATTTTCAGGTCGTTCAACATGACACATAAAACTGTCCAGCTCCAGTGATTTCACCACTTATTCACTTTTATGGTTCAAGCATTTCCAAGCAACTTCATTCTTTAAAGTGACTAAATAACCATCAAATACACACTTCAACATAATGTTTTCAAGCCTCATAACATGCTTTTAACCATAAATAATCTATTCATGAATCACATCAAAAACAGTCACAACACTTTCATGTAACCAATCATTTGCTCACACCATCACTTTTCTTATAACAACTAGTTTTCATATCTTGTACTTAGCATCTTTAACCAAGATTCATAGCCTAACAATGACTAGCCATTCAAGCATGCACTTCACAAATAAGGCAAGATTGGCTAGAGTATACTTGCCTCTTTGAACCTTAGAGCTTTCCTTCGCTTGAACCTTGGTTGAAATGGAGTGAAGTCTTCCTCCACTTCACTCATAGCACACGTTTTTGAGAAGAAGGAAGAAGGTGAACATTAGCTACTTTCTTTAATGAAGAAATAACTATATTGAGGTTATGATTCTCTTACCAACATGAAGCTTGAAATGGATTCAAACCACCAAGATGTTAGCTTCTCCTTAGTAGCTTGAAGAATCCTCACTTAGTGACCCTTTGTATGTCACGTTTTTGTCATGGAAAAAAGGAGGGTATATTGTGAGCTTCATCCTTTGAAATATAGAACTCACTTAGAAGATTTAACATACACTTACCTAGATGAATTCTTGGAGCTTGAAGATGGTTCTTGGACCTCTTCACTAGTCGTATACTTCCACATAAGCAAAGGGGAAAGTCTCTTGCTCCATTGTGATTTCTTGAGTGTGGAGTGTTCTAAAATTGCTTGGAGAAATTTTTTCTTCCCTTGGCTATAAGGTGCAGCCGTGGGTTATGTGGGAGGGGAAGGGATTCTCCTTAGCTTAGTTTGGCTAATCATCCTTGGATACTATTAACTAACCAAGGTTTCTTTAAGGCAACTATAGTTACTTTATTCCAACTATAGTTACTTTATGTCAACTATAGTTACTTTGTGCCAACTATAGTTACTTTATGTCAACTATAGTTACTTTATGGCTAACCTAGGTTACTTTGTCCAACTAGAGTTATTTCCTTAACCTTGTAGTAATTGTTAAGTAACCATAGTAATCTTTCTTGGTCAACCATGGGGGGCGGTTTTGACTCTTGGGGGAAGCTTTACCATGCTTAATTTCTTTCCAAATGAGTTTAATAAGAAGCCATGTGGATATTTGCCCCCTTTTTAATTATTTCCCTTTTCTTGTTTTAAAATAAAATAAAATTAGGAAATTCTTAATTTCCCTTGTGCTAGGGCCGAAATTCTCCAAGAATTGGGGGAAGGATTGCCCACTACTTACACTCCTTAATTTTCATTTGGGCTTATTTTAGAGAGGCCCTTAAGATTAAACTCTCCTATAATTTGGGAAAAACCCCTTTAAGGCCCTTTTTAAGCCTTGTGGCCGAAATTTCTCTTAAGCCCCTTTGGGTGAATTTGAATTGATCATGTTCCATATCTCATGCTTGAATAATTATATTGCTTATCATAAAAGAATTACTAAGGAAACTTAGTGAAAGGCTCTTGAAGGATACCACTTTATTAATTCACTTATATGAGTCTTCAAGTACTATATGACTTTTCCACGGGGTACAACATTCTCCCCCCTTAATATAAGTTTCGTCCTCGAAACTTCAGGCTAGTCAACAAAATGGGGCGTCTACTCTTCATGTTGTCTTCCATTTCCCATGTGGCTTCTTCTTTATGTAAATATGATCGCATAAGCGTCTATTTAGTTCCCTCAGAACTGCTTTGTCCCATTCATCTTAGAGGTCTCCTACACAGTGTCATACTTAGTCATGTTATCACTAATAATCTCACTTGCTTACTTGTGGTCTACTCATCATAACCTAAAGAAAACTATCATAATCACTCATACTTGGTTAATAGGAAGTATAGCAGAGGACATAGGTACTTCACACTTATTAGGCGTACATTGGTTGTTTCTTTGTCATCCGCATAAACTAGCATTATATGGATATGGTTTCCACCTTCTATTTCGTTTGCTTGTTAAATCGTTTCTTTCATTCTTTCGTTCCCTTACTATCGCATTCCGTTCCATAACGGTCCTCCAGTAATTCACCAAAGGTCCTTGAATACGACTTAACTTAGCCTAATTTGATCTGGGGGTCTAAACCGCGCACAAATCTGATCACCTTAAAATTTTTCATCTCTCATAATCATACTATCCCAAAGTAATGAATGAGTACGGTGATACCTGACCCTTGTCTTAGTGAGTCAAATTCCTCAACCCTTCTCGTGACTAAGTCCTGGGAGAAGAAGAACTCACAAAACTCCTCTTAGAACTTTGCCCTTATCCTATCCAGTGCCAGTGTCAGCATGGAATTACCTTCAACCTCACTTATCCATCTTCCTACTTACTCTGAACTAAATTCCCTGCCAAACCTTGGAATCCATGTTCTTACTAACTATTGCTAGTAAAGTCTACTGCCTTTTGGGGTGACAGTGATGAGGTCATTTTATTGAATTGTGGTGCTATCTGCACTACGAAGTGTCGGAGTCTTACTCAAGGTATAAATATTCAGAATAAACGACACCATTTAATTCATAATCTATATACGATCTTATGGTCATGCAAGCAGGCATGATTACATTCTATAGATGGCCATCGACTAGGGCTTTATCATTTGGTCAAAACCCTAATTTCCAGTCTAAATCGTCCTAGTCTAAGTTCAACTCTCATCTAGGATCATGACTTAGGTCTAAAATCAAACTTAGTTGACTACGATCATAACTTAATTCTATATTCTGCCCGGATCTGGAGCCTTAGCTCTGATACCACCTGTGGCGTCCCGCACTCCGGCCCCGCCGAAGTCGGTGCACCTGCCGTACTTCACTAAGGAGAGTACTAGGCGTCATCCATACGCGTCGTGATCCATGATAGAAATGCATGGATTTTCGCGCAATGAGTAAGCGAAACCGTGGCAGAATTTAAAACTCCAAATTAAAATCATCCACACGATCATTCATAGTTTACATCTCAAATCAAAAGTATTGAGAGCCACAAAACAAGTGTTTTCCATCTCAATTATGTCATCAGTCATCAATCATAGCTGGCCAGTCATGTCTCCTAAACTCGTCCACTCCTTGCTGCGCTCATGGGTAGGGGACCCTAGGCTCATCCTCAATCCACTCTACTTTATTCCCTGCAGCCTCTGGGAGGAAAAATAGGGGGTGAGTGACAAAGTCACCAGCAAGTGCACCATAAACAATTATGCATTAAATGGAAAGTACACCCAAGAACCAAATCCCCAAAAATTTGGTCTCTTACCACCATACCTGTCTTTCCATTCAAATGCCACCAAGGGAATAGAATCATCACTTAATCATAAAGGGAATAAGATCATAGCTTACATAACAACAACAATAAGATCGTAACTTTAGTAACGAAAGATAACAAGGTCATAACCTAAGTAACATTACATCTAGCATTTAGCTAGCATCTCACCCTTCCGTCAATAGCCACTAAGGCAACAAAATCATAACTTAGTCACGAAGCACGTAAAGACACAACTCAGTGCATATAGACTCGACATCATGCTCATGACCATATGCAATGCGTATGATTATGCAAATGCAGTGCATAATGAAAACATGAAAATCTTTTCTTTCATTCATTCTTCCAAATCGTATTCGTCATAAAACAAGGAGTAGAGAGCCTTCAGATCTATTATATCCGGATCTGAAAACGGTCTTACTTTCACAGGTCTATCATCTCCGGGCCTGGACGGTCTTACTTTCACAGGTCTATCATCTCCGGGCCTGGACGGTCTTTCTTTCAGATCTATCATATCCGGATCTGAGAACGGTCTTACTTTCACAGGTCTATCATCTCTGGGCCTGGACGGTCTTTCCCACCTTTTCATTCATCAAAAAAAGGACTCCCCTACGTCAACTGCACTGTAGGAAAATAGTTTGATTCCTTACGATATGAATGATCTTGTTCCCGATATTAAATAGACCAATAGTCTTCGCCTGCATGTCTCACTTAACCCTAATCTGGTGGGTTCATACTGGCCAAGTTCATACTCACACACGGTACCGGTGGGGAAGCATTCTTTTAAAAACAAAAATCATCTTTTTGAAAACGCTTTTCATCTTTATTTCACATAAAATCAATTCCGTAAATCATGTAAGTGACGATGATGCAATGTATGACATGCATTATGCGACTCGTGAACAAATGCATCATAACATGCATGCACGGACTAGTCTTTTAAACTGGAAAAACTGTCCAGCAATCACATTCTGTTCATACAGCCTCGTGATCATCAATTCGTGCTCATATTCATAAACCCATGCCATACATATGCATAATGAAGGCTTAGACACATGCTATAAAAATTTCATAACATTCCGAAATATCTAACGACCTCAAAACATCATACCATCGTCAAAGGTACTGCTGAAATCAGCAGGGCAGTACCTCCTTACCTCAGTTTCGTGGGTCATAAAACCTTATTCAATTTGATCCATTGCCTAGAAAACATAGATAATTCACCAAGGAACAATATTCATAAGGCTAAACATCACATTCAGTCATAAATGATCAAGATCGAAGCCTTACAACTTAAGACATTAAACTGTCCTATTTTCCAGTTCTGTACCACTAACTTCAACTCAGTTGTTAACCATCAAAATGGTTGTTTTATGCTGGTTTTATTACATGAACGTGTACATCTATGTCTTAAGTAATTACCATAAAATTTCCAAGGCAATCCAATAAGTTTAAGGGGGTCATCTAATTACTCTCCCAAACTGTGTACATGCAGAAACTGGAATGACCAGTTGTATCACGAAATGAATTGTGACCAAACCACAACTCTTTTTACAAAAGTTCTAACTCACAGATGTCATAAACACATCAAACTATCATCATACCAAAAATCAGCTTATTTGCAGATTCCTAAGGTGCATTTTCGAGCCACACAACTTGCTACTCAAAACTGTCCTGTTCCAGCAACTCTGTTTGAGCAGCTTTACCAAGAACTTCATTAAAAATAATCCACAACTCCTTTTACTAAAATTCTAACTCATACATTTCATAAACATATAAGGCTATCATCATACCAAAAATTAGCCCATTTGAACACTCCTAAGGTTCATTTTCACGTCGTACAACATGCAACATAAATTTGTCCAGCCCCAGTAATTCTGTTTGACCAATTCTTACTAAAAATCTTATTAAGGACAAACCACAACTCCTTTTAATGAAATTCCAACTCACACATTTCATAAACATACAAATCTATCACCATACCAAAAATTAGCCAATTTGCACCTTCCTAAGGTTCATTTTCAGGTCGTTCAACATGACACATAAAACTGTCCAGCTCCAGTGATTTCACCACTTATTCACTTTTATGGTTCAAGCATTTCCAAGCAACTTCATTCTTTAAAGTGACTAAATAACCATCAAATACACACTTCAACATAATGTTTTCAAGCCTCATAACATGCTTTTAACCATAAATAATCTATTCATGAATCACATCAAAAACAGTCACAACACTTTCATGTAACCAATCATTTGCTCACACCATCACTTTTCTAATAACAACTAGTTTTCATATCTTGTACTTAGCATCTTTAACCAAGATTCATAGCCTAATAATGACTAGCCATTCAAGCATGAACTTCACAAATAAGGCAAGATTGGCTAGAGTATACTTGCCTCTTTGAACCTTAGAGCTTTCCTTCGCTTGAACCTTGGTTGAAATGGAGTGAAGTCTTCCTCCACTTCACTCATAGCACACGTTTTTGAGAAGAAGGAAGAAGGTGAACATTAGCTACTTTCTTTAATGAAGAAATAACTATATTGAGGTTATGATTCTCTTACCAACATGAAGCTTGAAATGGATTCAAACCACTAAGATGTTAGCTTCTCCTTAGTAGCTTGAAGAATCCTCACTTAGTGACCCTTTGTATGTCACGTTTTTGTCATGGAAAAAAGGAGGGTATATTGTGAGCTTCATCCTTTGAAATATAGAACTCACTTAGAAGATTTAACATACACTTACCTAGATGAATTCTTGGAGCTTGAAGATGGTTCTTGGACCTCTTCACTAGCCGTATACTTCCACATAAGCAAAGGGGAAAGTCTCTTGCTCCATTGTGATTTCTTGAGTGTGGAGTGTTCTAAAATTGCTTGGAGAAAATTTTTCTTCCCTTTGCTATAAGGTGCAGCCGTGGGTTATGTGGGAGGGGAAGGGATTCTCCTTAGCTTAGTTTGGCTAATCATCCTTGGTTACTATTAACTAACCAAGGTTTCTTTAAGGCAACTATAGTTACTTTATGTCAACTATAGTTACTTTTTGGTCAACTATAGTTACTTTATGTCAACTATAGTTACTTTATGTCAACTATAGTTACTCTGTGCCAACTATAGTTACTTTATGTCAACTATAGGTACTTTATGGCTAACCTAGGTTACTTTGTCCAACTAGAGTTATTTCCTTAACCTTGTAGTAATTGTTAAGTAACCATAGTAATCTTTCTTGGTCAACCATGGGGGGGGGGGTTTGACTCTTGGGGGAAGCTTTACCATGCTTAATTTCTTTCCAAATGAGTTTAATAAGAAGCCATGTGGATATTTGCCCCCTTTTTAATTATTTCCCTTTTCTTGTTTTAAAATAAAATAAAATTAGGAAATTCTTAATTTCCCTTGGGCTAGGGCCGAAATTCTCCAAGAATTGGGGGAAGGATTGCCTACTACTTACACTCCTTAATTTTTATTTGGGCCTATTTTAGGGAGGCCCTTAAGATTAAACTCTCCTATAATTTGGGAAAAACCCCTTTAAGGAACTTTTTAAACCTTGTGGCCGAAATTTCTCTTAAGCCCCTTTGGGTGAATTTGAATTGATCATGTTCCATATCTCATGCTTGAATAATTATATTGCTTATCATAAAAGAATTACTAAGAAAACTTAGTGAAAGGCTCTTGAAGGATACCACTTTATTAATTCACTTATATGAGTCTTCAAGTACTATATGACTTTTCGGCGGGGTACAACATTGAAAATGTTTAGCTATTTGTTTCAAAACGTGAGAAGTTGTGTGAAAACTGAAGTGAAACACGGGCAGAATGCCGAAATGTAGAAACAAGATAAGAACACCGAGAATTTAACCTGGTTTGGTCAATTTTACCTACTCCAATCCCAGAAACACCTTTCCTTGGATTTCACTATGGTATGAACCAAATTACAACAAGAACCAAGTTTGATCCTTGGGTTAAACACCAACCCTATTCAAGACTTGGATGAACACCTTCTGTGCAACAATTAGTTGCAACACCTGTACCACCTATTGATGTAGCCTTATAGAATTGGCTAATCAATCTTACAAATGAATCTCAAGATGTTAGTGTATGTGCCCTAGGCCATGATTTGGATATTTATGTTATGCATTTATTATTAATAAAAGATGTTTTATTATCATTATTGTTGGTTAGTATGTTACACAATTTTGATATATGTCCCTGATTCATTATTGTTATAGAGATAAAATAATTTATAATCAGTATGAGTATTGATTTGATAATCATGAGATGATTATGTGTATGGTGATACGAATCAATCTCATAGATACTTGTTAGAGAACAGTGTATTAGATAGACCCATCATGAGATTACTACATGGATTAGCGTCATAAGTAAAATTTCATGATAGTCGTGTTTTAATCTTTTGACTTGAGATTGTCATAGTTTCCAACATAAGGACTATTATATTTTGACATGATCAAACGTTATCCGTAACTGGATAATAATAAAGGTCATGATTGAATGTGATAGAAATTATGTAGAGGATATTGAACAATCAAGATAGGATTTGTCCCTCTCTTTTGAGAGAGATATCTTTGGGCCCCTCGATTAGTGAGACTGTGAAATGCATGGCCGTGCTCAAATGAATTGATAGTGTGATCAATATCATTTGTTTTATCAGTCTACTTAGAGATCTGAGTAATCATATGTTTGAACAGTATAAGTGTGACGCTGACCATGGCTTATGTTAAAACTAGATATCGTGTGACAAAGGGATTAATGCATGTACTATTATTAGGCTAGTTGGACTTTACTCGTATTAATTGGGTAGTCGTAATATCTTGCTAGAGACCAATTACTACTTGTTGGTTTAATGGAGATTTGACTGACTGCCAATTAATATGGGCCTATCGGGTCACACACAAGAATGCGTATAGGCTGATATTAATAATATTAATAATATTAATATTAGATATTAATTATTATTATTATTATTTTCGTTTTATATATATATATTTATATCATCAGATGATAACAATAGGATCCATATCTGATATGGATTTTGATTGGTTTTATCTAATCCTAACAGAATCCGTATTTGGTAGAGATTATGATTGGCATTAACCAATCCGATCTGGAATTGGATTTTGATATCTATATATATGTATAGAGCCTACTGTGTCTTGTACACAACAGAGAACAGAAAATGAAACCCTAGAATCGTTTTTGAGAAAAGCCAAGTTCTTCAGCCGTGCTGTTTCAAGAGCTAGCACTCCGGGCAGAAGCATTCGTGTGGATGCGACAGAGGGTGATCGTACAATCGCACCTCCTACGTTCGCACGTTCTATGTCTGCAGATTTCGAATCTATAGAGGTATGGTTTTTGGTTTCTTTCATCGAATTAAACGAACAACATGGATCCTTGGTAG
This sequence comes from Eustoma russellianum, assembly GCA_036186865.1. NCBI lineage: Eukaryota > Viridiplantae > Streptophyta > Magnoliopsida > Gentianales > Gentianaceae > Eustoma > Eustoma russellianum. The sequence goes on from AP025040.1 coordinate 31,307,790, forward strand.
GAAATCAGAGATCAAGTTTTGTTTTTCCGCTGCGCGTTTTGCAGTGATCTTGTTGGATTTCCTAATAGTGGTATCAGAGCCACATGTTGTCTCGTTTAAATTGATTATATCATGCTTATGTGATTATATGTTTTCTGTTTGAATTCGTATGGCATGATATATGTACAAACCCCAAGTCAGATTTCATATGATGAGAGAACAATGGTGTTTTTCAAATCATTTTCATGAGATGATCTGTATACGGCGGTATTCGTTTGTCATGTGATGATTAAAACCGATTCTGTTTATATTAGATATAAACACTTGATATGTGTAAAACCCTATTCGAATCTCATCTGGTGAGAGCGGATTGATGTTTTCAATTTGTTTTTATGAGATGTTATAATTTGAGAATGTTATAAGTGATATAAAGTTTTCGTTTTTCATGTGATGATCAAAACGATTATGTTTATGTCGATATGAACAACTGATAATGATTCTGTCAGAGTTTATGCATATTCAAAACAGACAGATTATCAATTCGATTGATAATTCTGTTTTCGGATTTCGAATGGCAGATTATCAATTTGATTGATGATTCTGTTTCGGATTTCGAATAGCAGATTATCAATTCGATTGATGATTCTGTTTCGGGTTTCGAATGATAACTCTCAGTTCGATCGGTGCTTCTATAAGGGTTTACACGTATTCAAAACAGTATGATCGTTAATATGATTGACGCGTCTGTGTTAGGGACCGCCGTATGCGTACGCCCTATAGTTCGTTACCGTGACAATAAGAATGTCAATATATATTTATTTGTTATAATATGTTTGTGTAAGATATATTATAATTGTTGATGTCTTTGCATGGTGCATAGCATGGCCTTAGGACCTATGTGATTGACTTAGTCATATTTCTCTTTTGGGTTCTTATGGCCTGCGTGCCGCTGCAGTTTTTGTTGTATTTTATTATACAAATAGTTAGGTTTTTCTTTATTATTGTGATAAATGAAGAATCAAGCTACAAAAGTGATGATGGCAACACATACCAAGGACGAGTGGATTCCATGGAGATGGAGGCACCAGCTCAAGAGTAGAAGATATGTATCATTGCAAATGTTGTAATAGGAAGTCTTTCACATAGGGTTCCCTTTATGATCTTCATTTGGTCTCATAAAGATCATATTTAGTTTGGCCATGTTATGTCACGTTTACAAATTTATCATTTTGTATGAGATGCGTGGATGATAGATTATATATGCATGTAGGATGCTACGATGTAATGATATGCAATGCAAGACATAAACTAAATTGAACCCTCATTAATAATTTAAGTCTTGATGCCATCCATGTCTTAAACACCTATTAAAACTGGGATTGTATTAAAGTAGGTATTGCCAAAGCAATGTGCTTTAAACATTCCTAGCTACGTAGGATGAGTAATAGTGCTTCATATGTTTAAAATTGGTTAGACTTAATTAGGATATCAAAACGGTTTTGGGCCCAAGGCATTAGATGGAATCTAACATACAATGATATATGATGTCATTATTGCATAAATTCTAAGAGTTGCATGAGATGTAATTGGTAAAGAAGTTACCTACTTAATTTTAAACGTCATGCCAAAGCTGAGTTTAGAATTAAGTCAAATATGGATCTTAGTTCACTAAAATATTTCTTTTGAGGGCTATGTTTTAGTGGGAGTTTTATAAATTTTAACCTCATTATTAATAAAGTGTTACTTTGCATGTTTTGTAGATCATAAATGGCTGCTAATAACAATTCCACCTTATCATTGCGATCAATCCTTGAGAAGGAAAAATTAAAAGAACGTGGGACTAATTTTGTTGATTGGTTTCGAAACTTGAGAATTTTTCTCAAGCAAGAAAAGAAGTCCTACGTGCTCGAAGATCCTGTCCCTGAAACCCCTCCTGCTGATGCTTCTGTTGCTGCTAAGAATAAGTATAAGAAGCATATGGAAGATTCCAATGACATAGGATGTCTTATGTTGGCAACTATGTGTCCAGGACTTCAGAAAGACCTGGAACACTTAGAGGCTTATGAGATGAGTGTGCATCTCAAACAAGCATTCCAACAACAAGCCAGGCAGGATAGGTTTGACACCGCTGTTGCACTTTTTGACTGTAAGATGTCTGAAGGTGAATCTGTTAGCGCTCATGTTTTAAAGATGAAAGGCTATATAGATCACCTTGCAAGACTTGGATATCCCCTGAGTTTGGAACTCACCATGGATTTGATCCTACACTCTTTGCCTAGCAGTTTTTCTCAGTTCGTTATGAACTACAATATGAATAATATGGAAAAGTCCATTCCTGAGCTACACGGTATGCTCAAAACTGCTGAGGGGAATATCAAAAAGCCTACCCAAGTATTGAGTGTCAATATCAAGCCTATGAAAAAGAAAGGTAAAGGCAAGGGTAAGCCCAAAGGTTCCTAAGGAAGGAACCTGTTTCCATTGCAACAAGCCTGGGCATTGGAAAAGAAATTGTGATATTTATTTGGACAAGTTGAAGAAGCTGAAGGGTAGTGTGACTACATCTTCAGGTATTTATGTTATAGAAATTAATTTATCTACTTCTTCTTCTTTGGTGTTAGATACTGGATGTGGATCCCATATTTGTACAAATATGCAGGGGCTCAAAAGGAGTAGGATGCTAAAGAAGGGCGAAGTGGACCTACGTGTTGGCAATAGAGCAATAGTTGCTGCTATAGCTGTAGGGGCCTATGAGCTTGTCTTGCCCAATGGGCTTTTGTTAGTTTTGAACAATTGCTTTTATGTTCCTACTATGAGTAGGAATCTTATTTCAGTATATGTTTTGGATGATGAATGTTTTTCGTTTTTGATTAAAAATAAGAAGTGTTCTATTTTTGATAAAAATGACTTGCTTTATTGTATTGCAAGTAGTTATAATGGAATTAATGTCCTTAACCTTGATGATTCCAATGACGGTAATATTTATAATATATCTTCAAAGAGAGCTAAGCCAAATGAATTAAACCCTACATATTTGTGGCATTGTCGCCTTAGCCATATAAATGAGAATCGTATATCTAAACTCCATCAAGATGGATTATTAGATTCATTTGATTTTGAATCATTTGAAAATTGCGAGTCTTGTTTACTTGGAAAGATGGCAAAGGTCCCTTTTACTGGACATAGTGAAAGGGCTAATGACTTATTGGGCTTGGTACATACAGATGTATGCGGCCCAATCAGCATTAGTGCCAGAGGAGGATTTCAGTATTTCATAACTTTTACTGATGATTTCAGTAGGTATGGCTATGTCTACCTAATGAAACATAAGCATGAGTCTTTTGAAATGTTTAGAACTTTTCAAAATGAAGTACAAAATCAACTTGGTAAGACAATTAAAACGCTTCGATCAGATCGAGGTGGTGAATATTTGAGCCAAGAATTTGACCAACATCTAAGAAATTGTGGAATCGTTTCACAGTTGACTCCTCCAGGAACTCCACAATGGAATGGTGTTTCTGAAAGGAGAAATCGAACTTTATTAGATATGGTCCGATCTATGATGGGTCAAGTAGATCTTCCTTTATCTTTTTGGGTTTATGCCTTGGAGACAGCTGCATTCATTTTGAACCGTGTACCATCTAAAGCGGTTGAAAAGACACCATATGAGATATGGACTGGTAAGAGACCCAGTTTGTCTTTTCTTAAGATTTGGGGCTGTGAAGCTTATGTGAAAAGATTAGTGTCAGATAAGCTAGCTCCAAAGTCTATCAAATGTATTTTTGAGGGGTATCCTAAGGAAACTAAAGGGTACTATTTTTATATTCCCTCAGAGAACAAAGTGTTTGTTGCTCGAAATGGAGTCTTTTTGGAAAAAGAGTTTCTCTCTAAGAGAACTAGTGGCAGTATAGTAAGGAAACTCAAGTTCCACAAGATATCATTGAACCGCCTTTAGAGACAATTTCAGAACCACAAACAGTTGTGGAGCCTAAAAATGTAACACAAGTCCAACGCAGATCTGATAAGATACATCGTCAGCCAGAGAGATATGAATTTCTTGTGACTGATGATAGTGAAGTTATGCTCATAGATCAAGATGAGCCTACTACCTATCAGGAAGCTGTGTCAGGTCCAGATTCAGACAAATGGCTTGGAGCCATGAATTCTGAGATGCAATCCATGTTTGATAACCAAGTTTGGTCTTTAATTGATCCTCCAGAGGGTATTAAGTCTATTGGTTGCAAATGGGTTTTCAAGAAGAAAACTGACATGGATGGAAATGTGCAAACCTACAAAGAAAGGCTTGTGGATAAAGGTTTCAAGCAAACTCATGGTATAGACTATGATGAAACCTTTTCACCAGTTGCTATGCTTAAGTCTATTCGAATTCTCCTTGCCATTGAAGCATACTATGATTATGAGATATGGCAAATGGATGTCAAAACTGCTTTCCTTAATAGAAATTTACTCGAGGATGTGTACATGACACAACCTGAGGGTTTTATAAATCCTGAGAATTCAAAGATGGTTTGCAAGCTTCAAAGGTCCATCTACGATTGAAGCAAGCATCTCGAAGCTGGAATCTTCGTTTTGATGAAACAGTTAAGAACTTTGGTTTCATCAAGAATGAAGACGAACCTTGTGTTTACAAGATGGTTAGTGGGAGTGTAGTAGTGTTTCTAGTCTTATATGTGGATGACATATTTCTTATTGGGAATGATATCCCTACCTTGCAAAAGGTTAAGTCTTGGTTAGGGAATTCATTCTCAATGAAAGACTTGGGTGAGGCTACCTATATCCTTGGTATCATGATCTATAGAGATAGATCTAAAAGGATAATAGGCTTGAGTCAAAGTACATACATAGATAAAATGTTGAAGAGGTTCAACATGCATGAGTCCAAGAAAGGATTCCTGCCTATGTCTCATGGCATTCATCTTAGCAAGAATTAATGTCCTCGGACATCTGATGAGCGAGATCGAATGAATAAAATTCCTTATGCTTCTGCTATAGGATCAATCATGTATGCCATGTTATGTACTAGACCAGATGTCTCATATCCATTGAGCACAACAAGTAGATATCAAGCTGACCTCGGTGAAGGTCACTGGACAGCTGTCAAGAATATTCTTAAGTACCTCAGAAGGACTAAAGATGTATTCTTGGTTTATGGAGGTTTGGATGACGAGTTAGTTGTAAATGGTTACACAGACGCTAGTTTCCAAACCGACATAGATGATTTCAGATCGCAGTCCGGTTTTGTATTCACATTAAATAGTGGAGCTGTTAGTTGGAAGAGTTCAAAACAAAGCACTGTGGCTGATTCTACAACAGAGGCTGAGTATATAGCAGCATCAGATGCAGCTAAAGAGGCAGTTTGGTTGAAGAAGTTCATCACTGAGCTAAGAGTGGTACCTAGCATTGCAAATCCTGTAGACATTTATTGTGACAACAATGGTGCCATAGCACAAGCAAAAGAGCCAAGGTCTCATCAGAGATCTAAACATATACTAGGCGGTACCATCTCATTCGAGACATCATCGATAGAGGAGATGTAAAGATATGCAAAGTTAACACAAACGATAACATAGCGGATCCATTGACTAAGCCTCTCTCACGGGTCAAGCATGATCAGCACACTAGATCTATGGGTCTCAGATATTTGTAGGCCTAGTGCAAGTGGGAGATTGTTAGTGTATGTGCCCTAGGCCATGATTTGAATATTTATGTTATGCATTTATTATTAATAAAAGAGGTTTTATTATCATTATTGTTGGTTAGTATGTTACACAATTTTGATATATGTCCCTGATTCATTATTGTTATAGAGATAAAATAATTTATGATCAGTATGAGTATTGATTTGATAATCATGAGATGATTATGTGTATGGTGATATGAACCAATCTCATAGATACTTGTTAGAGAATAGTGTATTGGATAGACCCATCATGAGATTACTACATGGATTAGCGTCATAAGTAAATCTCATGATAGTCGTGTTTTAATCCTTTGACTTGAGATTGTCATAGTTTCCAACATAAGGACTATTATATTTTGACATGATCAAACGTTATCCGTAACTGGATAATAATAAAGGTCATGATTGAATGTGATAGAAATTATGTAGAGGATATTGAACAATCAAGATAGGATTTGTCCTTCTCTTTTGAGAGAGATATCTTTGGGCCCCTCGATCAGTGAGACTGTGAAATACATGGCTGTAGCGCCCCGCACCCGGGCCTCGTCCGGATACGGTGCACCCGCCGTACTTCACTAAGGAGAGTACGAAGCGTCATGCATAACATGCGAAAATCCATAACATACATCATGGACTCCCATGCTAACGTTCAACATAGTAGTGAAATTTAGGCAGAATTAAAACTTTTCAAATTAAACATCATCACTAATTTACTAAGTTCCCAAAAGTAGTAGTCCCACAAAATAACATAACCGAAATCCAGAGAGTTCAAACATAGTCATAATACAAAACATCTTGGCAGCACAAAAGTCCTTAAGCTTAGCTTCCTTCGTATCTCCTCGCCTATGGATAAGGTACCTTCGGCTCATCCTCGATCCATTCTATATTGGCGTTACCTGGTTCTGGGGAAAAATAAAGTGTGAGTGATAAAAATCACCCAGCAAGAATACAATAAACTACCACGAAATACGTAAAGAATCATAACATGAATGTATTACCCCAAAAACCTCAAATAATCATAATTCATACCTGATCTTAAATCCTGAGCTTGCTCGACGTTCGGCTTAAGCATGTTTTTAGGTAATGCTATACCAATAATAACTTATAACCATTAACTGTAACATGCAACATGTCCTCATGATCGTGAGTTATGCAAGATGCAATGCATGATGTCGTGTCATGTCAAAACATCATTTTGGTCCCATAAAGTAACATGTCATAAAAACGGAGTGTCAGATGAATTAACCCTGGATCTGAGTGGGTCCAGAACATGTCATCAGACCAATTAACCCCGGGTCTGGGACGGGTCCTGAACAGATATCAGATCAATTAACCCCGGATCTGAACGGGTCCAGAACAGATATCAGATCAATTAACCCTGGATCTGAACGGGTCCAGAGCATATCATGTCATCAGACCAATTAACCCCGGGTCTGGAGTCGGGTTAGTCGCATGCTTGGCCGGCAAAAGAATCATGAAGCTTTCTTTAAAAACATGGGACCGTAAAAACTTTTCACGCATATCGAAAAACATAGTCGCTTATAAAACTTGCTTGCATAAGTAAAGTCCATAAAACCAGTTTCATGATCATGCGTGATACATGCAGTGATATGCAATGCAAGTCATAACATGAACGATCGTATGCATTCCTTATAACATGTCAACAATGCATGGTTTCGGAACCAAATATTTCCAGACTTTTACTTCATATTCATGAGGCGGTTAGGCTAACCAAATAGGTCCATTTCCATAATCTTTTGTCGCCAATACGTTTGGTGGAATCTTAGATACATGTCGTAAAAATTTCAGATTATTTAAGTAACCATAAAGGGGCTTATTTGATTAATTTCCGAAATAGGTTAGGTGCTGAAACTGAACTGACCTATTTTACTAAAAATTCAATTGCGGCAAATCCGTGGTTTGTTTTTCAGAAATTCCAACTTGCACAAATCATAAACATGTGGTGCTAGTATCCTACCGAAATTTAGCCTATTTTCATATCTCTAAGTCCCCTTTCTGAGTCCAGAAATTCGTTACTAAACTTCAGGTTGGTTCCAGTGATTTCAGTTGAGCAATTTGGCTAATTAATTCATATAAAATAGTCCATAACTTGTTTTACCAAAATTCCAGTTGGCGTGTTCACTTTACTCATAGTATTATTATCATGCCAAAAATCAGCTTTATTGGTCATCCACAAGGTCTCTTTTTAAGCCATTCAAAACGTTGCACCATTCTGTCATGTTCCAGAATTTACAGCCTGAGCAGTCTCACCAATTATTTTATTGAAAATTAACCATAACTTATTTTACCAAAATTCCAACTCTCCCTTGTGCTACACTCATAAGGCTAACTTTTTACCAAACATTAGCTTCATTGAAGGTCCCTAAGGTCAGTTCTTAAACCGTTTAAAATGTCATTTCATTCTGCCCTATTCCAGTAGTTTGCTAGTTTGTCCCTATACAAGACAAAAGTCCATGTTCACCTTCTATTCCATCCTTTAGGCCGAAACTTGTGTGGCGTCTTAACCTATTTTACAACATATTTTCAAGCATGTATTCACCTTCAAGAGTCATCTTAGTTTAATCCTACAAACAACCTCATAAAGCTACTCTCTTTCACATGTATACTTTTCTTAGGACCTTTCGTGTTACATTCACAAGTTAATCTTGTCTAGACCTACTTAGGTGAACCTTATTTCACTCTAGATCAGCCTCATTCCATAATGCATATAGGAAAAGACTCCATCTTTGAAGAAATAAATCACATGCAAAGCATTGTTCTTAGGGAATCACTAAGATATAGTCTTAAACTTAAGATATTCAACTAAAAATCAAATCTTAAGGACCTCTAAGCATTCAAGTCACTAACTATTTAAATAAATCATGAGAGATCATTGTATACTTGCCTCTTCAAGCTAAAGCTCTTGTCTTTGCTTGGTTATGGAGTGAGTTGAGTTGAAATCCTTCTCCTTCTTCACCTTGAGCATACGGTTTTAAAGGGAAAGGGAAGGCAAAGATTAGTCTTTATTCAATAGAAGAAATAGAATATGTTTGAGGGCTAGAGCATCTTACCAAAATGAGCTTGGAATGGAGATGCGAGCACCTCAATATAACACCACCTAGGAAAGTTGAAGGCTTTCACCTAATTTAATCCATGGAACCCACGGTTTTGACATGGAGAGAAGGAGTTCATGTGAGCTTCATTCTTCACCAAATAAGAATTTACTTTAGGAAGCTTGGAACAAGACTTACCTAGATGTTTCTTGAGTCTTGGAGTTGAAGATTGAATTCCTATCCTTCAAGATGAAGGGGCCGAGTTGTTGGTGAGGGAGATGAGGGTTGTCTAAGTGTTAAGCTCTTGCTTGAATGTATCTTGAGAGGAATCTCAAGATGACAAGAAGGTAGATGTTTCTAGAAGGGTTTAAATCAAAACATGTTAGGGACTTGGGAAGGGGGTGGATGGTTTTGGAGGGAGGAATAGGAGGGTTAGGGTTCTCATGAGTGTTAATCAAGGTTAGGTTAGCAATAACCTTGGTTACTTTATTCCAACTATGGTTACTTTAGTGCTAACCCAAGTTACTTTATCAAATCATGGTTATCTTAACCTTGGTTTAAGGAAAAAGTAACCATGGTAGGATTTAAAAATCCTCCATGTGTAGACATAAAGGGGGCGGTTTTGGGTTGGGGTCTTGATGACCTCAACCATACTACCTCCTTCTTTGATGAGTTGTCTTACTTGTTCTTTAAATGCATGTCTATTTTGTTTTCTATTTAGCTATTTAATTTTTCTACTAATGGATTGAAAAATCAAGAGGATTCTAGAATCCTTTGCATGCCTTGGCCGATTTTTGGGCTTCGTGGGCAACTTGATATTTCTTGTAATTTTAATTCATGTACTATATTATTTTCTTTATTTTATTGTATTCCAAGATTAGCATATGTATGTATATATACATATACACGCCTATGTGTACTATATATATATATATATATCCTCTTATGTATACGAATGTAGGTATTTATACATTTCATACACATATATCATATACACGCACATTTATAGTGGTATGTATGGTTCATATAACTCTATATTTCATGTATTACTTTCTTGAAGTTTCCTTATTTAAATTGGTTTGGTATCACCTCAATAATAATTAAGTAAAGAGGGTTAAGTTGACTTAAGTAACACGCGCTAAAAGAAATTATCGCTTTCATTCTGTCTCCTATTCATAGTTTTCACGTACATGATCGTTGGGGTACAACATCCTCCCCCTCCCCCTATCATAAGTTTCGTCCTCGAAACTTCAGAAGCTAGTCAAAGAGATGGGGGTATTTACTCCTCATATCTTCTTCCGTTTTCCATGTGGCTTCTTCTTCCGAATGATGCTTCCATTGTACCTTCACCATGGGTATGGATCTCTTCCTTAAAGCTTTCTCTTTCCGATCAACTATTCTTAAGGGTTCCTCCTCATAAGTTACATCTTTTTCAACCTTCAATTGTTGATCTTCAAGGATGTGTCTTGGGTCATATACATATCGACGGAGTTGAGAAACATGGAATACATCATGCAGCTGAGAAAGAGATGGTGGCAATGTCAAGCGGTACGCAACCTCGCCTACTTTCTCAAGCACTTCATAAGGTCCAACAAATCTTGGGCTTAGTTTTCCTTTGATGCCAAATCTCTTAACTCCTTTGGTCGGAGAAACTTTCAGAAAGACTTTCTCTCCTTCTTGGAATTCTAAAGGTCTCCTTCTCTCATCTGCCCATATCTTCGTTCTATCTTGCGCTGCTCTTAGTCTTTGCTGGACTAACTTTACCTTCTCTCGTGTTTGCTCAACAATGTCGGGTCCTGCGTAGATTTTATCTCCAATCTCGTCCCAATAGAGTGGGGACCGATATTTTCGTCCATACAATGCTTCATAAGGTGCCATTCCAATGGATCTATGGAAGCTATTATTGTAAGAAAACTCCACGAGCTTAAGACTTTTATCCCAGCTTCTTCCGAAATCAAGAATGCAAGCGTGAAGCATGTCCTCAAGGGTTTGGATTGTTTTTTCTGATTGTCCATCTGTTTGAGGATGAAATGCGGAACTCATTCTTATCTCTGTGCCCATTGCCTTTTGAAAGGCGGTCCAAAATCTCGAAGTAAATCGGGGGTCGCGGTCGCATACAATACTGATGGGCACTCCATGTAAACAAACGATCTGATCAATATACATAGAGGCCAACTTCTCCATAGATGCCTTAATCGTCATAGCCAAAAAGTGAGCAGACTTAGTCAAACGATCCACAATGACCCATATAGCATCATTCCCATACTTAGTCTTGGGTAGGTCAGTCACGAAATCCATGGTGATATAGTCCCACTTCCATTCTGGCACTTCCAAGGGTTGTAATAATCCAGCGGGTCTTTGGTGTTCGGCTTTCACTCTTTGGCAGATCAAACATCGCTCAACAAATTCTGCTATTTGTCTCTTCATACCGGGCCACCAAAACTTTTTCTTGAGATCTTGATACATCTTATTAGCTCCAGGATGTATAGATAATCGAGAATTATGTGCTTCCATCAAAACTTCATCCTTAATTTCTTTGTTGTCGGGGATACATAACCGTCCTTGATACCATAAACTGCCATCACTGCGAACCTCAAAGTCATCACGCGGCTTATCTTCCATCCTTTTCTTGACTTTTCTTATGGCTTCATCAATCATTTGAGTCTCTTTGATCTTATCAATTAATGAAGGGGCAAGAACTAACTTGGCGAGAACTTCATCGATTGAGTTAACTTCTTCTAGGCCAAATTCTTCCATATCTCGCTGAAGAGGTGGTTGCCGTGGGTGGCTTGTTTTTCGACTTAGGGCATCAGCGACTTTGTTAACTTTTCCCGGATGATACTGAATGGAGAGATCATAATCTTTAATCAATTCCAGCCATCTACGCTGCCGCATATTGAGCTCTTTCTGGGTAAAGAGGTACTTTAGGCTCTTATGGTCTGTGTAGATCTCGCACTTCTCGCCATATAAATAGTGCCTCCATATCTTTAATGCGAATACTACTGCGGCAAGTTCAAGATCATGGATAGGGTAGTTTTGCTCAAATGGCTTCAATTGTCGGGATGCATATGCTATCACTTTGTCATTCTACATAAGAACACATCCGAGACCATTCTTCGAAGCATCACTGTATACTACGTACTTCTCACCAGGAGTGGGCTGAGCTAGGATAGGAGCGGACGTCAACTTTGCTTTCAGCTCCGAGAAACTCTTCTCACAGTCGGCACTCCACTCAAACTTGGTCTTCTTTTGGGTCAATCTGGTGAGGGGGACAGCTATCCTCGAGAATCCTTCCACAAACTTCCTGTAATATCCGTCTAGTCTGAGAAAACTTCTCACTTCAGTAACATTTGTTGGCCTGGGCCATTCCGTGATAGCTTCAATTTTCTTGGGATCTACCGAAATCCCATCTTCCGAAATCACATGACCAAGGAATGATACACTTCGCAGCCAGAACTCGCATTTGCTAAACTTGGCATACAACTGTCTTGCTCTTAGAATATTCAAGACTATCCTCAAATGGGCTGCGTGAGTCTCTTCGTCGGGTGAATAAATCAAGATGTCGTCTATGGAGACCACTACGAATTTATCCAACTGTTCTTGGAAGATTCGATTCATGAGATCCATAAAGGCGGCAGGGGCATTGGTCAGACCAAAAGGCATGACTAAGAATTCATAGTGTCCATAGCGGGTTCTGAAAGCAGTCTTAGGGACATCTTCCGCCTTAATCTTCAATTGAAAGTATCCAGATCGTAGATCAATCTTACTAAAAATTTGGGATCCCTGCACTAAATTACTTTAGATGGGGTTTCGAAGGATTTAAATCTTAATCAAGTTAAAACTTATGAGTTACTTACCCTGAGCTGGTCGAATAAATCGTCAATCCGGGGCAATGGGTACTTGCTCTTTATAGTGATTTTGTTGAGCTCCCGGTAATCGATGCATAAGCGCATACTTCCATCTTTCTTTTTCACGAATAGCACCGGAGCACCCCAAGGTGAAACACTGGGGCGAATAAGTTTCCTTTCTAACAGTTCAAGTAACTGTTCATTTAACTCCTTTAGTTCTGTAGGTGACATACGATAAGGGGCTTTTGATATAGGTTCTGCTCTTGGAACAAGGTTTATTTCGAAAGCAATCTCGCGATCCAGAGGTAGTCCAGGCAGATCATCAGGAAATACATCAGGGTATTCATTAACAACTTGAACTTGTGCAAGGGTAGGACTTTCTTGTTCAGCACCTAGAACATAAACCAAGAATCCTTCATGACCTTTCTTTAATGCTTGGCTGGCACGAGCTGAGTTAATAAAGACTTTCTTGGATGGTTTCTTTAACTTAGTTCCTCCTTGGAATAACATCTCTTCTCGAGCTGGGTTCTTAATGATAACTTGCCTGCTTCGGCAGTCAATGTGGGCATGATTCTTTAAGAGCCAATCCATTCTGAGAATTACGTCAAAATCACTCATAGATATGGGGATCAAATTGGCCTCAAACAACTGGTTATTAAACTCAAGCGCACAATTTCTGAATATGTGATGGGAAACAAGCACCTGGTCGCCAGCTGCTTGTACCCTATAAGGTGACTCTAGTCGGACTGGATCATGATCGATATTGTTAGCAAACTTCCTTGAGATAAATGAGTGGCTAGCGCCACTGTCGAACAACACATTTGCAGGTATGCTACACACTAGGATAGTTCATGAACCATGCATATTTTGCTAAGCAATGATAGGTATGTATGAGGAAAACGTACTGAAGATATAAAACTTTTAAATCTTACCAGTCACTACGTCAGCAGTCTCTTCAACATCAGCATCTGTCATGGCATGCACTCTTGCATTTGCTCGGGGCCGTTGGTTCCTTTGCTGTTGTTGTGGTTGCGTTCCCTTTTCTGGGCAATCCTTAATCATGTGGCCATCCTTTCCGCATCAAAAGCACTTACCTGTCTTCCACCTACACTCTCCCATGTGCCTCTTTTGGCAATGAGGGCATATTGGTATTGCTGGCTGCTGAGATGGGGCCTGATTCTTCGGCTGATTATTTTGATTTTGCTTGCGGCGCTGACTCTGTCCTTGAGATTGTCCCTGACGAATGGATCCTCTGAAATTCTTCTTAGCCATTTTCCTATACTTCTCATTTCTGGTCCCTTGTCTTTCTCGCTTTTGACCCACATCGTCTCTTCGTATAATATCTCTCTCTATACGGTAGCATGCATCCAGAAGTGCTCCAAAATTGGCAGGATTTGCATTTACCAACCATGTCCTAATTCTTTGGTTTAGACCTCTTTCAAACTTCAGCATTTTCGTTTCTTCATCGTTCATAGTAACAGGCTGAAACCTCCCAAGTGCGATGAACTTATTTGCGTACTCAGCTACTGTCATGCCCGACTCTTGCTTCAGAGATTCAAACTCATGCCTCTTTTGCAATTTGACTGACGGAGGGATATAGAACTTATGAAATTCTTGCAGAAATCTTTCCCAAGTGATCGGTATGGGCAAAGGTTGCAGATTCGTCTTCCACCATTGATTAGCTTCACTGATTAAGAAAGGTCTGATAGCCTGAGCCTTCATCTCCTCTGGGGCTTGAATCAGCTCAAAACAATTTTCAACTTCATCTAGCCACTTCTCAGCAGTATCTGGGTCAGGCTTTCCCTCAAACGGTGGTACATTAGCTCTCTTGAGCTTCTCAAAATAGTACTGGGCATCCCTTACTGGCTGATGTGGCTGAGGTGGGGCATTATGATGAATTAGGCCTTGCCCTATTTGCGTAACGACCTGACAAAAATCCTGGAAAGCATTCATATCTGGGATGACCGGAGGAACAGGTGCCTGTGGAGCTGGTGGTGGATTATTATGCGCTGGAGGATCCTGGTCCGGCTGAGGTGGCGGTGGGACCTGTTCTGGTGGTGGAGGGATGGGCTCCTGGGCAGCTGGTCGTGCTCTCGGAGGTCTGCCACGTGGTCTCACCATCTGCACTTATGGATTTATCGTTTATTTAGAATATCGGAATAAAATCAATTTATATTGACCAAGGACCATAATTCAAAGATTTTAAAATACGGAAGGAAAGGGCACGTCTTTCGTCATAGACCTAACTTTCATAGTTCAGGATACTTATTAAGTTACATCCTAAACCCGGTCTACGTGGTCCTAGTCTAAGGCCATCACTCATCTGAGATCATGACTTAGGTCTAAGATCAAACTTAGATTGCTAAGATCATAACTTAATCCTATGTTCTGCCCAAAATCTAGAGCCTGGGCTCTAATACCACCTGTAGCGCCCCGCACCCAGGCCTCGTCCGGATACGGTGCACCCGCCGTACTTCACTAAGGAGAGTACGAAGCGTCATGCATAACATGCGAAAATCCATTACATACATCATGGACTCCCATGCTAACGTTCAACATGGTAGTGAAATTTAGGCAGAATTAAAACTTTTCAAATTAAACATGCATCACTAATTTACTAAGTTCCCAAAAGTAGTAGTCCCATAAAATAACACAACCGAAATCCAGAGAGTTCAAACATAGTCATAATACAAAACATCTTGGCAGCACAAAAGTCCTTAAGCTTAGCTTCCTTCCTATCTCCTCGCCTATGGATAAGGTACCTTCGGCTCATCCTCGATCCATTCTATATTGGCGTTACCTGGTTCTGGGGAAAAATAAAGTGTGAGTGATAAAAATCACCCAGCAAGAATACAATAAACTACCATGAAATACATAAAGAATCATAACATGAATGTATTACCCCAAAAACCTCAAATAATCATAATTCATACCTGATCTTAAATCCTGAGCTTGCTTGACGTTCGGCTTAAGCATGTTTTTAGGTAATGCTATACCAATAATAACTTATAACCATTAACTGTAACATGCAACATGTCCTCATGATCGTAAGTTATGCAAGATGCATTGCATGATGTCGTGTCATGTCAAAACATCATTTTGGTCCCATAAAGTAACATGTCGTAAAAACAGAGTGTCATATCAATTAACTCCGGATCTGAGCGGGTCCAGAACATATCATCATACCAATTAACCCCGGGTCTGAACGGGTCGAGAACAGATATCAGATCAATTAACCCCGGATCTGAACGGGTCCAGAACAGATATCAGATCAATTAACCCCGGATCTGAACGGGTCCAGAACATATCATGTCATCAGACCAATTAACCCTGGGTCTGGAGTCGGGTTAGTCGCATGCTTGGCCGGCAAAAGAATCATGAAGCTTTCTTTAAGAACATGGGACCGTAAAAACTTTTCATGCATATCGAAAAACATAGTCGCTTATAAAACTTGCTTGCATAAGTAAAGTCCATAAAACCAGTTTCATGATCATGCGTGATACATGTAATGATATGCAATGCAAGTCATAACATGAATGATCGTATGCATTCCTTATAACATGTCAACAATGCATGGTTTCGGAACCAAATATTTCCAGACTTTTACTTCATATTCATGAGGCGGTTAGGCTAACCAAATAGGTCCATTTCCATAATCTTTTGTCACCAATATGTTTGGTGGAATCTTAGATACATGTCGTAAAAATTTCAGATTATTTAAGTAACCATAAAGGGGCTTATTTGATTAATTTCCGAAATGGGTTAGGTACTGAAACTGAACTGACCTATTTTACTAAAAATTCAATTGCGGCAAATCCGTGGTTCATTTTTCAGAAATTCCAACTCGCACAAATCATAAACACGTGGAGCTAGTATCCTACCGAAATTTAGCCTATTTTCATATCTCTATGTCCCCTTTCTGAGTCCAGAAAGTCGTTACTAAACTTCAGGTTGGTTCCAGTGATTTCAGTTGAGCAATTTGGCTAATTAATTCATATAAAATAGTCCAAAACTTGTTTTACCAAAATTCCAGTTGGCGTGTTCACTTCACTCATAGTATTATTACCATGCCAAAAATCAGCTTTATTGGTCTTCTACAAGGTCTCTTTTTAAGCCATTCAAAACGTTGCACCATTCTGTCATGTTCCAGAATTTACAGCCTGAGCAGTCTCACCAATTATTTTATTGAAAATTAACCATAACTTATTTTACCAAAATTCCAACTCTCCCTTGTGCTACACTCATAAGGCTAACTTTGTACCAAAAATTAGCTTCGTTGAAGGTCCGTAAGGTCATTTCTTAAACCGTTTAAAATGTCATTTCATTCTGCCCTATTCCAGTAGTTTGCTAGTTTGTCCCTATACAAGACAAAAGTCCATGTTCACCTTCTATTCCATCCTTTAGGCCGAAACTTGTATGGTGTCTTAACCTATTTTACAACATATTTTCAAGCATGTATTCACCTTCAAGAGTCATCTTAGTTTAATCCTACAAACAACCTCATAAAGCTACTCTCTTTCACATGTATACTTTTCTTAGGACCTTTCGTGTTGCATTCACAAGTTAATCTTGTCTAGACCTACTTAGGTGAACCTTATTTCACTCTAGATCAGCCTCATTCCATAATGCATATAGGAAAAGACTCCATCTTTGAAGGAATAAATCACATGCAAAGCATTGTTCTTAGGGAATCACTAAGATATAGTCTTCAACTTAAGATATTCAACTAAAAATCAAATCTTAAGGACCTCTAAGCATTCAAGTCACTAACTATTTAAATAAATCATGAGAGATCATTGTATACTTGCCTCTTCAAGCTAAAGCTCTTGTCTTTGCTTGGTTATGGAGTGAGTTGAGTTGAAATCCTTCCCCTTCTTCACCTTGAGCATACGGTTTTAAGGGGAAAGGGAAGGAAAAGATTAGTCTTTATTCAATAGAAGAAATAGAATATGTTTGAGGGCTAGAGCATCTTACCAAAATGAGCTTGGAATGGAGATGCAAGCACCTCAATATAACACCACCAAGGAAAGTTGAAGGCTTTCACCTAATTTAATCCATGGAACCCACGGTTTTGACATGGAGAGAAGGAGTTCATGTGAGCTTCATTCTTCACCAAATAAGAATTTACTTAAGGAAGCTTGGAACAAGACTTACCTAGATGTTTCTTGAGTCTTGGAGTTGAAGCTTGAATTCCTATCCTTCAAGATGAAGGGGCCGAGTTGTTGGTGAGGGAGATGAGGGTTGTCTAAGTGTTATGCTCTTGCTTGAATGTATCTTGAGAGGAATCTCAAGATGACAAGAAAGTAAATGTTTCTAGAAGGGTTTAAATCAAAACATGTTAGGGGCTTGGGAAGGGGGTGGACGGTGTTGGAGGGAGGAATAGGAGGGTTAGGGTTCTCATGAGTGTTAATCAAGGTTAGGTTAGTAATAACCTTGGTTACTTTATTCCAACTATGGTTACTTTAGTGCTAACCCAAGTTACTTTATCAAATCATGGTTATCTTAACCTTGGTTTAAGGAAAAAGTAACCATGATAGGATTTAAAAATCCTCCATGTCTAGACATAAAGGGGGCAGTTTTGGGTTGGGGTCTTTATGACCTCAACCATACTACCTCCTTCTTTAATGAGTTGTCTTACTTGTTCTTTAAATGCATGTCTATTTTGTTTTCTATAGCTATTTAATTTTTATACTAATGGATTGAAAACTCAAGAGGATTCTAGAATCCTTTGCATGCCTTGGCCGATTTTTGGGCTTCTTGGGCAACTTGATATTTCTTGTAATTTTAATTCATGTACTATATTGTTTTCTTTATTTTATTGTATTCCAAGATTAGCATATGTATGTATATATACATATACACGCCTATGTGTACTATATATATATATCCTCTTATGTATACGCATCTAGGTATTTATACATTTCATACACATATATCATATACACGCACATTTATAGTGGTATGTATGGTTCATATAACTCTATATTTCATGTATTACTTTCTTGAAGTTTCCTTATTTAAATTGGCTTGGTATCACCTCAATAATAATTAAGTAAAGAGGGTTAAGTTGACTTAAGTAACACGTGCTAAAAGAAATTATCGCTTTCATTCCGTCTCCTATTCATAGTTTTTACGTACATGATCGTTGGGGTACAACAATGGCCGTGCTCAAATGATTTGATAGTGTGATCAATATCATTTGTTTTATCAGTCTACTTAGAGATCTGAGTAATCATATGTTTGAACAGTATAAGTATGACGCTGACCATGACTTATGTTCAAACTAGATATCGTGTGACAAAGGGATTAATGCATGTACTATTATTAGGCTAGTTGGACTTTACTCGTATTAATTGGGTAGTCGTAATGTCTTGCTAGAGACCAATTACGACTTGTTAGTTTAATGGAGATTTAGCTGACTGCCAATTAATATGGGCCTATCAGGTCACACACAAGAATGCATATGGGCTGATATTATTAATATTAATAATATTAATATTAGATATTAATTATTATTATTATTATTGTTGTTGTTTTATATATATATATATATATTTATATCATCAGATAATAACAATAGGATCCATATCTGATATGGATTTTGATTGGTTTTATCTAATCCTAACAGAATCTGTATTTGGTACGGATTATGATTGGCATTAACCAATCCGATCTGGAATCGGATTTTGATATCTATATATATGTATAGAGCCTGCAGTGTCTCGTACACAACAGAGAACAGAAAAACGAAACCCTAGAATCGTTTTTGAGAAAAGCCGAATTCTTCAGCCGCGCCGTTTCAAGAGCTAGCACTCCGGACAGAAGCATTCGTGTGGATACCGACAGAGTGTGATCGTAAAATCGCACCTCCTACATTCGCACGTTCTACGTCTGCAGATTTCGAATCTATAGAGGTATGTTTTTGGTTTCTTTCATCGAATTAAACGAACAACATGGATCCTTGGTAGAAAATCAGAGATCAAGTTTTGTTTTTCCGCTGCGCGTTTTGCAGTGATCTCGTTGGATTTCCTAACACAAGAGGCTTGTATCTCTTCAACAAATACAACAAGAACACCTTGGCTACAAAGAATGGAACAAGAATGATAAGAAGAAGATAGCTAGACAAATCAACTATTGCTTTCAAGTGAGCTTCAAGTGTGTTCTTCTTCTTCACCATTGCCTCCTATTTATAGTGTGAGTTGAGCCTTGTAGATAAGAACTCCAATGTGTCACCATCTACATCATCAATGTTTAAGTGTCTTCACTTCATTGGTTGGCCTAGTACACTTGGCAACATCAAGCAAAATGATTGGTCCACCTTGGAACACTAATGTTGGCCGATTTTTCCACATGGAATTGTCTTGATTTATCCTTTGCAAAATAAAGATAATAAGAAGAAGATAGAATGACATATTCCTCCACTATCCCCTCAACTCCTTGGCTTGAGAATAGGCATGTGGGAGTTGAAAAATTCAAACCAAAAATCAGCTCCAAAATGTCTTAGTAGCCGTTGGCTACATTTTAAATCTTCCTTGTTGGCAACTTTTGCCAACTAGCTTCTTTTTGGTTGGTCCACTTATCACCAAGCCATAAAAGTAATACACCATCATATCCACCTGTTTAGGAAATTTTTTTAGGCTTGATATGGATATCAACTCAGATTTTTGAAGAAGAAATCAACAAATAATAGTTGACAAGATTATATCAACATATAACACCAAAATTTTCACTTTTTCATCTTGTATGTTGGTGATCATTTTCACACCTTGAACACCTTTAAATTCTATGAAAAATGATGATTAATATCCTCTAATAACATATAGAAGAGGGACTTCAAGAAAGAAATAGAATGTGACATCACAACTCGTCACATATCCCGCTACCGTCGATAATATCATCAATTAAGAGAATAAGATAAAGAACCAACAAATAATCTTCAAAATGGTCATACACAAGCTTCAGAATGAAGATAATAATATACTCAAGAGATTCTTTGAGTGAAAATACCAAAAATACCCTCAGGGGTAAAATTACCAAAATGCCCCTGGCGTGAGAAAACTCCAGAAATGACCCTGATGGTCAGAAATAGATATAATAACACCTTTGTGATGATAAATATGATATGAATGTGTCCTTGAAGTATTTCCACCACATCATGTTCCTACAAAACTCAAAATACCAATTTTGCCCTTTTTGGTAAGTTGTAAAACTTCCAGGGCACATTAGTCATAAGACATTATTATTATCATCAAAAACAATTAATAAACAACAATATACATATATGAAACATATATAAATGAAAACAATCATTTTATCACTTTTTAGAAAAATTTCTCCAAAAACGTGGACATCGATCGATCTATGTCTCAATTTTAGAGACTGATGTATACATCGATCGATCGAGATGTACCTCTAGTTGAGAGATCTATGTCTCAAAGTGAGTTTCAGCCTTTGATTCTGTGTGACATCGATCGATCGATGTAGAGATCTATGTATACATCGATCTCTGGCTGAGAGATCGATGTCACTTTTTCACTTGTTTCAACTTTATTTCAACTTTTAATCACTTATAACACCATTGTGATATTTTTAAGAATTCACCACCTAAAATCATGACCTTAAAAATTATCCAAACATATTTCTCAACGTGTACCCGTGTCAAACTGTTTCACCATTTTTTCTAGATATGCATTCCTTGAATTCAAATTTGAAATCTCAGATTTCATTTCATTATTTTGTATCGTCTATGCTGAGACCTCTGATTTCAATGCATTGATTGTGCAAGATGACTCTTCTTTTGAATCGTTTAATTGAGAAACAAGGTTCGCGTTAGATGATCCTAACAACTTTTTGTCTTCAATTAACCGTTTTTTCTTTTGCAAGAGTCTTTGTGAATTTATGTAGTTCAAGATATTGACTAAAGAAATCATCATAAGAAGGTTCCGAATCACAATCAGAATCATAAGATACCTCATTTGATGCTTTTGGATGCACAGCATACTTGTGCCGTCTCTTCTTCGGTATCATCAGTCTCAGAGTCAGATGAATCACTCCAAGTTGAAGCCTTGAGAGCTCTTCTTGAATTCTTTTGTTTAGGTTCTGAGACTGGTCTATTTTTGTTCTAGTCCTTGTCATGGTTTTTGTTTGTCTGTTTGTCCTTGTTCGGGCAGTCATATAACAAGTGTCCAAGTTTCCCACATTCATAGCACTTTACGTCCTTATCATTATTTTTATTTTTAGTTCTTTTAGTCGAAACAACCTTAAGTTTGTTCTTGAATGATTTTTTCATAAATTTTCTCGAACCTTTAGCCAATAGTGTTAGATCTTCATTGTCCGATTTTTAGTATCACTATCATCTACGTGATCGGAGGAGGTAGAGTTGTATTCATTTGATTTAAAAGCAATAGTCTTACCTTGTTTTGACATTGATTCCGACTTCCTTAGTGTGAGTTTGTTTTCGTATATCTTTAAAGATCCGATTAGTTCCTCCATTTTTATTGATCCTGTTTCTTTACTTTCCTCACTTGTTGTGACATTGGGGTCCCATTTGGATGGGAGACTCCTTAGCACCTTTTGAACTTTTTCCTTTGTAGAAAAAGATTTTCCAAGAGACTCAAGAGAATTATAGATGTTAGACAAGCGTAAGTTCATATCAACAATAGATTCATTTGGTAATAACTTGAAAGACTCAAGAGTAGACATGAGCATATTTATTTTAGACTCTTTAACTTGACTAGTCCTTTCATGTTTCATTTCAAGAATTCTCCACATCTCTTTGGTACTAGAGCAATTAGACACATAACTCGATTCACTTTTACTCAACCCGTTTAAAAAGAGTTGCATGGCTTTAACATTCATACTCAATTTCTTTTTGTCATCACTAGTATATTCTTGTTTCGGTTATACGACCTCTAGTGTGACACCATCGACAGTAGATAATTTAGAAAGAATAAACGGACCATCTTCTATAATGGACCACAAGTCTATATCAATGGACATAAGAAAAATTTTCATTTTAATTTTCCATTGTATGAAAGACTCACCATCAAAAAGAGGAGGCCTTTGACTCGACATACCTTCTTGTTCGGTCTTGTAGCTAGTGGTTGCCATCTCACAAAGATCGTTGGATCCTCTTGTCGTGAGTGTGCTTACGCTTTGATACCACTTGTAGGACCTGTAAAGTACCACTAGAAGGAGGAGATTGAATAGTGGATGCAGAAAATTTAGTTTTTTAAAACTTTTGAACCAAAAACCTCAATTCTGAAAACTGTTTCTGTTTCAGATTCTGATTTGAAATCATTTAATGAACTAGTTACAGACCTCTAAAAATTATAAAATTTGGTGAGAATCTACTCTCAGATGTTTTGAGTATCTCATAAAAATTTCAAATTAAAATTCTACTCCTAACCCCTTGAAAATACGTTTTTGGTCAGATTGCACAAATCTGCCAGAAACAGTACTCCGATTTGAAAATTTTATTCCGATTAATTGTTGACTCCAAATGATCTGAAAATTTAACGACAAGACCCCCAATAAATTTATTTTAATAGGTTGAAACAGTTTTCAAAAAATCCTTTGGGAAGTATATCAATCACAGTGATGTTCTCAACCTTTGCAACTCTGAAAATCAGATTGCACTAGTCTCAGGACTATTCAAGTTCGACTGACTTATACTTATCCAAATAAGTTGAAACTTACGCCAAATGAAAGATAGAATATGTGGCTATGTTTCTGGAAATTTTTGTAATTTTTGAAAAAAATTTACTATTTTTTCTGTCGCAACAAAATTGATGCAAAATAATGGAAACTGAAAGTAAAGTGCTGAAAGTAAGAACACCAAGAATGTTATACTGGTTCGGTTAAAACAACCTACTCCAGTCTTCGAGGACACTTTTCTCGGTTATCACTAAACACAATAAATACCTTACCACAAGGTTTACTGGAGTTACACACCAACTCCACCCTTTTACAAACAATACAGTCAAGCAAACGAATCACAGACACCACTATCGAACAAATGAAGGTCTGATCACACCTTGATCAACCTTTTGCAACAATCGAAATGTGTATGGTGGTATATTCAAAGCCTATATAATATCAAGATTATATGAACAATAGGCTTGAGAGAAGAAGAAGAAGAAAGAAATGTAGAAGAAGAGAATAGTAGATCCTTTTACACTTGAGAGAAAAATGAGAGTTGTCTTGGCTTTGTTTGCACTACTCCTCTTCTTTTACGCATGTGTGGCCGCCCCCTAGGGCTTTCTTCCTTTCTTGAGAATTCTCTTTAATGTCCTTGGAAGATTTCCTTGTGTAGAAATGACACCGTCTTGCTTACTTGGCACACTATGATTGGAAGGATGCCTGGAACTTGCTTACTTGTCACTTGATGATTGGTCCAACTTGGCATCCTTTAATGTTCTGTAAAAATCTTAATAAAACTCATTTAACATGTTCCAAATAGTAGTCAAAATATTTTCAAACAATCACCATTCAATTAGTTCAATTTTGGGAAGCAAATTAGGGTGCATTAAGGACAAAAAATCGGCTGTCATTTCACATGTGATGAAAATTTCCATCATGTGTAGTAATTTGAAATCTTTTGAATTGTTACCTTGTGTAGCTCCCTCTTTTATGTCACTAACCTTTTTTGGCATATTCTCCACCAATTGAGATGCCAACTCAGCTCCACCTAGGCTCCATTGTGGCTGCAAATGGCGTGTGATATGGTTTGTACATGTGCTGAATTTCATTTTAGTAAGCTTTATCAAATAATGCACAATATTCACACATATATGGCCAATTGCAATCAGCTCTAAATTAAATTTTCTAGAACACTTTAACATGTCTTGAATGTATAAAAAGTGTGCAGATACATGTTACATCTCATGCCAAAAAATGTTCCATGTGTTGTGCTCGTAGAAAAACGAATTTTCCACTTTCGTTGATTACGCAATTTTTCTCTGATTAAATTCAAACTTCTTGCACATGTCATATATGTTATGTCACACACAAAAATCATAAAATAAAGTGTATACTCAGCTCTAATGGCTGATGGTATAGGCGCCCTATATGCTTTAAAAATTTGAATTTGAAATCTCCACAATTTGTCCTAAATTGTGGGTGATTTGTGTGTGCCAACATGGAATGATTTAGTGGCTGAATGTAACATGTGAGCCACGAAAGTTTTGGCTATTTTTGAAGTATATGGGCTGGCCATCTTTATATGGCAAGTACATGACACGTCGGTGAAGTTTTGGTAGCACCCGATACGACAATTTTCCGTTTATAACCTTGTAACGTGTCATTATAATTTTGTCATCACCATGACTTATATCATATGATATAAGACCTGAATATACTCATAAATATAAGATGTATATAGTGGTGCGACGTTGACGTACGTTTGTAATATATGTAACGTGTCGGTAATACGTCAGAATATATGTGCATTGTGTCTATATATATATATATATATATATATATTTTTTAATCACCGGAAGGAATACCTTCCTGCATTTATTTTATTAAAATAAAAAGAAAAGTAAAAGTTCATTACATTGCAGTGGAGAAAGAAACATATGTTCTAATGCAACCTATGGCGTAAAGAAGATTGAAGCTTGTGGGCCGACAATGATGGGAGTTGTCCTTTGAGCCGGCCGGAGGGAGGTAGTAGCCAACGAACACTAAGAATAGGTAGTAGCCAACGAATTACCAATTTAAGACTCGTCATCAGAAGCAACCTCCCAATTTCTTTTACTCCGAGTGACTATAGAAGACGGCGGAGGAGGCGTCATCTCATGTCTAGCTCTGCGTCTGCGCTTCTTCCGTGGAAACATAAGGTAGCCATCGTTGTCCATCGATAGTTGATGAATGTTATCCAAAAGATTGCAATCTGATGGCAGCCTTCGGCGAGTTTCCAAGCAAAGAGCCACATCTTCTGAGACATCAATGAATGAAATCATTGTGTCAGCATCAATTACTTCCTTACTCCCATATCCACATTGTCTGGCTTCTTGAGTGTTGTGTGGGCCAAGATTATCAATCAACGCAACAAGACGCTCTTGTTGTGATGAGTTTGGGACATCAGAATCGGAAAATTGAGCAAAGGCTACATCATCTTCCATTTGGCGTGTCTGGTATAGTTTATCTTCCCAATCTTCCCCTAAACGATCCACATCTTGCGAATAGGAGATGACATGATCCCCAAGCATCAATGGTTGTTGTTCAGATTTTACCATTAACACGACTGATACATCTGAAATTGAAATAGGTTCCATGCTTGAAGATGCTGCCTCTGTTGTCAACTCAATCAAAGAAGATCCGGGCTGTAACGATGCAGCTTTGCCTAGATCGCAGGCAACCTCAAAGTCAGGATTGGAGTTATCTTGCTCCTGAAGTTCCAAGCGTGGTGCCACTGTGGGCACTGGATCCAAGCTTGCTGCAAGCCTAGCAAAGATCAGAGGAATAGAAGGGTCAACTGGTGTAGGCTCTTCCACAACCAAATCATTGCAGCCCACGGAATGTTTAAGTGCCATAGGGCTAATAGCCTCAACATTTCCAGTCATATAATCTTCTGCATCACCATCCAGCAAATTCTCAGTAGGTCTATTATTCACTGAAGAGTTTGGCGTATCCGTGACAGTATCCAAAATCCAAACATCCCCTGCAGCTGGATCACCCATTTTGGAGAGCTTTGCGGTGTCAGTCACCAACTGATGAGATGAATTTCCGCCTGACTCATGTGCCATCAAATCTGAATGATCTACTACTGGCGCACCCACGACTGGATCTTGTCGCAGCCCTTGATCCTTTGCCTTCCATACCTGTCGCCCGGGACTGTTTCATAGCATCCCCTGTATTGTGCTTCTCCTTATCACAATCACCCGTTTGATGTCCCAAGATCCAACAAGTGATGCAGTAAGAAGGGAGATTTTCATACACAACAGGCTGGAAAAATTTTATACTCCCGCATTCAATGTATAGCCGAGAGGGCAACTCTTTCGTGATGTCTAACTCAACGCACAATCAAGCAACAGATGGTCTAATGCATTTGGATTTAGCAGAGTCAATCTTAATCAATCTACCCAGCATACTGGCAATAAGAGAGAGCACGCGCGGATCATACAGATGGACCGGCAATTGCTCAAGAGCTATCCAAACCGGAACAATTGGAATTTCAGTTTTGGGATCAAATGAGGGACTCCATTTGGAGATTCGCATTGAATACCCAAGAATTGTCCAATTTTGCCGGTGAAAGCACCGATGATAATCCTTTTCTGAATCAAAATTAATCAAAATATGGGAGGAGTCCAGAAGTGTGATTGAGTATGTACCTTGATAGCCGATCCTCTCAAAAGCACGGCGAATTGCAACCATGGCCGGCCGTCCCCTCCAAAAAGACCCGACCAACGCAAACCGGAATCGCTGTAATAATTCCAATTCTTCATCGGTGGAGAAAGATATAGCGAGTACTCCTTTGATTCGTGTGATGTCGCGGGGTGAAAAGTTACTAGAAGATATTGGAGAACCTTGAAGGACTGCTGCATAATTCCGGCGAGGGCTGAAGCCCCCCACCGGCGGTGAATCTACGGCCGTGATTCAAGGTTAGCGCCACCTTGAAGAAGAAACCTAGAGAGTTTTTTTTCTATTATTATTTTATATATATATATATATATATATATATATATATATTAGGCATGTATATTGAAAGAATGAGGGGACTTTCCATTTTCAATTTGTTGTCATCAAGCTTTCTCCAAATATGTCTTCATTTAATGAACTAGTGAGTTCATTCACTTAAGTGCTTCACTTAATGAACTAGTTTAGTTCATTAATTGTGGCTCCTGAAAATAGTTCAAAGGAAACAAATGTTTGCCATATGATATAAGCTTTAACGCTTCATGGCTTGTTAGTACGGCAACAATATATACAAAGCATATGAGGCATGTATATCACAAAAACATGTCAAGTAATAATTTTGTCATGCATTTTGTAAATTCGTACTATTTAAATCATGCATTTGTAAATCATTCAAACACTTTTTCTCAACAGATCAAGGTCCAAGTGTGTAGCTGACGAAGCAAAGACCTGAATTAATTCCGAACAATCAACCTCAACGATCAAATGGTCATAGGTGAAGAGATGATAAATGAGTGTCATGTATACTGCCTGAGCCTCGACTTGAAAGGGAAAGTCGAGGCGCAATGGTAAAGATATCGCATGCACAAAAGAACCAGTCGATTCACGTAAGATAGCACCTCCACTTGCCACATGATGTCCAATGGCAGCATTCCTGTTGAGCTTTAGCCGCCCAGCTGGCAGGGGAAGCCAGCGAACAAGCCGAATCTGACTAGAGTGCAAAGGGGGAGAAAGACTAGTCTGAATGAGAGTTGGAATGTTGGTTGCCACTTTGCGTCCAGACATGGATTTAGCCCACATGAAAAGATCGTGACGAACAAAAGCAATGACAAGTTGTAGCAACCATGCGGAATCGTCAAAAACAATAGCATCATACATCTTCCAAATATTCTACAGGAGCACGCCAGCATATACCAGCTGAATCTCGCATAAAAAAGACCGTGGGACTCCCGCCCAAATCATAAACAAGTAAGATCTCCAACTCCTTCATGAAACAAGGTAACGTCCAACAAAGCACCAAAATAGCTCCAGAGCAGGCGTACCTCTAGACAATAGAAAAATAGATGTGCGACAGAGGCGGAGGCTGCCTTGCAAAAAGGGCACCATGAGGGGAGAACCACTGAAAAGTGCACGAGATTATCCTGACGTGGAAAGGCGCCATGACATAGCTTCCAAACGAAAAGCTGAATAGCATGCCGCTGAGTTTTCCTCCATATAAAGGTATCAGAGAGAAGTGTAGCCTGAGAGGGTAGTGTAATGTCATAGGCATATCGTAAAGTAAACTCACCAGAGGAGGTGGGCTAAGTCGTATAACTGTCCTCCACATCTGTGCAGCCCAAACTAAAGGAGTGGATCTCGCAAATACGCCTCCAACCTGCCGAGTCATAAAGTTATGGGCGGTAATCCCCCTGCCACTGTATCGAGCGTGCATATACCGGCTCACAAAGTGTTACTGCTATGATACATGGTCCAAGGATTGCATCCGAATGCAACCTGATTGCCCCCAAGTCCTTGACGCCGAGGCTACCTTCCTGGGTAGGATAACAGAGGCGGGCCCAACAAACCAAATGATGTTGGCCATCACCCCAAAAGAATCGAGAAAAATGGGTATCTATAAGACTGATCATTCCTCATAGTAGACGTGTACCTACCAACAGGCGAGTAGGCATAGAAGAGAGAACTGAACGAATAAGAACTAGGCAACCTGCGGCCTCTAATAGTTTCTACTGCCAGCTGCCTAATCTGGAATCAATATGCTGGAGAAGATCCATACAATGTATGGTACGTGTAATCCCCTTATGCAGTTAAGGCCCCAAATACTTCATTGGTGAATTAGTCTGTCGCATGCCCAACAAAGCAAGCATATCACATCGTTGAGCGACGGATACTCGAGAAGAGAAAGCCACACTGCTCTTGTGCCAATTTACTGCCCGTCCAGAAACCTGCTCATAAAAAGTTAAAAACTGCTTAAATCGCTGAAGCTTTTGACGATTAGCAGCCAAGAATACAATAAATCATCTACATAAGATAAGTGAGAGATAGTAAAATGTATCCGTCAAAGAGAGAATATGGATAGAAGACCACGAGTCACTAGATTATTCAGATCCCGACTGAAATCCTCTATTGCTAAAATAAAAAGTAGAGGAGACAAAAGATCACCCTTCTTGACCTCTCGGGTGCGTCTGAAGAATCCACGTGGAACCCCATTCACCACAATGGAAGAAATAGGTGCTGCCCCAATGGTTAAGAACAAGAGTCACAAAGAGCTCAGAGAAGCCAAACCGCTGCAGTACAGAGCGTAAGAACTGCCAACTAACATGGTCAAAAGCCTTAGCCATGTCCAATTTTATAATGGCATGAGCTGAACGATTACCTCTGCCAAACCAATGTACCAACTCATTGCCCAATAGCACCTGCTCGGCATTGCCTCGGCCCTTCTGAAAGCCAGTCTGCTCAGGAGATATTGTGGAAAATCGGAGCCCTAACCAAGAATTGGATTAGGGCAAACTGATCTAACACAAATCAATTGAATAAAAAGCTTGAGACTTTAATCACGTGAACATTCAACTCAACAACCCAACCGATTCATCAAGAATTTAATCACTTGAACACTTTGAATAACGGAAATCACTGAACAATACTTGGACATTCAAACAACACTACTTGGAAATTATCACTTTATTCACAAATGGATCACTTGATCACATGCACACTTGTGCTCACATATACAAGATCACGTTAACAGTATTCATATATACACACACAGCCGGTTCTCCTAGGAGAACAACTTACCATTAATCTACAGAATGAGGAATATATATATATATATATATATATATATATATATATATATATATACACATATGAGAATTGTGAAGAAGTCTTTCCCTTCAACACATTCAACGGTCGGATATCACACCAAGCGACGACTATAATCTTCAGGATCTTCATTGTAGCAGAATCATGATGATGATAATGCAGGTGCAGCGGCGATGTGATGTGAGAAGGTAGAGTGCAACAGGAAATAAGGTAGAGTGTAGTAGGAAATATGGACATTGTGAAGCAGGGACCAGCTGCATGAAAGGAACTGCTGATGGGATGTGGAGCCCACTTCTTGTTCTTTTATGCAGCAGGGTTCTGGAAAATAATTAGCCAAATCCAGGTCACTGGATGTTGACCCGTCTTGTTCATCAATACTCTCTCTCAAACTTAGTGCATAGGAGATGCAACTAAGTTTGCAATGAGATATTCAAGAATGAGGGGAAGCCTTTAGTCGGTCAGGCTAATCTTCATCAACCATACTGGAACAGCTGAGCCCTCGTGAATCTTCCTTCTTGTTCTGAAGGAGTTAATTGCACCTGATATCTAAAGTTATCCACAAAATTTTAAGTGGCATCTGTATTTTAACGAATTTCATTGATTTTCCATACTTATTGGAGAAATTAGCACATGATTGCTGACGTCATAAAGGCAATTTTAATTTATTTTTTAAAAGTTTAAGAAAAACAATTCAAAATAAAAAAGAAAAACCCCACCCCACCCCATCCCCATCCCCATCACCCTTATCTCCTTTCTCTCTCATTTCTCTCTCCTTTCTCCATCTCCACCTACACTCGCGGCAATCAATTCCAAAGACTGAAATGGAATCCCTTTCGCTGACCAATTCCTCCACCAAACACGCTCCTCCTCTTCCAGATGATGCTCTGATTTTGCTTTCATCTATAAATCACTTGCCTTCTCCATCTCTTTCCTTTGGTTCTTATGACCTCTACAGTAGATGTATGTATTTTATATATTTCACAAAGCCCAGGCGTATATGACCCTGTTGAGAAAAAGGGTTTGAGTGATTTACAAATGCATGATTTAAATGTTACGAGTTTACGAAATGCATAAATAAATTATTACTTTACACGTTTATGTGACATACATGCTTCATATGCTTATTTATATTGTTGCCGTACTAACAAGCTATGAAGGTTAAAGCTTACATCCAATGCCAAACATTTGTTGTCTTTGTATTATTTTCAGGTGCCACAATATATGAACTAAACTAGTTCATTAAGTGGAGTGCTTAAGTTAATGAACTAACTAGTTCATTAAATGGAGACATATTTGGAGAAAGCTTTATGGCAACAAATTTGAGAATGGAAAGTCTTCTTCCCACTACATTCTCACGCCTAATACATATATAATATATATAAATTCATATTTTTTTAAAAAGGCACAATACACATATATTCTGGCGTACTACCGACACATCACATATATTATGAACATACGTCGACGTCACAGCACTATATACAACTCATATTAATGAGTATATTCAGTTCTTATATCATATGATATAAGTGTTGAGAAAAAGGGGTTTGAGTGATTACAAAATGCATGATTTAAATAACGTGTACTAAAGAAATGCATGACACGTTCTATGATATGACACGTTTTTGCATGAAACACGCCTTATATAGTTCATATATAATGTTGTCGTACTAACGAGCCATGAAGCTTTAAAGCTTACGTCAAATGGAAAACATTTGTTGTGTTTGAACTATTTTCAGGTGCCACCATTAATGAACTAAACTAGTTCATTAAGTGAAGTACTTAGTTAAATGAACTAAGTAGTTCATAAAAGGAAGTCATATTTGGAAAAGGCACAAAGGCAACAAATTGAAGAATGGAAAGTTTCTCCCACTCCTTCTACACGTTTTATATATATATTTTTATCTATACTCAGATTTTTTATAAAAAGGCACATACACATATATTCCAACGAACGACCGACACGTTATATATTTTACGAACGTACGTTAACGTCACACCACTATATTCAACTCATATTTATGAGTATATTCAGGTCTTATATCATATGATATAAGTCATGGTGATGACAAATTTATTACGACACGTTAAAAGGTTCTAAACCAAAAATTGTCGCATCGGGTGAATACCGAAACTTCGCCAACGTGTCACGTACTTGCAATATATAGATGGCCAGCCCCTACACTTCAAAAATGGCCACAAATTTTGTGGCTTACATGGTATGTACAGCCATAAAATCATTGCATGTTGGCACACACAAATCACCCTCAATTAAGGCCAAATTGTGGAGATTCCAAAATTCAATTTTTCACATGTTGGGCACCACTTTAGATCAGCCTAAGTGCTGAATATTAAAGTTTAATATATGTATATTATGTGTAACATAATATATATATAGCATGTGCAAAAAGTTGGAATTTAATTGGAGAAAAATCGGGTAATCGACAAACGTCGAAAATTCGGTTTTCTACGAACACGACACATGGAACATTTTTGGCATGACATATAACATGTATCTAGACACTTTTTACATACTTCATACATTTTAAAGTGTTCTAGAAAAATCAATTAAGGACTGATTGGAATATACCATATGTGTATAATTATATGTGCACTATTTTACAAAGTTTGCAAAAATAAAATTCAGCACATGTATATTCATTAATACACGCCTAGCTCAGCCATGTTGGAGCATATGTGGAGCTTTGTTGGAATCTTGATTGGCCAAGAATGAAGCATACAATGTTGGTGACATAAAGAAAGGAGCTACACAAGGTAACATTTCAAACTTTGTCACATTTGTGACACATGCTGAAAATTCAGCATGTGTAGTCTTAGGCTGGCCAAAATTTACACTTAAATGAGCCATATTTACTATATTGAATTATATGGATTGATTTAAGGATAATATGGCAATGTTTTAAAAATATTATGGAAATAATCAAGTGATATTTTCAAATATCACACATGCTGAAAATGTCAGCATGTGTGTAATGTGTTGGCCGATTTTATGGCTCCTTGGTGATTAATTTTTATTCCAAAATTGTTAGAAATGTTATGTACTAAATGATGATTGATTTCTTCTTTATTTTCAAGGAATTAATCAAATACAAACTTGGCGACTATTTGAATAATGTATGAATGATACACGTGCTGAAATTTCAGCATGTGGAGAGTTGTAATGGCCGAATTTTGCAAGGAAATTGGTGATTGTTTGTCTTGCTAATTATGTGGGATGATTATGTGACTTATGGCAATACCTTTATGGCTAATTGGCACATGCTTTTAAAGGTTTATTTTTAGATTTATCTAGCCATCTAATGATGACAACTTTCATCCAATCAATGAGTGCCAAGTAAGCAAGAGCTTAATGATCATCCAATGAGGAGTTGCCAAGTAAGCAAGGAAATGTCACAATGATGCAATATACTCTTCCAAAGACTTAGAAGATAATTTTCAAGAAGAAGAGAAGGCCAAAGTGGGCGCCACATCTTGATAAAAAGAGAGAAGAAGAAGAACAAATCAAAATAAGACAAGCCTCACAAGTTCAAAAGTGCAAAAAGAGTCTTCTATCTCTTCTTCTACATTTTCTTTCTTTCTTATCTCTTAAAGCCTATTGTATTCATATTCATACATCTTGAATAGGATTCTTACACACCACCCTATACTCTTTATTGTTGTAAAAGATTGATCAAGGTGTGATCAATCTTGCACTTGCAAGGTGGTGGTGTTCGTGATCATTGTATTCATATACAAGGTTTGTATAGGGTTGGAGTTGGTGTGTAACTCCATCAACCCTGTGTGGTAAGGTGTTATTTGTGTTTTGTGATTAGTGCTAACCGAGGAAGGTGTCCTCAAAGACTGGAGTAGGTTGTTTTAACCGAACCAGTATAAAATTCCTTGTGTTCATTACTTTCAGCACTTACTTTCAGTTTCCAGCACAGTACATCGTTTTTATCACGTTATTAATAATAGTAAAAGAATTTCAAAAATCACAAAACTTTCAGGAAACGTAGCCACACGTCTTAAGGTTCTTTTGGCGCAAGTTTCAACCCTTTTGGACAAGTATAAGTCATCCAAACATCCAAAGTACTGAGATAGTACAGTCTGATTTTCAGGCTTGCAAAGGTTGAGACTTTGAACGTATTTGACTAACTTCCCAAAAGAATTTTTCAAAAATGTTTCAACCCAATTAAATATACCTAATAAGGGGTTAGTCAATAAATTTTCAGAGCATTTGGAGTTACGGTTTAATTGGAATAATTTTTCAAATCAGACTACCGTTTCTGTCAGATTTGCACAATCTGACCACCAACAACTTTTAAAGGGGTTAGAGGTTGAATTTTAATCTGAAATTTTTAGGAGATACTCAGAACATCTGAGACTAAGAGCTATCCAAATTTCAGAATTTTTGAAGACCTGCAACCTAGTTTTCAAAACGTTTCCAAACAGGTGCTGAAAACAAAAACTGTTTTCAGAAGTTGGGTTTTTGGTTTAAAACAATTTTAAAAACCACATTTTCCGCACCCACTATTCAACCCCCCCTTCTAGTGGTGTCTTGCAGATCCTACAAGTGGTATCAGAGCTCAGGAACACTCACAACAAAAGGATCCAACGATTTAAGTGAGATGGCATCCACTAGCTATAACACCGTGCAAGAAGGAATGTCAACCATAAGCCTCCTCTTTCCGATGGTGAGTCCTTTATTCAATGGAAATTAAGAATGAAACTTTTTCGTATGGCTATTGATATTGATCTATGGTCCATCATAGAAGACGGTCTTATTGTTCCTTCTAAATTGACAATTGTTGATGGTGTCACACTAGAAGTTATAAAAACGAAACAAGAATACAATAGTGATGACAAAAAGAAGTTGAGTATGAATGCTAAAGCCATGCAACTACTCTTAAACGGTCTAAGTAAAAGTGAGTCTAGTTACGTGTCTAATTGTTAGAGTGCTCAAGAGATGTGGAAAATTCTTGAAATGAAACATGAAGGGACTAGCCAAGTAAAGGAGTCCAAGATTAATATGCTTATGTCCACACTTGAGTCCTTTAAATTATTGCCAAATGAGTCTATTGTTGAGATGGATTTACGATTGACTAACGTCTATAATTCTCTTGAGTCTCTTGGCAAAGCTTTCTCCACGCAGGAAAAGGTCCAGAAGGTACTACGAAGTCTTCCATCTGAATGGGACCCTAAAGTTATAGCAATAGAGGAAAGTAAGGAAACCAAATCAATAAAAATGGAGGAACTAATCGGTTCTTTAAAGGTATATGAAAACAAACTCACTTTAAGACATTCTGAGTCTATTTCCAAAAATGATAAGGCTATAGCATTTAAATCAAATGAATACGTCGTAGATGATAGTGACATAGATTCCGATGATGAGGATTTAATCACGATGGCTAAAAGATTAAGCAAAATATTGAGAAAATCGATTAAACATAAGTCTACTTCATCTAAGGATCATAAAAATAAAAAAAAAGGAAATAAAGTGTTATGAATGTGGACAACCTGGACACTTGTCATATGAATGCCCGAACAATGACAAACAAACAAACAAATACCTTGACAAGGACTGGACCAAAACTAGACTCGTCTCAGAACCTAAACAAAGGAGAAGAGCCTTCAAAGCCTCCACTTGGAATGACACATCCGACTCTGAGACTGATGATACGGAAGAACAAAAGGCACAAGTATCCTTTACATCTAAAGCATCAAATGAGGTATCTTCCGACTCTGATTCTGATTCTGAATATTCTTACGATGATTTATTTAGTCAATATTTAGAGTTGCATAAGTTTTCAAAGACTCTTGCAAAAGAAAAGAAACGATTAATTGAAGACAAGAAGTTGTTAGAATCTTCTAACACGAACCTTGTTTCTCAATTAAACGACTCAAAAGAAGAGTCGTCATGCATCATTAATGCATTAAAGTCTGAAATTTCATCATTGACATCCGAGAGCACTGAACTGAAAGCCGAGATTTCAAAGTTGAAATCAAGAAACGAAGATCTGGAAAAGACTAGAAAACAATTTGATACAGGATCTAACATGCTAGATCGTATTATTTTATCACAAAAACATGACAGTGATAAAACTGGATTAGAATACAGTGAGACAAACGAAGCATCATCTAAATCATCCAAGTTCGTTTTGTCTAAGAAAGTAGACACATCAAAGGCATACGTAGAGCCTAAAGTAACGCAAAGACCCCCTCTCCCCTCATCTCGTCATATCTCTTCTTCATATAATACGAAGTATAATTATGTGCCGTATAAATATGAGAAGAAGACTAGTACACCACTCATCTCATCTCATCGTGCTTCTTATCATACAAAGAGAAATCATGTGTCATATAGAAAGCCACTGATGCATATGCGACATTCATATCATAAAAATGCATCTAGATCACTCCCCGTGCATGCAAACCAAAAACGAAAACTATACTATATGCATAATGGGATTCTCGGCCAAAGGTCAAATGCATTTGCCCCTGACGTATATTATTTTGCTTTTTCATCACCTTTCTCACCTTTTGGAAGACCAAGAAAGGTCACCCAAATTTGGGTACCAAAAGGGACACTCTCAAAGGGTTGAATAAATAACCCTTAAGAACGCACCTTTGAGATTATTTAAAATGCATGATTTTTTCTTCTTTACATGCGCTTTTGATTGTCTTTCCAAAATAAAGGGGGAGAGAATGCATGATTTAAGGGGGAGAGAGAAAGATTGATTGCAAAAATCAAGGGGGAGAAAACTCGAAATTTGAAATTCAAAATTTGAATTTGTGCATGATTGGAGGGGGAGCGACAAAATTTAAATCATAAACGTAGGTTATTTTGAAAAGAATCAAAAGGGGGAGATTGTTGAGAAAAAGGGGTTTGAGTGATTACAAAATGCATGATTTAAATAACGTGTACTAAAGAAATGCATGACACGTTCTATGATATGACACGTTTTTGCATGAAACACGCCTTATATAGTTCATATATAATGTTGTCGTACTAACGAGCCATGAAGCTTTAAAGCTTACGTCAAATGGCAAACATTTGTTGTGTTTGAACTATTTTCAGGTGCCACCATTAATGAACTAAACTAGTTCATTAAGTGAAGTACTTAGTTAAATGAACTAAGTAGTTCATAAAAGGAAGTCATATTTGGAAAAGGCACAAAGGCAACAAATTGAAGAATGGAAAGTTTCTCCCACTCCTTCTACACGTTTTATATATATATTTTTATCTATACTCAGATTTTTTATAAAAAGGCACATACACATATATTCCAACGAACGACCGACACGTTATATATTTTACGAACGTATGTTAACGTCACACCACTATATTCAACTCATATTTATGAGTATATTCAGGTGTTATATCATATGATATAAGTCATGGTGATGACAAATTTATTACGACACGTTAAAAGGTTCTAAACCAAAAATTGTCGCATCGGGTGAATACCGAAACTTCGCCAACGTGTCACGTACTTGCAATATATAGATGGCCAGCCCCTACACTTCAAAAATGGCCACACATTTTGTGGCTTACATGGTATGTACAGCTATAAAATCATTACATGTTGGTACACACAAATCACCCTCAGTTAAGGCCAAATTGTGGAGATTCCAAAATTCAATTTTGTCACATGTTGGGCACCACTTTAGATCAGCCTAAGTGCTGAATATTAAAGTTTAATTTATGTATATTATGTGTAATATAATATATATAGCATGTGCAAAAAGTTGGAATTTAATTGGAGAAAAATCAGGTAATCGACAAACGTTGAAAATTCGGTTTTCTACGAACACGACACATGGAACATTTTTGGCATGACATACAACATGTATCTAGACACTTTTTAAATAATTCATACATTTTAAATTGTTCTATAAAAATCAATTAAGGGCTGATTGGAATATACCATATGTGTATAATTATATGTGCACTATTTTACAAAGTTTGCAAAAATAAAATTCAGCACATGTATATTCATTAATACATGCCTAGCTCAGCCATGTTGGAGCATATGTGGAGCTTTTTTGGAATCTTGATTGGCCAAGAATGAAGCATACAATGTTGGTGACATAAAGAAAGGAGCTACACAAGGTAACATTTCAAACTTTGTCACATTTGTGACACATGCTGAAAATTCAGCATGTGTAGTCTTAGGCTGGCCAAAATTTACACTTAAATGAGCCATATTTACTATATTGAATTATATGGATTGATTTAAGGATAATATGGCAATGTTTTAAAAATATTATGGAAATAATCAAGTGATATTTTCAAATATCACACATGCTGAAAATGTCAGCATGTGTGTAATGTGTTGGCCGATTTTATGGCTCCTTGGTGATTAATTTTTATTCCAAAATTGTTAAAAATGTTATGTACTAAATGATGATTGATTTCTTCTTTATTTTCAAGGAATTAATCAAATACAAACTTGGCGACTATTTGAATAATGTATGAATGTTACACGTGCTGAAATTTCAGCATGTGGAGAGTTGTAATGGCCGAATTTTGCAAGGAAATTGGTGATTGTTTGTCTTGCTAATTATGTGGGATGATTATGTGACTTATGGCAATACCTTTATGGCTAATTGGCACATGCTTTTTAAGGTTTATTTTCAGATTTATCTAGCCATCAAATGATGACAACTTTCATCCAATCAATGAGTGCCAAGTAAGCAAGAGCTTAATGATCATCCAATGAGGAGTTGCCAAGTAAGCAAGGAAATGTCACAATGATGCAATATACTCTTCCAAAGACTTAGAAGATAATTTTCAAGAAGAAGAGAAGGCTAAAGTGGGCGCCACATCTTGATAAAAAGAGAGAAGAAGAAGAACAAATCAAAATTAGACAAGCCTCACAAGTTCAAAAGTGCAAAAAGAGTCTTCTATCTCTTCTTCTACATTTTCTTTCTTTCTTATCTCTTAAAGCCTATTGTATTCATATTCATACATCTTGAATAGGATTCTTACACACCACCCTA
The DNA here is from genome assembly GCA_036186865.1 of Eustoma russellianum. Classification (NCBI taxonomy): domain Eukaryota; kingdom Viridiplantae; phylum Streptophyta; class Magnoliopsida; order Gentianales; family Gentianaceae; genus Eustoma; species Eustoma russellianum. The sequence continues at coordinate 31,346,828 of AP025040.1, forward strand.
TACTCTTTATTGTTGTAAAAGATTGATCAAGGTGTGATCAATCTTGCACTTGCAAGGTGGTGGTGTTCGTGATCATTGTATTCATATACAAGGTTTGTATAGGGTTGGAGTTGGTGTGTAACTCCATCAACCCTGTGTGGTAAGGTGTTATTTGTGTTTTGTGATTAGTGCTAACCGAGGAAGGTGTTCTCAAAGACTGGAGTAGGTTGTTTTAACCGAACCAGTATAAAATTCCTTGTGTTCATTACTTTCAGCACTTACTTTCAGTTTCCAGCACAGTACATCGTTTTTATCACGTTATTAATAATAGTAAAAGAATTTCAAAAATCACAAAACTTTCAGGAAACGTAGCCACACGTCTTAAGGTTCTTTTGGCGCAAGTTTCAACCCTTTTGGACAAGTATAAGTCATCCAAACATCCAAAGTACTGAGATAGTACAGTCTGATTTTCAGGCTTGCAAAGGTTGAGACTTTGAACGTATTTGACTAACTTCCCAAAAGAATTTTTCAAAAATGTTTCAACCCAATTAAATACACCTAATAAGGGGTTAGTCAATAAATTTTCAGAGCATTTGGAGTACGGTTTAATTGGAATAAAGTTTTCGAATCAGACTATCGTTTCTGGCAGATTTGCGCAATCTGACCACCAACAACTTTTAAAGAGGTTAGAGGTTGCATTTTAACCTGAAATTTTTAGGAGATACTCAGAACATCTGAGACTAAGACTTCTCTGAATTTCAGAATTTTTGAAGACCTACAACCTAGTTTTCAAAACGTTTCAAAACAGGTGCTGAAAACAGAAACTGTTTTCAAAAGTTGGGTTTTTGGTTTAAAACAATTTTAAAAACCACATTTTCCGCATCCACTATTCAAACCCCCCCCCCCTTCTAGTGGTGCCTTGCAAATCCTACAATAAGCCATGGTGGCGTTAAAATTATAACGACATATTACAAGGTCATAAACCAAAAAAATTGTCGTATCGGATGACTACCGAAACTTCACCGACATGTCACATACTTCCCATATAAAGATGGTCAGCCCTTATCTTCAAAAATAGCCAAAACTTTCGTGGCTCACATGTTACAAACAGCCACTAAGTTATTCTATGTTGGCACACACAAATCACCCACAATTTAGGCTAAATTTGTGAAGATTTCAAATTGCAAATCATTTTGGGCACATGGACGTTTTCTCTAGCCACCTGAGCTGAATATACAATTTAGTCTATGTATATTATGTGTGACATAATATATATTACATGTGCAAGAAGTTTGAAATTAATCGGAAAAAATCGAGTAATCGACGAAAGTCGAAAAATTCGGTTTTCTACGAACATACACACATGGAACATTTTTGGCATAGATGTAACATGTATGTAGACACTTTTTACACATTAAAGACATGTTAAAGTGTTCTAGAAAATTCAAAATAGGGTTGATTATTATTTACCATATATGTGTTCAAAAGAGACACATGGTGAAAATTTCAGCATATGTCTCTTAAGGTGGGCGATTTTGTGGTGTTATTGTCTTCAATTTGTTTACCAAAATTCAATGGATTGAAATGTGCTTGTATGGTAATGTTTTGACTACATTTGAGCACATGTTTTGAGTGCTTTTTGTAGAATTTACAGCTCATTAAAGGATGCCAGGTGGACCAATCAACAAGTGACAAGTAGGCTAGGTCAAGTCATCCTTCCAATTATATTGCGCCAAGTAAGCAAGATGGTGTCATCTTTACACAAGACAATCTTCCAAGGAAATTAAAGACAATTCTCAAGAAGGAAGGAACCCTAAAGGGGGCAGCCAAATGTGAATAAAAGGGAGAAGTTAGTGCAAAATAAGGCTAAGCTACAACTCACATTCTCTCAAGTGCAAGAAGCTATACTACTTTCTTCTTCTCCTTTTCTTTCTTCTTCTTTTTCTCTCAAGCCTATTGTTCATATATTCAACATAATGTATAGGCTTTGAATATACCACCCATACACGTTCATTTTTGTAAAAGATTGATCAAGGTGTGATCAAACCTTCATTCGATCGGTGGTGGTGTTCGTGATTTATTTGCTTGTGCGTTTCGATTGTAAAAGAGTGGAGTTAGTGTTTAACTCCAGTCACCTTTGTGGTAAGGTGTTTTTGGTGTTTAGTGATAACCGAGGAAGGTGTCAACGAAGACGGAAGTAGGTTGATTTAACCGAACTAGTATAAAATCCTTGGTGTTCTTACTTTACTGCACTTTACTTTCAGTTTTCAAGTTTCTGCATTGATTTCGTTGCAACGGTAAAAATAGTAAACGATTTTCCAAAAGTATAAAATTTTGCAGCAACATGGCCACATATCCTAGTTTCCATTTGGTGTAAGTTTAAACTCATTTGGATAAGTATAGGTTAATCAAACATTAATAGTTCTGAGACTAGTGCAATCTGATTTTAAGATTTGCAAAGGTTGAGAACATCAACATCGTTGACATACTTCCCAAAGAAATATTCAAAAACTGTTTCAAACCACTAAAATAAATATCTTGAGGATCTTGTCATAAAAGTTTCAGATTATTTGGACTCACCAATTAATAGAAATAAATTTTTCTAGTCAGAGTACGGTTTCTGGTAGATTTGCGCAATCTGACCAAAAAACGTATTTTCAAGGGGTTAGGAGTAGAGTTTTAATTTGAAATTTTTGTGAGTCTCTTATAACATCTGAGAGTACATTCTCTAAAAAATTCATAATTTTTGGAGGTCTACAACTAGGCCTTTTAAATATTTCAAATCAGGATCTGAAAACAAAAACTGTTTTCAGAAGTGAGGTTTTTGGTCCAAAAGTTTTAAGAACCAAATTTTCTGCACTCACTATTCAACCCCCCTCCCCCTTCTAGTGGTGCTACATAGGTCCTACAAGTGGTATCAGAGCACAGTCACACTTACGACAAGAAGATGTAACAATTTTTGTAAGATAGCATCAACTAGCCACAAAACCGAGCAAGAAGGTATGTCAAGTTAAAGGCCTCCACCTTTTGATAGTGAGGTAAATTCCGATTCTAAACCATCCTATCATGATTTGTATGTTCAATATCTTGAATTGCATAAGTTTTCTAAGACTCTTGCAAAAGAAAAGAAACGCTTAATTAAAGACAAGAAAGTGTTAGAATCCTCTTACACAAATCGTGTGTCTCAATTAAACTATTCAAAAAAGGAGTCGTTTAATTTGATTGTTTCATTGAGATCTGAAATTCAATCCTTAACATCCGAAAAGAATGAAATGAAAATCGAGATTTCAAATTTAAAATCAAGTAATGCGGATCTAGAAAGAATGGTAAAACAGTTCGATACGGGTACGAACATGCTAGATTGCCTCATTTCCTCACAAAAGCATGAAAGTGACAAAACTGGATTAGGATACGGTGATGAAAATAAAACACAAAATAAGTCAACCAAATTTATTTTATCCTCATCTAAGAAACCGGATGCGTTCAAGACAATTGTACATTCTAAAAAGACTTCTAGTACACCACACATTATATCTCATCACACTCCTACTGTTTCATCACGTGCAAAGTATAATCATGTACCATATAGTTATGAAAGAAAAACATTGATGCATATGTGACACTCGTATCATACTAATGCATCGCACTATTCATGTGAACCGAAATGCATATCAAAAATAAAAACCATATTATGCACACCATGATGATATCGGTCATAGGCCAAATAGACTTGCCCCTAACATTTATTATATTGCTTCTTCATCTCTTTTCTCACCATTTGTAAGACCGAGAAAGGTCACCTAAGTTTGGGTACCAAAAGGTACATTTGCAAAGGGTTGAATCAATAATGTAGCGCCCCGCACCCGGCCTTGTCCGGGTACGGTGCACCCGCCGTACTTCACTGAGGAGAGTACAAGGCGTCATGCATAACATGCGAACATCCATAACATAAGTCGTGGACTCCCATGCTATCATTCAACATGGTAGTAAAATTTCGGCAGAATTAAAAACTTTTCAAATCAAACATGCATCACTGAATTACTAAGTTCCCAAAAGTAATAGTCCCACAAAATAACACAACTGAAATCCAGAGAGTTCAAACATAATCATGATACAAAACGTCTTGGCAGCACAAAAGTCCTTAGCTTAGCTCCCTTCATATCTTCTCGCCTATGGATAAGGTACCCTCGGCTCATCCTCGATCCATTCTATCTTGGCATTATCTGGATCTGGGGGAAAAATAAAGTGTGAGTGATAAAAATCATCCAGCAAGAATACAATAAACTACCATGAAATACGTAAAGAATCATAACATGAATGTATTACCCCAAAAACCTCAAATAATCATAATTCATACCTGATCTTGGATCCTGAACTTACTTGACGTTCGGCTTAAGCATGTTTTTAGGGAATGCTATACCATACCTGATCTTGGATCTTGAACTTACTTGGAGTTTGGCTTAAGCATGTTTTTAGGTAATGCTATACCAATAATAACTTATAACCATTAACTGTAACATGCAACATGTTCTCATGATCGTGAGTTATGCAAGATGCAATGCATGATGTCATGTCATGTCAAAACATCATTTTGGTCCCATAAAGTAACATGTCGTAAAAACAGAGTGTCAGATCAATTAACCCCGGATCTGAGCGGGTCCAGAACATATCATCAGACCAATTAACCCCGGGTCTGAATGGGTCCAGAACAGATATCAGATCAATTAACCCCGGATCTGAACGGGTCCAGAACAGATATCAGATCATTTAACCCCGGATCTGAACGGGTCCAGAACAGATATCAGATCAATTAACCCCGGATCTGAACGGGTCCAGAACATATCATGTCATCAGACCAATTAACCCCGGGTCTGGAGTCGGGTTAGTCGCATGCTTGGCCGGCAAAGGAATCATGAAGCTTTCTTTAAAAACATGGGACCGTAAAAACTTTTCATGCATAACGAAAAACATAGTCGCTTATAAAACTTGCTTGCATCATAAAATCCATGAAATCAGTTTTACGATCATGCATGATACATGCCGTGATATGAAATGCAAGTCATGACGTGAATAATCGTATGCATTCCTTATAACATGTCAACATGCATGAATTTGGAAGCTAAATACTTCCAGACTTTTACTTCATACTCATGGGGCGGTTAAGCTAACCGATTAAGTCCATTTCCATAATTCTTTTGTCACAAATACGTTTGGTGGAATCTTAGATACATGTCGTAAAAAATTTCAGATTATTTCGATAATCATAAAGAGGCTCATTTGGTTAATTTCAAAAATGGGTTAGGTGCTGAAACTGAACTGACCTATTTTACCAAAAATTCAATTGCGGCAATTTCATTTTTCAGAAATTCTAACTTGCACAAATCATAAACATGTGGAACTAGTATTCTACCGAAATTTAGCCTATTTTCATATCTCTAAGTCCCCTTTCTGAGTCCAGAAAGTCGTTGCTAAACTTCGGGTTGGTTCCAGTGATTTCAGATGAGCAGTTTGACTAATTAATTCATATAAAATAATCCAGAACTTGTTTTACCAAAATTCTAGTTGGCGTGTTCACTAGACTCATAGTATTATTACCATGCCAAAAATCAGCTTTATTGGTCCCCTACAAGGTCTCTTTTCCAGCCGTTCAAAACGTTACACTATTCTGTCATGTTCCAGAATTTACAGCCTGAGCAGTCTCACTAATTATTTTATTAAAAATTAACCATAACTTATTTTACCAAAATTCCAACTCTCATCTCTGCTACACTCATGGGACTAGCTCTGTGCCAAAAATCAGATTTAGTGAAGGTCCACAAGGTCCTATTTTAATTCGTTGACACCAGTGATCAATTCTGCCCAGCTCCAGAATTTTCTACTGGAGCAGTTTTACCGCATAATTTCTTAAAAATAATCCTTAGCTTATTTTAACGAAATTCCAACTCTCACTAGGGCTACACTCGTAGGGATAACTTGGTACAAAAATTAACTTCATTGAAGGTCTGTAAGGTCAGTTCTTAAACCATCTAAAACGTCACTCTATTCTGTCCACTTCCAGTGGTTTGCTATTTTGTCATCTTATCCAAGTCAAATGTCCATGTTTTCACTCAATACTTTGGGCCGAAACTTGTGTGGTGCCTTCACCACATTTTACAACACATATTCAAGCATGCATTCACATTCAAGATTCATCTTAATCTAAACTTACCAACAACCTCATAAAGCTCCTAGCTTTCACATATATACTTTCCTTAGGACCTTTTGTGTTACATTTACAAGTCAATCTTGTCTAGACCTACTTAGGTGAACCTTATTTCACTCTAGGTCAGCCTTATTTCATATAGCATATAGGAAAAGACTTTATCTTTGAAGGAATAAATCACATGCAAAGCATTGTTCTTAGGGAATCACTAAGATATAGTCTTGAACTTAAGGTATTCAACTAAAGATCATATCTTAAGAACTTCTAAGCATTCAAGTCACAAACTCTTTAAATAAATCATGAGAGATCATTGTATACTTGCCTCTTCAAGCTAAAGCTCTTGTCTTTTTATGGAGTAAGTTGAGTTGAAATCCTTCTCCTTCCTCCCCTTAAGCATACGGTTTTGATGGAAATGAAAGGAAAAGATTAGTCTTTATTCAATAGAGGAAATAGGGTATGTTTGAGGGTTAGAGCATCTTACCAAAATGAGCTTGGAATGGAGATGCAAGCACCCCAATATAACACCACCTAGGAAAGTTGAAGGCTTTCACCTATTTAACCCATGGATGTCACGGTTTTGGCATGGAGAGAAGGAGTTCATGTGAGCTTCATTCTTCACCAAATAAGAATTCGCTTAAGGAAACTTGGAACAAGACTTACCTAGATGTCTTCTTGAGTCTTGAAGTTGAAACTTGAATTCCTATCCTTCAAGATGAAGGGGCCAAAATATTGGTGAGAGAGATGGAAATTGTCTAAGTGTTATGCTTTTGCATGATGAGAAGGTAGATGTTTTTAGAAGGGTTTAAAACATGCTAGGGGGGACGGTTTTGGAGGGATAATGGTGAGGTTTAGGGCTTCCTTGAATGCTAATCAAGGTTAGGTTAGTATAACCTTGGTTACTTTATTCTAACTATGGTTACTTAGGTGCTAACCCAAGTTACTTTATCAAATCATGGTTATCTTAACCTTGGTTTAAGGGAAAAAGTAACCATGGTAGGATTTAAAAATCCTCCATGTCTAGTCACTAAGGGGGCGGTTTGGTTGGGGTCTTTAAGACCTCAACCATACTACCTCTTTCTTTAATGAGTTGTCTCACTTGTTCCTTAAATGCATGTCTATTTTGTTTTCTATTTATTCTTTGCATAATAACTTCTTGTCTTAATGGTGTAGTAGACTTTGAGTAATTATTTTAACTAATAAAATTGGCTAGAGAATTCTAGAACCCTTACATGTCTTGGCCGAAATTTTTGAGGCTTCTTGGGCAACTTGATATTTCTTGTAATTTTAATTCATGTACTATATTGTATTCCAAGATTAGCATATGTGTGTGTGTGTATATATATATACACACGCCTATGTGTACTATATATATATGTATCCTCCTATGTATATGCATGTAGGTATTTGTACATTTCATACATATATATCATATACACGCACATACATACATAGTGGTGTGTATGGTTCATATAACTCTATATTTCATGTACTACTTTCTTGGAGTTTCCCTTATTTAATTTGGCTTGGTATCACCTCAATAATAATTAAGTAAAGAGGGTTAAGTTGACTTAAGTAACACGCGCTAAAAGAAATTGTCGCTTTCATTCCGTCTCATATTCATAGTTTTCACGTACATGATCGTTGGGGTATAATATCCTCCCCCCTTATCATAAGTTTCGTCGTCGAAACTTCGGAACTAGTCAAAAAGATGGGGGTATCTACTCCTCATATCTTCTTCCGTTTCCCATGTTGCTTCTTCTTCCGAATGATGCGTCCACTGTACCTTCACCATGGGTATGGATCTCTTCCTTAAAGCTTTCTCTTTCCGATCAACGATCTTTATAGGCTCCTCTTCATAAGATATATCTTTACCAACCTTCAACTGTTGATCTTCAAGGATGTGGCTTGGGTCATATACATATCGACGGAGTTGAGAAACATGGAATACATCGTGCAGCTGAGAAAGAGATGGTGGCAACGCTAAGCGGTACGCAACCTTGCCTACTTTCTCAAGCACTTCATAAGGTCCAACGAATCTTGGGCTTAGTTTTCCTTTGATGCCAAATCTCTTAACTCCTTTGGTCGGTGAAACTTTCAGAAAGACTTTCTCTCCTTCTTGAAACTCCAAAGGTCTCCTTCTTTCATCTGTCCATATCTTCGTTCTATCTTGCGCTGCTCTTAGTCTTTGTTGGACTAACTTTACCTTTTCTCGTGTTTGCTCAACAATGTCGGGTCCTGCGTAGACCTTATCTCCAATTTCGTCCCAATATAGTGGGGATCGACATTCTCGTCCATACAATGCCTCATAAGGTGCCATTCCGATGGATCTGTGGAAGCTATTATTGTAAGAGAACTCAACGAGCTTAAGGCTTTTATCCCAGCTTCCACCAAAATCAAGAATGTAAGCGCGTAGCATGTCTTCAAGGGTTTGGATTGTTCTCTCTGATTGTCCATCTGTTTGAGGATGAAATGCAGAGCTCATCCTTATCTCTGTGCCCATTGCCTTTTGAAAGGCTGTCCAAAATCTCGAAGTAAATCGGGGGTCGCGGTCGCATACAATACTGATGGGCACTCCATGTAAACAAACAATCTGATCAATATACATATAGGCTAACTTCTCCATAGATGCTTTAATCGTCATAGCCAAAAAGTGAGCAGACTTAGAGACATCTTCCGCCTTAATCTTCAATTGAAAGTATCCAGATCGTAAGTCAATCTTACTAAAAATTCGAGATCCCTGCATTAAAATGCTTTAGATAGGGTTTCAAAGGATTTAAATCTTAGTCAAGTTAAAACTTACGAGTTACTTACCCTGAGCTGGTCGAATAAATCATCAATCCGTGGTAATGGGTACTTGTTCTTTATAGTGATTTTGTTGAGCTCCCGGTAATCGATGCATAAGCGCATACTTCCATCTTTCTTTTTCACAAATAACACCGGGGCACCCCAAGGTGAAACACTGGGGCGAATGAGTTTCCTTTCTAACAGTTCATGTAACTGTTCCTTTAACTCCTTTAGTTCCGTAGGTGCCATGCGATAAGGGGCTTTAGATATGGGTTCAGCTCCAGGAACAAGGTTTATTTCGAAAGAAATCTCGCGATCAGGAGGTAGTCTAGGCAGATCATCAGGAAATACATCAGGGTATTCATTAACAACTGGAACTTGTGCAAGGGTAGGGCTTTCTTGTTCAGCACTTAAAACATAAACCAAGAATCCTTCATGACCTTTCTTTAATGCTTGACTGGCACGAGCTGCGTTAACAAAGACTTTCTTGGATGGTTTCTTTAACGTAGCTCCTCCTTGGAATGACATCTCTTCTCGAGTTGGGTTCTTAATGATAACTTGCCTGCTTCGGCAGTCAATGTGAGCATGATTCTTTGAGAGCCAATCCATTCCAAGAATCACGTCAAAATCACTCATAGATATGGGGATCAAACTGGCCTCAAACAACTGGTCATTAAACTCAAGTGCACAATTTCTGAATATGTGATGGGAAACAAGCACCTGGTCGCCAGCTGCTTGTACTCTATAAGGTGAATCTAATCGGACTGGATCATGATCGATATTCTTAGCAAACTTCCTTAAGATAAATGAGTGGCTAGCGCCACTGTCGAACAACACATTTGCGGGTATGCTACACACTAGGATAGTTCCTGAACCAGGCACGTTTTTCTAAGCAATATGATAGTCATGCATAAGTGAAAGGTATTGAAGACATAAAACTTTAAATCTTACCAGTCACTACATCAGCAGTCTCTTCAACACCAGCATCAGTCATAGCGTGCACCCTTGCATTTGCACGTGGCCGCTGGTTCCTTTGCTGCTGTTGTGGTTGTGCTCCCTTTTCCGGGCAATCCTTAATCATATGACCATCCTTTCCGCATCCAAAGCACTTACCTGTCTTCCACCTACACTCTCCCACGTGCCTCTTCTGGCAATGAGGGCATACTGGTATTGCTGGCTGCTGAGATGGGGCCTGATTATTTTGGTTTTGCTTGCGGCGCTGATTCTGTCCTTGAGATTGTCCCTGACGAACGGATCCTCTGAAATTCTTCTTAGCCATTTTCCTATACTTCTCATTTCCGGTTCCTTGTCTTTCTCGCTTTTGACCCACATCATCTCTTCGTATGATATCCCTCTCTATACGGTAGCATGCATCCAGAAGTGCTCCAAAATTGGCAGGATTTGCATTCACCAACCATGTCCTAATTCTTGGGTTTAGACCTCTTTCAAACTTCAGCATTTTCGTTTCTTCAGCGTTCATAGTAACAGGCTGAAATCTCCCAAGTGCGATGAACTTATTTGCATACTCAGCTACTGTCATACCCGACTCTTGCCTCAGAGATTCAAACTCATGCCTCTTTTGCAATTTGACTGACGGAGGGATATAGAATTTATGAAATTCTTGCAGAAATCTTTCCCAAGTAATCGGTCTGGGCAAAGGTTGCAGATTCGTCTTCCACCATTGATTAGCTTCACTGATTAAGAAAGGTCTGATAGCCTGAGCCTTCATCTCCTCTGGGGCCTGAATTAGCTCAAAACAACTTTCAACTTCATCTAGCCACTTCTCCGCAGTATCTGGGTCAGGTTTTCCCTCAAATGGTGGTACATAGCTCTCTTGAGCTTCTCAAAATAGTACTGGGCATCCCTTACTGGCTGATGTGGCTGAGGTGGAACATTCTGATGAATTAGGCCTTGTCCTATTTGCGTAACGACTTGACAAAAGGCCTGGAAAGCATTCATATCCGGGATGACCGGAGGAACTGGTGCCTGTGGAGCCGGTGGTGGATTATTCTGTGCTGGAAGATCCTGGTCCGGCTGAGGTGGCGGCAGGACATGTGCTGGTGGTGGAGGAATGGGCTCCTGAGCAACTGGTCGTGCTCTCGGAGGTCTGCCACGTGACCTCACCATCTGCACTTATGGTTTATCGTCTATTTAGAATATCGGAATAATCATCAATTTATTTGACCAAGGACCATAATTCGAAAATTTTAAAATACGAAAGGAAAGGGCATGTCTTACGTCATAGACCTAGCTTCATAGTTCAGGATTCTTTATTAAGTTACATCCTAAACCCGGTCTACGTGGTCCTAGTCTAAGGTCATCACTCATCTGAGATCATGACTTAGGTCTAAGATCAAACTTAGATTGCTAAGATCATAACTTAGTCCTACGTTCTGCCCGAAATCTAGAGCCTGGGCTCTGATACCACTTGTAGCGCCCCGCACCTGGCCTTGTCCGGGTACGGTGCACCTGCCGTACTTCACTGAGGAGAGTACAAGGCGTTATGCATAACATGCGAACATCCATAACATAAGTCGTGGACTCCCATGCTATCATTCAACATGGTAGTAAAATTTAGGCAAAATTAAAAACTTTTCAAATCAAACATGCATCACTGAATTACTAAGTTCCCAAAAGTAGTAGTCCCACAAAATAACACAACTGAAATCCAGAGAGTTCAAACATAATCATGATACAAAACGTCTTGGCAGCACAAAAGTCCTTAGCTTAGCTCCCTTCATATCTTCTCGCCTATGGATAAGGTACCCTCGGCTCATCCTCGATCCGTTCTATCTTGGCATTATCTGGCTCTGGGTGGAAAAATAAAGTGTGAGTGATAAAAATCACCCAGCAAGAATACAATAAACTACCGTGAAATACGTAAAGAATCATAACATGAATGTATTACCCCAAAAACCTCAAATAATCATAATTCATACCTGATCTTGGATCCTGAACTTACTTGACGTTCGGCTTAAGCATGTTTTTAGGGAATGCTATACCATACCTGATCTTGGATCCTGAACTTACTTGGCGTTTGGCTTAAGCATGTTTTTAGGTAATGCTATACCAATAATAACTTATAACCGTTAACTGTAACATGCAACATGTCCTCATGATCGTGAGTTATGCAAGGTGCAATGCATGATGTCATGTCATGTCAAAATATCATTTTGGTCCCATAAAGTAACATGTCGTAAAAACAGAGTGTCAGATCTATTAACCCCGGATCTGAGCGGGTCCAGAACATATCATCAGACTAATTAACCCCGGGTCTGAACGGGTCCAAAACAGATATCAGATCAATTAACACCGGATCTGAACGGGTCCAGAACAGACATTAGATCAATTAACCCCGGATCTGAACGGGTCCAGAACAGATATCAGATCAATTAACCCCAGATCTGAACGGGTCCAGAACATATCATGTCATCAGACCAATTAACCCTGGGTCTGGAGTCGGGTTAGTCGCATGCTTGGCCGGCAAAGGAATCATGAAGCTTTCTTTAAAAACATGGGACCGTAAAAACTTTTCATGCATAACGAAAAACATAGTCGCTTATAAAACTTGCTTGCATCATAAAATCCATGAAATCAGTTTTATGATCATGCATGATACATGCCGTGATATGAAATGCAAGTCATGACATGAATAATCGTATGCATTCCTTATAACATGTCAACATGCATGAATTTGGAAGCTAAATACTTCCAGACTTTTACTTCATACTCATAGGGCGGTTAAGCTAACCGATTAAGTCCATTTCCATAATTCTTTTGTCACAAATACGTTTGGTGGAATCTTAGATACATGTCGTAAAAAATTTCAGATTATTTCGATAATCATAAAGGGGCTCATTTGGTTAATTTCCGAAATGGGTTAGGTGCTGAAACTGAACTGACCTATTTTACCAAAAATTCAATTGCGGCAATTTCATTTTTCAGAAATTCTAACTTGCACAAATCATAAACATATGGAACTAGTATTCTACCGAAATTTAGCCTATTTTCATATCTCTAAGTCCCCTTTCTGAGTCCAGAAAGTCGTTGCTAAACTTCGGGTTGGTTCCAGTGATTTCAGATGAGCAGTTTGACTAATTAATTCATATAAAATAATCCAGAACTTGTTTTACTAAAATTCTAGTTGGCGTGTTCACTAGACTCATAATATTATTACCATGCCAAAAATCAGCTTTGTTGGTCCCCTACAAGGTCTCTTTTCCAGCCGTTCAAAACGTTACACTATTCTGTCATGTTTTACTAAAATTTATAGCCTGAGCAGTCTCACTAATTATTTTATTAAAAATTAACCATAACTTATTTTACCAAAATTCCAACTCTCATCTCTGCTACACTCATGGGACTAGCTCTGTGCCAAAAATCAGATTTATTGAAGGTCCACAAGGTCCTATTTTAATTCGTTGACACCAGTGATCAATTCTGCCCAGCTCCAGAATTTTCTACTGGAGCAGTTTTACCGCATAATTTCTTAAAAATAATCCTTTGCTTATTTTAACGAAATTCCAACTTTCACTTGGGCTACACTCGTAGGGCTAACTTGGTACCAAAAATTAGCTTCATTGAAGGTCTGTAAGGTCAGTTCTTAAACCATCTAAAACGTCACTCTATTATGTCCACTTCCAGTGGTTTGCTATTTTGTCATCTTATCCAAGTCAAATGTCCATGTTTTCATTCAATTCTTTGGGCCGAAATTTGAGTGATTTACAAATGCATAATTTAAATTTTACGAGTTTACAAAATGCATAAATAAATTTTTGCTTGACACGTTTATGTGACATACATGCTTCATATGCTTATATATATGTCTGCCGTACTAACAAGCCATGAAGCATTGAAGCTTACATCTAATGACAAACATTTTTTTGTCTTTGTACTATTCTCAGGTGCCACAATTAATGAATTAAACTAGTTCATTAAGTGGAGTGCTTAAGTTAACGAACTAACTAGTTCATTAAATGGAGACATATTTGGAGAAAGTTTTATGGCAACAAATTTGAGAATGGAAAGTCTTCTTCCCACTACATTCACATGCCTAATATAATATATATATATATATATATATATATATATTCATATTTTTTTTAAAAGGCACAATACACATATATTTCGACGTACCACCAACACGTCACATATATTATGAACGTACGACGACGTCACACCACTATATACAACTCATATATATGAGTACATTCATGTATTATATCATACGATATAAGTCATGGTGACGTCAAAATTATAACGACATGTTACAAGGTCATAAACCAAAAATTGTCGTATCGGATGACTACCGAAACTTCACCGACATATCACGTACTTGCCATATAAAAATGTCTGGTCCATATACTTCAAAAATGGACAAAACATTCGTGGCTCACATGTTACAAACAGCCACTAAGTCATTCTATGTTGGCACACACAAATCACCCACAATTTAGGGTAAATTTGTGGAGATTTCAAATTGCAAATCATTTTGGGCACATGGACGTTTTCTCTAGCCACATGAGCTGAATATACACTTTAGTCTATGTATATTATGTGTGACATAATATATATTACATGTGCAAGAAGTTTGAAATTAATCGGAGAAAAATCGCGTAATCAACGAAAGTCGAAAATTCTGTTTTCTACGAACATACACACATGGAACATTTTTGGCATAGATGTAACATGTATCTAGACACTTTTTACACATTAAAGACATGTTAAAGTATTCTAGAAAATTCAAAATAGGGTTGATTATTATTTACCATATATGTATAAATATTGTGCATTATTTGACAAGGCTTACTAAAATGAAATTTCAGCACATGTCCAGCTCTCATACACACCTATTACATCTTGATTGGAGTCTAGGTAGAGCTTATTTAGTATTTCAATTGGTGGAGAATATGCCACACAAGTTTAGTGTCATAGAAGAGGGCACTACACAAGGAAAGTATTCAAAAGAGACACATGGTGAAAATTTCAGCATATGTCTCTTAAAGTGGGCGATTTTGTGGTGTTATTGTCTTTAATTTGTTTCCTAAAATTCAAGGGATTGAAATGTGCTTGTATGGTAATGTTTTGACTATATTCGAGCACATGTCTTGAGCATTTTTTTGTAGAATTTACAGCTCATTAAAAGCCAAGGTGGACCAATCAACAAGTGGCAAGTAAGCAAGATCAAGTCATCCTTCCAATCATATTGCGCCAAATAAGCAAGATGGTGTCATCTCTACACAAGTCAATCTTCCAAGGAAATTAAAGACAATTCTCAAGAAGGGAGAAACCCTAAAGGGGGCAGCCAAATGTGAATAAAAGGGAGAAGTTAGTGTAAAATAAGGCTATGCTACAACTCACATTCTCTCAAGTGCAAGAAGCTATACTACTTTCTTCTTCTCATTTTCTTTCTTCTTCTTCTTCTTTCAAGCCTATTGTTCATATATTCTACATATTGTATAGGATTTGAATATACCATCCATGCATGTTCATTGTTGTAAAAAAGATTGATCAAGGTGTGATCAAACCTTCATTCGATCGGTGGTGGTGTTCGTGATTGATTTGCTTGTGTGTTTCGATTGTAAACGAGTGGAGTTAGTGTTTAAATCCAATCACCCTTGTGGTAAGGTGTTTTTGGTGTTTAGTGATAACCGAAGAAGGTGTGCTCGAAGACTGGAGTAGGTTGATTTAACCGAACCAGTATAAAATCCTTAGTGGTCTTACTTTACAGCACTTTACTTTCAGTTTCTAGTTTTCTGCATTGACTTTGTTGCAACGCTAAAAATAGTAAAAGATTGTCAAAAATTATAAAAGTTTTCAGCAACATAACCACATATCCTAATTTTCATTTGGCGCAAGTTTCAACGCATTTGGATAAGTATAAGCCAATCAAACGTTAATAGTTCATAGACTAGTGCAATCTGATTTTCATATTTGCAAAGGTTGAGAACATCAACATGGTTGACATACTTATCAAAGGAATTTTCAAAAACTGTTTCAACCCATAAAAATATATATCTTGAGGGTCTTGTCATAACAGTTTCAGATCATTTGGAGTCACCAATTGATAGCAATAAATTTTTCAAGTTGGAGTCCATTTTCTAGCAGATTTGTGCCATCTGACCAAAACGTATTTTCAAGGGGTTAGGATTGGAGTGTTAATTTGAAATTTTCGTGAGTCTCTTATAACACATGAGAGTACATTCTTACCAAATTTCATAATTTGTGGATGTCTACAACTAGGTCTTTTAAATATTTCAAATCTTGATATGAAAACAGAAACTGTTTTCAGAAGTGAGGTTTTTGGTCCAAAAGTTTTAAGAACCAAATTTTCTGTACTCACTATTCAACTCTTCCCCTTCCAATGGTGCTATACAGGTCCTATAGACCCATGCAGTAGGATCCGACCTTTGTCTTAAAAAAATATAATACTGACTTTTGGAGCAAGGCCAGCCAGTGGCGGTCGGAGAAGCTGTTCTTGGAGTGAATAGTGGCCGTCCTTAGCCTCCATATCTGAAGAAGAGAATGTGTTGGTGATGAGAATGGAAAGTGTAAAAGCCAGCATGGTGGGATCCTTGTTGTCATGTTCTTTTGAAAAGAAAGAAGCAATAAAGAGGAAGGAAGAAGATGAAGATGGAGTAAGGTGGATTCGTAGAGGAGGGAGGTCGATGGTGGGGGTAGGGGTAGGGGTGGGGGTTTTCTTTTTATTTTTAAATAATTTTTTCTTAAACTTTTAAAAAATAAATGAAATTGTCTTGACGTCAACAAAGATGTCATGTGCTAATTTCCCAAATAAGTATGGATATCCAAAGAAATTCGTTAAAGTACGGATGCCACTTAAAATTTTGTAGATAACTTTGGATACCAGGTGCAATTAACTCAGTGTTACCCAGGAATGTATATCCACCCTTAATGAGATTGATTTTTACCAAACCTGCAGTAATGGGAAGAGCAATAAGTTTCCTATATACCATAATATAATTGAGTTACCTGTTGGAACACAGTGAACTCACTGGCCATGCTCCAGGTGTCTCTGATTACAACCATATGATAGTCCCTGTATTGAATGCCTCCTGTGTTCCTTCTGGATCAGAACCTGCAAAAGCGTTTAGTAGGAGTAAAAGAGGCTCCATTTGTCCCTGCAATCAAACTGATCCACCTGCATGCCAAGGTTCTTTGAATGAAAGTGCACTTGGAAAGGTTAGTTAAATAAACGAATGCAAATCTTATAGAGCAACGGTGAGAACAAACGTGTATATTGATACTAAGCAATCAGTTACAGATAATACCCGTCACAATGACCATTATGAATGCTTTTCCAAGAAACATCATGGACCTTTGACAGATAAATGGTATGCCTTTCCAGCGGAAAGCAATCTTGAAAACTACTCTGCCCTTTGCCATTCACATTCCGAGTTTCTTGCACAAATATTAGTATAAAATCCTTCTTGGAGTACATGCACAGGTGTTAGAAAGAAAACTCCACAGATTTGATGTCCCTGCACAAGAATGAATAGAGATCCTGCAAGAACAAGGGTTAGTGTAAATGATTTTCCTCCACTGATGTTCCTGAAATTGTTAGATTAACAGTCACAGCCCTTGACTGTGTAGTCACTGCAAAGGAAGACAACACATTGATTTTGAAACCCATGATTATGCCTCGTCCTAAGAAACCTGCGAGAAATGTTAGTGGAAAAGAGAAACACATGTTGGGTGTGCAGCAATTGTCCCGTGGTGTAGGCTATGTGAGCCAAGTCACAGTCGAATGTCGTGGGCGCTTGTGTGTGTTGAATGTACTATAAGACTAGAGTAATGCGCATCTCCTATCACCAATTGGTTTTGGGAGAGTTGGTAGCGCCTATGGTCCTACGAATGGTATCAGAGCCAAGGTCACGGGTTCGATTCCTAACGGGAGCAATTGCTGAGGGGGAGATTGTTGTGCATGCAGCAATTGTCCCGTGGCATAGGGCGTGTGGGCCAAGTCACAGTCGAATGTCGTGGGCGCTTGTGTGCGCTGAATGCACTATAAGACTAGGGTATTGCACATCTCCTATCACCAATTGGTTTTGGAAGAGTTGGTAGCACCTGAGTTCCTACAACATAATGTTCCTTTTATGTCTCCATACATGGCTTTAACTCCCCTACACAAATGTTAGTAGGTACTGCTTCAAATCTGGTTGCAATATCTGTAGTCCAGGCCTATTCCCTTATGGGGAAGACACTTGGAATTAAGTCGGTAGGACACATGATCCTTCCCAGAACAGGGATATATTGTTATACCCCCATGGACTAGGGAGTCCAAAAGAAAAGTAAAACAAATGAAAACAACAAAGATATAAAATATCCTAATTAGGCTAGGAAAAGAAATAAAAAGATGAAGCCTAGAAATAAAGTCCCAAGTAAAATAGGAGAAGAAACAAGCTAGACTTCCATACACTGCAAAGTCCTAAGTATACTAAGATAACATTAACCTACATCTATAAATAACCAAACCCTATAACCCTAACCTCGGCAGCCACAAACCCCAGAAAAATCCATCTGCCGTCTCTTCCCTTCAAAACGAAAAAGAGAAAAAAATGAATGAAGAACAAGCTGCAGCCCCGGGCCTCCCTCAATTGTCACCAAATTTCGGCAGCCCCTTCCAAGCAAACTGATGGCCTATTTTGTGCTCCCAAATTCAATTCCTTATTCTTCCAATTTCAAAAGGAAAAAGGCAGCAGCACCTTTAATTCTTCCGAATTTTCGCTGCACTATTATTTTTTCCCAAAGTTCATATTTCCTCATCCTTCATGAATTTAACAAACGGTTAGCCATAAAATTCACAACTACAGCGGCCCTATGTTCTCCAAGAATTGCAACATCTACCGCCAGCCCAGGTGCAAGGAAACTAGCGAATTCTCAATCCGTTTTTCGCGTAGTATGTTTAATCGAGACACGAGGCAAGTATCCTTGCTATATTTGCTATGTTTTTATAAAGTTATTATGCTATTTTTGTATCAAATTGGATCATGCATTAGTATTTGTGATTTGCATAGATTGATGTATAAACGTATATATTTGTTGCATATATGTACCGATTATGTGTATATATGTATGAAAGATGCATTAATCTTGTTGAAATATTTGTTCATGTCCTCGGAATTTCCTCTTCAGAATGTTTCATATTTTTTGAAAATCTTTAGCAAAATCTTAGTTTGAGCAGCATGATTTCCCAACATTAAAATCTATGTGGTTTGCTTTATTAGCAGCACGTGAATAGGCAATTGGAATTAGAATTCTTGCCATGCATTTGTAGGCTGCCAGCATGAAGTACTTAAATATGTACAAATGCATAATCGGTACATGAAGTTGATTTGTGTGAACTCCATGTAGTAGTTTTGTGTGTATGTGATGTTGCTGTGCTTCTTTTTCTGACGTGCTGTAAGTGATTTTGGTGGGAGATCGGCTGAGGCCGTACAGAGAACACGTATGAATTTATATGAAGGCCTAAATTAATATATATGATGTTATGTGAATAATTTAATGATTTTTGGAATTTATAAGATGAACTAACATGCATATGATCGTTTGTTATGAAGTTGGTCAGAGATAATGTAATTTGATGAAACATGATGGGAAACAATGAATTGAATCAAAAGAAAACAAATCAAAGCGGGTATTCTTACAAGTATATGTGTACGTGTATGGGTGCGGATATATATATGAGTAAGGATACACCGTAACAAAATGGGGGTATGCATGCAAGTATATATACACGTGTATGGGCGCGGGTATATATAGGAGCATGTGTGCGTCGGATTGTATGTGAAACATTCATGACACGTGCATCCCTTTAGGGCGAGTGACTCCACGTTATGGAGCGTGTGTTCGCTGACTCCATGTTACGGAGCGTGTGTTCGCTGACTCCACGTTACGGAGCGTGTGTTCGCTGACTCCACGTTACGGAGCGTGTGTTAGGACCCCTGGACATGCATTGCACGACATTTATAGAAAGAGCATAACATGTGATATGATGTGATCGGGTGTGTGACACAGTAGTGTGAAAAGACATGCATCATAAAGTTGTGCACTGCATCTGATTGGGTGAATGTGTGTGTCCTACGATTCAGTTATTGGTGTTAGTTATGGTTGCTTTTCTTTATGTGTTTCTGTATTATTATTTGCCTGACTGGTTAGAAAGGTGAAAAGGTAAACTCTTTTTGCGAAGAGAAGCATGCTATTTTATATTTCGCTGTTGATTTATTTTATTTACACTTGCTTCTCCGTGTATGATCCTGTAGTAAATATAGTAGGGCTACTTGATGGGCGATGTATGTCGCTCACACCCCTCCATCAATCAGTTTTACAGGTATACAGGTGAGTGAGCTAGGATGTTGTGGATGATCGGGAATGGAGATTACGAGACTGAGGATATCCGGATGAGACTTTCGAGGATTTAGTGGAGGCAGTTACTTTGATATTCGAGGTTTATGTATTTTGGAGATTAGTGTTTATCTACATTTAACCAGTGTATCGATTTAGATTTCATAGACATTTGTATTAATGATGCTGATTATTTTATCGAGGGTTTTTAGTTTATGACTTCTGCTAACATTGATATACGTTATTTTGCTGACGTGTAATTGAGTTGTATCGACGCCTTGTATTCTTCTTAGTGAGATACAGCGGGTGAGTCGTTTCGAGTACTAGGGCTCGGGACAGGTCGCTACAGGTGGTATCAGAGCATGGCTCTAGATCCATGGCGGAAGCACATATTTAGGCTATGACCTTAGAAATTAAGTTACGATTCTGCCGCTAAGTCACGATCTTATACATAAGTATTGATTTTTAGTCGTAAGCAATGATTATATATTAGGCATCTTATTGGAAATAAGACGTGATCTTAGAAGTTAAGTGATGACATTGCCCATAAGTTATGATTTTAGACTTAAGGAAGGACGATACTAAATATTGGCTCTAGGGATTTAATGATGATCCTACCCGTAAGTCACGATTTTAGACATAAGCGACGATCTTGATTGAGAGTTGATCCTCGACTTAAGCATTGATTTTTAAAATGCTGAGGATATGCTAAGTATGATTTGGAAATGAGAAGTATTCTTAGACATAAGTGGTGATTTGAACATTAGGTGATGACTTAAACATAAGTATTGATCTTAGTCATAATATATGATTATATTCTAAACATTGAACTTAGAAATAAGTGATGATTTTTAGACGTGAGAAACAATCATACCAAGTATCGACTCTAGAAAAAAAAAAGTCATGACATTAGGCCTAAGTGATGATCAGATAAGGGATATGCCCACGTATACTTAGGGCACTCTATACGACTCTGAATTATTTGTCTTACTTAAGTGTTGATTATAATCATTAGTATAATTCCTTAGATCCAACCACCGCGAACCCGGTACCATTATGATAAATGAAGCAGATTCATGTCCCTAATTTTGACAGTAGTGTCAGAGTGTGACTAGGTCTAAGTTGGGATCGTTGTCCATAAGAAATGATTTATAGCAAAACAAATTATTAAGAAAGGGATCTATTAGCATTATGATCAGCAGAGTTTAGCAAAGAATACCATACAAAAAGGTGACTTAGAAAAATTATACGAAGTATTGGACTATTACATTTCAAGTAGTTAAACGTTTTCTTATAAGCACATATACAAAGATATATTTTACATTTTAAAAAGTTTTCCAAAGATTTTGTTTCCGAATACTTCAACTAGTTCGTTTATTTACATAATCCATTAACTTTACAAGACTATATTTTCTTTTCGTATTTGTATATCAACATGACGAAGTCCCAACTATTTTTGATAACTCTGAGAAGTATATATTTTTCAAGATGGCGATGTTTGTTAAGAGCGATATGCTTACATATTTCTTATACAACATTTCAAATCTTCATTTTGTTACAGCTATTTTGTTGAAATAAATTTTAATTGTCGATTATCGAATTTTATCCATTAAATATTTTAAAGTTATTAATCGCTTGCAATGGATTTACTTAATTTTGTGAAACAAAACGCACCTTCCAAAATATATATTTATTTTTGAAAGTAAAAGACACCGTGTTCAAATCGGTTTGTAAAAAAAATTTACGATTGCTATGTCTCAATTGTTTTAAAGTGGTTTTAGCCGTAATACTTTTGCGAAACAGTTATATCAGTGTTTTATAAGTGGTCATTGAGACACTGCTTTACGAAAACAAATGTATAATACTTTGGTTATTGTGTTTACAAATTAGAAGGCATATTATTTTAAATCTATATTCCCAAATTATAGTTACGTAAACTACTTTAAATTTGAAGAAAAAAATATGCCCATGCACATACTTCATATACTAGGTTGTTGACGATATCTCCGAATAAGTAAGAGCGTGATCATAGAACTAGTTTGAGAGTATATAAGAATTGATTTTAGGGACTTGGTTCTATATTTATGAAGTGCAATGATTGATATATTGGAGGAGTCGATGGATATTTTAGATGGTCGTGTAACTAGGAGATTAATCATACATGATGAGTTAAGAATTCGGAATTGTACACTACAATAAGTTGAACGATACACTTTAAATGGTATAAAGGAAAGTTTATGTTTTATTATGGAAAATTAAGTTAAATATTATAGTACACCTAAGAACTGACTTTAGAGGGCGGCTGATGGCCCTAGATGGAAGTACATTATAAACCGACGATTGAGTTACGAAACCCTTAGTATGGTGATAATACCCCTAAGCTTGATTCTACAATAGGCTACGATTTTATATAAGCAAAGAATATGGACTTAGAAATCACCCTGTGAGTATAAAAGGAATCATTTTGAGGCCCTAGCCTATGATAAGCAAGTGAAATGGTTAACGTATCGGAATATGCGATGGGGGTTTAGCATAGTCATTATCTAAGTGAATGATTAAGTAGAACCATACTAAGTCATTTATCACCACATATGCAAGTTTCGAGGACGAAACTTATTGTAAGGGGGGAGGTCTGTTATACCCCATGTACTAGGGAGTCCAAAAGAAAAGTAAAACAAATGAAAACAACAAAGATATAAAATATCCTAATTAGGCTAGGAAAAGAAATAAAAAGATGAAGCCTAGAAATAAAGTCCCAAGTAAAATAGGAGAAGGAACAAGCTAGACTTCTATACACTGCAAAGTCCTAAGTATACTAAGATAACATTAACCTACATCTATAAATAACCAAACCCTGTAACCCTAACCTCGACAGCCACAAACCTCAGAAAAATCCATCTGCCACCTCTTCCCTTCAAAACGAAAAAGAGAAAAAAAAAATGAATGAAGAACAAGCTGCAGCCACGGGCCTCCCTCAATTGTCACCAAATTTCGGCAGCCCCTTCCAAGCAAACTGTTGGCCTATTTTCTGCTCCCAAATTCAATTCCTTATTCTTCCTATTTCACAATGAAAAAGGCAGCAGCACCTTTAATTCTTCAGAATTTTCGTTGCACTATTATTTTTTTCCCAAAGTTCATATTCCTCATCCTTCATGAATTTAACAAATGGTTAGCCATAAAATTCACAACTACAGCGGCCCTATGTTCTCCAAGAATTGCAACATCTACCGCCAGCCCAGGTGCAAGGAAACTAGCGAATTCTCAATCCGTTCTTCGCGTAGTATGTTTAATTGAGACATGAGGCAAGTATCCTTACTATATTTGCTATGTTTTTATAAAGTTATTATGCTATTTTTGTATCAAATTGGATCATGCATTAGTATTTGTGATTTGCATAGATTGATGTATAAACGTATATATTTGTTGTATATATGTACCGATTATATGTATATATGTATGGGAGATGCATTAATCTTGTTGAAATATTTGTTCATGTCCTCGGAATTTCCTCTTCAGAATGTTTCATATTCTTTGAAAATCTTTAGCAAAATCTTAGTTTGAGTAGCATGATTTCCCAACATTAAAATCTATGTGGTTTGCTTTATTAGCAGCACGTGAATAGGCAATTGGAATTAGAATTCTTGCCATGCATTTGTAGGCTGCCAGCATGAAGTATTTAAATATGTACAAATGCATAATTGGTACATGAAGTTGATTTGTGTGAACTCCATGTAGGTAGTTTTGTGTGTATGTGATGTTGATGTGCTTCTTTTTTTGATGTGCTGTAAGTGATTTTGGTGGGAGATCGGCTGAGGCTGTACAGAGAACACATATGAATTTATATGAAGGCCTAAATTAGTATATATGATGTTATGTGAATAATTTGATTATTTTTGGAATTTGTACGATGAACTAACATGCATATGATCGTTTGTTATGAAGTTGATCAGAGATAATGTAATTTGATGAAACATGATGGGAAACAATGAATTGAATCAAAAGAAAACAAATCAAAGCGGGTATTCTTACAAGTATATGTGTGCGTGTATGGGCGCGGATATATATATGAGTAAGGATACACCGTAACAAAATGGGGGTATACATGCAAGTATATATACACGTGTATGGGCGCAGGTATATATAGGAGCATGTGTGCACCGGATTGTATGTGAAGCATTCATGACACGTGCATCCCTTCGGGGCAAGTGACTCCACGTTACAGAGCGTGTGTTCGCTGACTCCACGTTACGGAGCGTGTGTTTGCTGACTCCACGTTACGGATCGTGTGTTAGGACTCCGGGACATGCATTGCTTGACATGGATAGAAAGAGCATAACATGTGATATGATGTGATCGGGTGTGTGACACGGTAGTGTGAAAAGACATGCATCATAAAGTTGTGCACTGCATCTGATTGGGTGAATGTGTGTTTGTCCTACAATTCAGTTATTGGTGTTAGTTATGGTTGCTTTTCTTTATGTGTTTCTGTATTATTATTTGCCTGACTGGTTAGAAAGGTGAAAAGGTAAACTCTATTTGCGAAGAGAAGCATGCTATTTTATATTTCGTTGTTTATTTATTTTATTTACACTTGCTTCTCCGTGTATGATCCCGTAGTAAATATAGTAGGGCTACTTGCTGGGCGATGTATATCGCTCACCCCCCTCCATTAATCAGTTTTGTAGGTAGACAAGTGAGTGAGCTAGGATGTTGTGGATGATCGGGAATGGAGATTACGAGACTGAAGATATTCGGATGAGACTTTAGAGGATTTAGTGGAGGCAGTTACTTTGATATTCGAGGTTTATGTATTTTGGAGATTAGTGTTTATCTATATTTAACCAGTGTATCGATTTAGATTTCATAGACATTTGTATTAATGATGATGATTATTTTATCGAGGGTTTTTAGTTTACGACTTCTGCTAACATCGATATACGTTATTTTGCTGACGTGTAATTGAATTGTATCGACGCCTTATATTCTCCTTAGTGAGATACAGCGGGTGAGTCGTTTTGATTACTAGGGCTCGGGATCGGTCGCTACAGGTGGTATCAGAGCATGACTCTAGATCCATGACGGAAGCACATATTTAGGCTATGACCTTAGAAATTAAGTTATGATTCTGCCGCTAAGTCACGATCTTAGGCATAAGTACTTATTTTTAGTCGTAAGCAATGATTATATATTATACATCTTATTGGAAATAAGACGTGGTCTTAGAAGTTAAGTGATGACATTGCCCATAAGTTACGATTTTAGACTTAATGAAGGACGATACTAAATATCGGCTCTAGGGATTTAATGATGATCCTACCCGTAAGTCACGATTTTAGACATAAGCGACGATCTTGATTGAGAGTTGATCCTCGACTTAAGCATTGATTTTAGTCATAAATGCTGAGGATATGCTAAGTATGATTTGGAAATAAGAAGTATTCTTAGACATAAGTGGTGATTTGAACATTAGATTATGACTTGAACATAAGTATTGATCTTAGTCATAATATGTGATTATATTCTAAACATTGAACTTAGAAATAAGTGATGATTTTTAGACGTGAGAAAGAATCATACCAAGTATCGACTCTAGAAAAAAAAGTCATGACATTAGGCCTAAGTGATGATCAGATAAGGGATATGCCCACGTATACTTAGGGCACTCTATACGATTCTGGATTATTTGCCTTACTTAAGTGCTGATTATAATCATTCGTATAATTCCTTAGATCCAACCACCGCGAACCCGGTACCATTATGATGAATGAAGCGGATTCATGTCCCTAATTTTGACAGTAGTGTCAGAGTGTGACTAGGTCTAAGTTGGGATCGTTGTCCATAAGAAATGATTATAGCAAAACAAATTATTAAGAAAGGGATCTATTAGCATTATGATCAGCAGAGTTTAGCAAAGAATACCATACAAAGGGGTGACTTAAAAAAATTATACGAAGTATTGGACTATTACCTTTCAAGTAGTTAAACGTTTTCTTATAGCATATATACAAAGATATATTTTACATTTTAAAAAGTTTTCCAAAGATTTTGCTTCCGAGTACTTCAACTAGTTCGTTTATTTACATAGTCCATTAACTTTACAAGACTATATTTTCTTTTCGTATATGTTTTGGATCAACCCGTTAGAGGAGGACATATGATTGTGAAACTTGATATGGACAAAGCGTTTGATAGAGTCAGTTGGTCTTATTTTCGACAGCTTTTACATGCAACGGGTTTTGATCCTATGTTGGTAAGGTTCAATAAACAACTTTTCAGCAACAAGATGTTCGATTCTAATAAATGGCAAGCCGGTGGGATATTTTTCAGTATCACGCAGAGTCAAATAAGGGGACTCCTTATCTCCTTTGTTATTCATTCTTGCTTCGGAAGGTTTTTCAAGAGGCTTAAACTCGCAGATGAGAATGGGGAACATACAAGGATTCCAGGCAGGTCGAGTACCACCAGTTTCACATTTGAGATTTGCAGATTATTGAGAAAAAGAGTTTGAGATTCACAAATAGATGATTTAAATACTACGTGTTTTAAGAAATGCATGACAAAATTTGTTACTTGACACGTTTTTGTGACAAACTTGCCTTATATACTTTATATATAATGTTTCCGTACTAACAATCCATGAAGCTTTAAAGCTTACATCAAATGGCAAACATTTTTTGTGTTTGAACTATTTTCAGGTGCCACCATTAACGAACTAAACTAGTTCATTAAGTGAAGTACTTAAGTTAATGAGCTAACTAGTTCATTAAAGGAGGTATATTTGGAGAAGGCATGATGGCAACAAATTGAAACAATGGAAAGTCTCCTCTCCACTTGGTCATACACGTTATATATATATATATATATATATATATATATATATATATATATATATATATATATTCAGATTTTTTTTAAAAGGCACATTACACATATATTCCGACGTACTACCGCCACGTTACATATATTACAAACGTACGTCAATGTCACACCACTATGCTTACCTCATATTTATGAGTATATTCAGGTCTTATATCATATGATATAAGTCATGGTGATGATAAAATTATTACGACACATTACAAGGTTGTAAGCCGAAAATTGTCGTATCGGGTGACTACCGAAACTTCGCCAACGTGTCACGTACTTGCCATATATAGATGGTCAGCCCATATACTCTAAAAAAAGCCAAAAATTTCGTGGCTCACATGGTATAATCAGCCATGAAATCATTCCATGTTGCACACACAAATCACCCCCAATTAAGGCCAAATTGTGGAGATTCTAAATTCATCCTTTTAAGCACATGTGGGCGCAATTTTTAAACAGCCGTATGAGCGTTTAATTTATTTTATGTATATTATGTGTGACATAATATATATAACATGTGCAAAAAGTTTGAATTTAATCGGAGAAAAATCGCGTAATCGACAAAAGTCGAAAATTCGGTTTTCTACGAACACAACACATAGAACATTTTTGGCATGACATGTAACATGTATCTAGACACTTTTTACATATTCAAGACAATGTTAAAGTGTACTAGAATATTCAAATTAGTGCTGATTGGAATATTGGCATATATGTGTAATTATTGTGCAATATTTGGCAAAGTTTACAAAAGTAGAATTCAGCACATGTTCAAGATGTATTACACACCATTCTCAGCCTTGGTGGAGTTTATGTGGAGCTTAGTTGGCATCTCAATTGGTGGAGAATAAGACACACAAGGTTAGTGACATAATGGAGGAAGCTACACAAGGTAACAATTCAAACTTTTTAGCAAATGTAACACATTCTGAAAATTCAGCATGTGAGACTTAGTGTGGCCGATTTTATGTCTTGAATGATGACAAATTTGCTTCCCAAATTGAAGAGATTAATTGTTAATTATTTGGAAATATTTTAAACTTTATTTAGCACATGTTTTTATACTTTAATCTCAGAATTTTACAGCTACTAAATGGTGACAAGATTCATCTAATCATAGAGTGCCAAGTAAGCAAAGCCAAGACATTCATCCAATCATGTTGTGCCAAGTAAACAAGATGGTGTCATCTATACACAAGGTAATATTCCAAGGGCATTAAAGAGAATTCTCAAGGTGGTGGAAGACCCTAGGGGGCGGCCAAGATTAAATAAAAAGAAGAGAAGAGAGCAAACCAAGTCAAGACAACTCTCATATTCTATCAAGTGCAAAGGAGCCTCTATTCTCTTCTTCTACATTTCTTTCTTCTTCTTCCTCTCTCAAGCCTATTGTTCTTATATTCAATATATTGAATAGGCTTTAATTAGACCATCATACATGCCTCATTTGTAAAAGATTGATCAAGGTGTGATCAAACCTTCATCCGTTCAGTGGTGGTGATCGTGATTGGTGTGATTGCTTGTAACGTTTCTTTAAGGGTGGAGTTAGTGTGTAATTCCAGCAACCCTTGTGGTAAGGTGTTATTTTGTATTTAGTGATAACCGAAGAAGGTGTCCTCAAAGACTGGAGTAGGTTGATTTAACCGAACCAGTATAAAATTCTTGGTGTCATTACTTTCAGCACTTTACTTTGAGTTTTTCAGTTTTTGCGTCGATTTCGTTGCAATTGTAAAAATAGTAAATGATTTTCAAAAATTACAAATTTGCAGAAACATAGCCACACCTCTTAAGTTTCATTTGCCGTAAGTTTTAACCCATTTGGACAAGTATAAGTCATTCAAATGTTAATAGTTCTGAGACTAGTGCAATCTGATTTTAAGACTTGCAAAGGTTGAGAACATCAACGTATTTGACATACATCCCTGAGGCATTTTTCAAAACTCTTTCAAACCAATAAAATAAATGTTCAGCCCATTTGGAGTTACGAATTAATTGGAATAATTTTTTCAAATCGGAGTACTATTTCTGGCAGATTCGCGCAATCTGATCACAAACGTATTTTCAAAGGATTAGAGGTTGAATTTTGATCTGAAATTTTTAGGATATACTCATAACATCTGAGAGTAGAATATCTCCAAATTTCAGAATTTTTGAAGGTCTGTAACCAAATCTTTCAAACGTTTCAAATCAGGATCTGAAAACAGAAACTGTTTTCAGAAGTTAGGTTTTTGGGTCAAAATATTTTAAAAACCAAATTTTCCGCACCTACTGTTAAAACTCCCCTTTTAATGGTGCCTTACAGGTCCTACAAGTGGTATCAGAGCGCAGGCACACTCACGACAAGGAGATCCAACGATCTTCGTGAGATGGCAGCCACTAGCTTCAAAACCGAGCAAGAACGTATGTCGAGTCAAAGACCTCCTCTTTTTGATGGTGAGTCCTTTATCCAATGGAAAATTAGAATGAAACTCTTTCTTATGGCTATTGATATTGATTTGTGGTATATTATAGAAGACGGTCAATTCGTTCCATCAAATTTATCTACTGTTGATGGAGTCATACTAGAAGTTATAAAACCGAAACAAGAATACACTAGTGATGACAAAAAGAAACTAAGTATGAATGCTAGAGCCATGTAACTACTTTTAAACGGGCTAAGTAAAAGTGAATCAAGTTACATGTCTAATTGCTCTAGTGCTCAAGAGATGTGGAGAATTCTTGAGATGGAATATGAAGGGACTAGCCAAGTTAAGGAGTCTAAAATAAACATGCTTATGTCCACTCTTGAATCTTTTAAATTATTGCCAAATGAATCTATTGTTGATATGGATTTACGGTTGACTAACATCTACAATTCTCTTGAGTCTCTTGGCAAAGCTCTCTCTACGCAGGAAAAGGTCCAAAAGGTATTAAGAAGTCTCCCATCCGAATGGGACCATAAAGTCATGGCAATTGAGGAGAGTAAAGAAACGAAATCAATAAAAATAGAGGAACTAATCGGATCGCTAAAGGTATACAAAAACAAACTCACATTAAGGAAATCGGAATCAACGTCAAAACAAGGTAAGACTACTGCTTTTAAATCAAATGAATACGTCTCTACTTCTTCTGATCGCATAGATCATAGTGATATCGAATCAGACAATGATGATCTAATATTATTGGCTAAAGGTTTGAGAAAATTTATGAGAAAGTCATTTAAAAACAAACCTATGGCTATTTCGACTAAAAGAAATAAAAATAAAATTAATGACAAGGACGTAAAGTGCTATGAATGCGGGAAACTTGGACATTTGTCATATGACTGTCCTAACAAGGACAAACAAACTAACAAACACCTTGACAAGGATCGAACTAAAACTAGACTCGTCTCAGAACCTAAGCAAAGGAGAAGAGCTCTCAAGGCCTCCACTTGGAGTGACACATCCGACTCTGAGACTGACACCGAAGAAGGGACGGCACAAGTATGCTTTGTATCCAAAGCATCAAACGAGGTATCTTCTGATTCTGACTCTGATTCTGAACCTACATATGATGGTTTATTTGGTCAATATTTAGAATTGCATAAATTCACAAAGACTCTTGTAAAAGAAAAGAAATGGTTAATTGAAGACAAAAAGTTGTTAGAATCGTCTAACACAAACCTTGTTGCTCAATTAAACGATTCAAAAGAAGAGTCGTCCTGCATAATTAATGCATTAAAATTAGAGGTCACATTATTAACAACACAAAACCATGAAATGAAATCCGAGATTTCAAATTTGAAATCAAAGAATATAGATCTAGAAAAAATGATGAAACAGTTTGACACAGGTACAAATACGCTAAATCGCATCATTTCTTCACAAAAGCATGATAGTGACGAAACCGGATTAGGATACCTTGAGAAAAACGAGACATTAAATAAATCAACCAAATTCATTCCATCAAAGAAAATAGATGCAACCAGGACATATATGGCGCCTAAGAAGACGCTTAGACCCTCCTATGACATCTCATCATGCTTCATCTTCATATCATACGAGATATAATTATGTAACGTACAAATATGAAAAGAAACCATTAATGCATACACGACATTCATTTACATCTAGATCACACTCAACGCACACCAACACAAGAACATATCAAAAACGACAACCATACAATATTCATAAGGGAATTCTCGGCCAAAGGCCAAATGTATTCTCATCTCATGTCTACTATATTGCTTCTTCATCTACATTCTCACCATTTGTTAGACCGGGAAAGGTCACACAAGTATGGGTACCGAAAGGCACTCTTACAAAGAGGTGAAGAACTAACTCGTAAGGACCCAAAATAAAAGGGTACTTAAATCGTTGTTGTACATTGCAGGGAACCCATACAACTAAAGGTACATCAATCAAGTGGTTCCTTGACAGTAGTTGCTCGAGGCACATGACGGGTGACCCGAGCTTGTTCTCAAAGTTGAAGAAGGTTACAAAAGGTGGATCGGTGACCTTTAGAGACAACAATGAAGGAGGAATCATCGGAAAAGGTACAATCGAAAGCCCAAGTACTCTTCAAATCTCTAACGTCTTCTTGGTAAGTAATCTATCCTATAATCTGCTTAGCATCTCACAGTTTATTGACAATGGTTTTGATGTGTCTCTCACTCATCCATATTGCAACATAATAAATAAAAACGGAGAAACTGTATTAAAAGGAAAAAGAGAAGGAAATATTTTTACACTTTATATGGATGACATGTTAGATTCCAAAGTTAAATGTTTTATGTCAAATGAACCTAACGTAAATTTGTGGCATAGGCGATTAGGACACATTGTCATCTCAACGCTTGAAAAACTTCAACGAAAGAATCTAATACGAAGATGACCTAAATTTGATTTAGACAACTTTCAGTTGTGTGAATCTTGTATTAAAGGCAAACAAACACGCGAGTCACTTAAATCTAAAAATGAAATTAGCACGTTTAGAGTTTTAGAATTATTACACATTGATTTGTTTGGTCCTAGTCGTACTAGGAGTCTTGGTGGACGCCACTATGCATGTCCAATCATTGACGATTTTTCTCGCTATACATGGACTCTATTTCTTGCGAATAAAGATGATAGTGCCGTTGAGATTGCTAAACTAATAAAACAACTTGAAAATGAATATGATTTGAATGTGAAAAAGATTAGAAGCGATAAAGGCGGTGAATTTAAAAATAAGGACATGATTGCTTTTTGCGAAGAAAAAGGTATTAAACACGAGTTTTCGCCACCTAGGACACCATAATTAAATGGAGTAGTAGAAAGAAAGAATAGGATACTACAAGAAATCTCTAGAACCATGTTGTGTGAAAATAAGTTGCCTAGATTTTTGCGGGCTAAAGCCGTAAATTGTTCATGCTATATAGTTAATCGTTTGTCGATTAGAAAGAAAATAAGTAAAACTCCTTATGAAATAGTAAATGATTGCATGCCTAAAATTGATTACTTTCGTGTGTTTGGTTGTAAATGCTTTGTTTTGAATACAAAAGATAATCTAGATAAATTATAATCTAAATCAATTGAATGCATCTTTGCTGGATATTCTGTGAATTCTAAAGCATATAGATGTTATGATCCTATCACTAGACAAATTTTAGAATCTATTCATATGAAGTTTAATGAATTTGGCGAGTTTGAAAAAGATAAAGAATATGACGATGATTTTGAACTAAAGCCTGTGTTAGATGATATAGAAGATAATGTCGTACATGATGAATCCAACACACTAGAAATGCATGATCACTTAGAAATGCATGAGAACTTAGAGAATAATCAACCAAGATGGCATAGGAATCACCCAAATGATCTCATTATAGGCGATATAACTCAAGGTGTCCGACCACGTAGAAGAATAAATTTGGATGAAATAAACCAATTTCATGCTATGATATCCGAAATTGAACCTAAGAACGTTTTTGATGCCTTGAATGATTCTTTTTGGATTGATGCTATGCATGATGAATTAAATCAATTCATAAGAAATGATGTATGAGATTCATTGACACGACCACAAGATAAGAAAATAATAGGCACAAGTGGGTCTTTAGAAACAAAATGAATGAAGAAGTTAAAGTTGTTAGAAACAAAGCAAGACTTGTAGCACAAGGATATAATCAAGAAGAAGGAATAGACTACGACAAAACATTTGCACCCGTAGCACGTTTAGAAGCTATACGATTATTACTTGCTATTGCTTGCATGAAAGATTTTAAACTCTATCAAATGGACGTAAAAAGTGCATTTTTAAATGGCTTTATACAAGAAGAAGTATACGTGAAGCAACCATCCGTTTTGAATATTTGAAATATCCCGATCATGTGTACAAATTAAAGAAGGCACTATATGGTTTAAAACAAGCACCTAGGGCTTGGTATGATCGTTTTGCTACTTTGTTTTAGAAAATGGATTTAAAGAGACATCATAGATAGCACCTTCTTCTTGAAATAAGATAAATCGGATTTACTTATCATTCAAATTTATGTTGATGACATTATTTTTGGATCTACATCTCATAAACTTGTTGAAGAATTTGAAATTTGCATGAAATCCAAATTTGAAATGTCTATGGTTGGTGAATTGAATTACTTTCTTGGCTTGCAAATTAAACAAACTAGTAAAGGCATTCACATAAGTCAAGTTAAATATGTGAATGATATGATTAAAAAGTTCAATTTTGAGAACTTGAAACCATCCCCATCCCCTATGAGTGTCACCACTAAGCTAGATAAAGATGAAAATTCACTCAAGAAATCTGTTGAATCTATTCTTTTCTTCATCTTGGAGTTGAGTTATGATTATCTTGAAGATTATATGGTGGTTTTATATTATGTTTCTCAAATGATGATATTATTGACAGTAGCGGGATATGTGACGGGTTGTGATGTCACATTCTATTTCTTTCTTGAAGATCTTCTTCTATATGTTATTGGAGTATATTTATCATCATATTTCAGAGAATTTAAAAGTGTTCAAGGTGTGAAAATGATCACTACATACAAGAAGAAATAGTGGGAATTTTGGTGTTATATGTTGACATAATCTTGTCAACTATTATGTGTTGATTTCTTCTTCAAAAATCTGAGTTGTTATACATATATATGTGTTGAAAAACGTGTATATTCAGGTGGATATGGTGTGTAATTCATTTTATAGCTTGATGACAAGTGGACCAACCAAAAAGAAGCTAGTTGGCAAAAATTGCCAACTAGGATTTTTCAAATGGTACACAACTGCTACATGGCTGGAATTGGCAGATTTGGTGAGTCAAAAGACAGCCTCACATGTCATATTCTTTTGCAAGGAGTTGAGTGGCTGGAATTGACAGATTTGGTGAGTCAAAAGGCAGCCTCACATGTCCTATTCTTTTGCAAGGAGTTGAGAGTATCATGGTGGTATTATCCCTTAGTATTATCTTCATTTTTCAAGAAAATTCCAAGTCATTTTCGAAGGTAAAAATTCAGCCATGCTGAAAGTTTAAGGTGGACCAATCATTCTTCTATATGTTGCCAAGTGTACAAGATGATTATGTAGCCAACCAATGATGTGAAGACAACTAGGACTTGATGATGAAGATGTTGACACATTGAAGTTCTTATCTTCAAGAGCCATTTCACACTATAAGTAGGAGGCAAAGGTGAAGAAG
The DNA here is from genome assembly GCA_036186865.1 of Eustoma russellianum. Lineage (NCBI taxonomy): Eukaryota > Viridiplantae > Streptophyta > Magnoliopsida > Gentianales > Gentianaceae > Eustoma > Eustoma russellianum. The sequence goes on from AP025040.1 coordinate 31,381,677, forward strand.
AAGAACACACTTGAAGCTCACTTGAAAGCAATAGTTGATTTGTCTAGCTATCTTCTTCTTGTCATTCTTGTTCCATTCTTTGTAGCCAAGGTGTTCTTGTTGTATTTGTTGGAGAGCTACAGCCTCTTAAGCTTCATTTGTAAGATTGATTAGCCAATTCTATAAGGCTACATCAATAGGTGGTAGAAGTGTTGAAACTAAGTGTTGCATAAAGGTGTTCATACAAGTCTTGAATAGGGTTGGTGTTTAACCCAAGATCAAGCTTGGTTCTTGTTGTAATTTGGTTCATACCATATTGAAATCCAAGGAAAGGTGTTCCTTGGGACTGGATTAGGTCTCATTGACCGAACCTGGATAAATTCTCGGTGCTCTTATCTTGTTTTTACGTTTCTGTTTTCTGCCTATTTTTCACTGTAGTTTTCACACAACTTCTCACGTTTTGAAAAAAGAGCTAAACACTTTCAAAATTCGTGATTTTTTGTGGCGTTATACTTTAGGCTGTTAGCTTTCATTTGCAACAAGAATCACTTGATTGGAGCAAGGGAAAGTTAGTCTTTCGATTGTTGCAAGATAACTACTCCAATCTGGCTGCAATCTGACAGGGACTTTTAGAATCATAAACTAGACATCCTAAGGAGTGTTTTGACATAAAGTTCAACCTTTTTGGTTAAGTATTCAAAGAGAAACACGTTTTTCAATTTCAGCAACATTCTGTCCAATTCTGTCTAGATTGACTATCTAAATCTTTTTATTTGTTTGAAGGGTCAAACGATATTATTTTTGTCTGATTTTTGGACAGACTCTTTGCAACACATTGAAGTTAAGTTCTGGAAATTTGCATATTTTTTGGAGTTGTGTACAAGGATTTCTGAATTTTCCAAAAAGGGGTTCTGAATCAGAGGTGGTCTCAGATTCTGTTTTCAAAGGGAATTTTTATCAAGGATAGTAGTGTAATTTCTGCTAACCACTATTCACCCTCCCCCCTCTAGTGGTGTTTATTGCAGGTGCATAGTCCAACAACTTTCACGACCATATGACATGAACCCTCGAACTACCATCACTGACACACCCATTAGCTGTCGATATGATGAAGTTGAACAAGTAGAAAGTGCTGCATGATATGAATATAAGGAATTGGAATTTAGCTTAAGATATGGGTTAGTAATAAGATTGAACAACTGATGGACGTTTTAATATGGAATTAAGATAAGTTCAATTGTGACTTTATTTTTCTGCACTTTATACAATTATATGATACTTATGTTACTTTCATTACTTGATACTTTATTTGTAAACAGAGACGTGTTATGTTTATTATTTATACTTGAATTTATTTTATCACCCCGTCTCCTATTCATGATCCATATGACAAACCCGAGCATATATACTTGCTAGGAGATTCATTATCACTAATTGTTTATTTTTATCATATTGCAGAGCACGAGAGCCAGATTTGGATTTTATAGACGACGAGCCAAAGATAGGATACGTGTGAGGAGCTAATGGGCCCAGCTGATTTAGTTGTACTGATGTCTATTTCAGACATGTATTTAATCTTACGTACTGATAATACTCTGATGTGTTCGGATTTAGAGATGATGTATGTTACATGTCGCTTATATTCTGTCTATTTTATTGTGCTTCTGTGATTTTGATACATGTTTATATCGACATGCATATAAATGTTATCGATGCCTTGTACTTCTCGTTGTGGAGTACGGGGGGTGCACCGTACCAAGACCCTAGTCTTGGCTAGGCACTACAAGATCGATCGACATTATCCTGAATTCAAATTTTTATAGCCTTTGCAAATAAATCCAAGAAAGATTCAAAGTGTTTTCTCTCTCGAATCTTCATCAAATTGATTGTGGACCTTCTCCCAATGTCTATAAAGCTATCTTGACTATTCTACACCTATCTAAACATCTCTAGGTTGCTATAAGTCATTGAATTCAAGTATACGGTGGTTGAATACAATTTGGATTTCTCCAAAGTAATTATTGGGTTAGAAGACTTTTATGGAGGCTCCAAAAACGAGATTCACAACTCTATATATCAGAGAAACTCAGATGGGACATTTACACACGTTCATCTTCTTCAAAGTTTCATCCCCCATTGTTGTAAAAAGCTTTGAAAGATGCAAAAGTGCTTAAAGCATATTAAGATCTTGGTACTTATTGTCATTCTTGTATTATGATAGTAGAAGTCTAAGACAATAGAAACTAAACATATTTGATCTCTTTCTTGTGATTTGGACTTATTTGAAAGTGTAACATCACTTCTTCCCCTAAACCTATGTGGTGAAATTTCCTTAAAGGAACGTTGTTGAAGCTGTGAAGAAGCAAGAAAAGGCTCTTGCTTGTAGTTGGCGTACTAGTTGATGTCGCATAAATTGTTTGTACAATAGTTGTTGTTGATGTAGTCATTGTTGTATTAATTATTAGTACATGTGATGTTGTTATTCTTGTTCCTTGTTGAAGGTAATAAGAAAAGTTACTGTTGAAAAACCACTTATGAAACCAAATGGTAGTGGAATAGAATCAAAGAAAAATTATTAGTACAAGTGATGTTATTCTTGTTCCTTGTTGAAGGCAATAAGAAAAGTTACTGTTGAAAAACCACTTATGAAACCAAATGGTAGTGGAATAGAATCAAAGAAAATTCGAACTACTCTAAATCTTGTGTCTCCATTCATTTTCCTTATTTTTTTAATGTTTGAGAGTATTTGAGTTGTGAGCCAAAATCAAGAAAAATACAAACCATATCTCAAGACTCTATTCATCTCTCCTCTGTAGTGATTGTCACAGTCCTAGCAACTGGTGCCAGACCTTAGCCTTGTTTGGTTGGCCAATTTTTGCATGTAACAAGGTGATAGATCATTGAAAAATATGACAATGACAACATCTACTTCTACTAGCTCAACTCCCAAACCATTCACTATATTCATAGCACCAAATACCAAAGTTCCTATATTTAATGCATCTAGCTATTCTTTATGGAAATTTAGGATGAGTGTATATATGTGTATATGTGGTTATGACATATGGAGAATGGTCATAGAGGGAGTACCTCCACTTACTAGGTTTGATGACAATAGGAGAATAGTCATGAATGAGTTGGATGACTACAATGATGAGGATAAGAATAATTTCTAGCTAGAAAACAAGACTCTTGAAATATTCCATGTCTCCCGTTCACACAAGGAGCTAATAATGGTTCAAGGAATCTTCTCCCCACATGAGGTATGGAAGAATCTTGAGGAGTCATGAAGCAATGATCATCAATCAAACATAGTAGAAGACAATCATGACGATAGAAAAACAATGTGCCTTATAGATTTTTAATATGACAAAGAGGTATTTCTTTCAAGTTCCTCATTTGATAAATTACAAGATAAGTATACTTTTTTACATGAGGAATTTGAAAATCTTGCTCAAAAATAAAAGCATCTAAAAGCGAACTTAGGTCATGCACATTAGATTAAGAGAATTTGCGCGACTCTTTTGTTTTGGTTTATCTAGAGCATAATGTCACCTTAGAGATGCACAAATATTTAAATCTAGAAAACATCGAGATTAAGAATAAATCTACTAAACTTGAAGAACTTCATACGATAACATGTGAGAAGGTTATCTATGAAAACCTCTCGGTAAGCTGAAAGCAGTCAATGGAAAATTCAACTTACGATTTAAATTTTCTACTACTTCAACTAAGATAAAATTGCCTAAGATAAAGGAGGCATCATTATGTTATTAGAAAGGTCAATAAGTCATCTAAGCTGATGAAGAAGACCAAGCCTTCAAAGATTAGAAATGCATATTCATCTAATCTACTTCTTGTTTCTTTTGTAACAAAAAAAGACATGTGATTAGCATATGTAAAGCTAAAAAAATATCTAAATTTTATTGGAGACCTAAAGGCAATACTTATGGATAAAGATTTGTCTAATGCAGGAGATTGAACCCATGGAGAAGGCAAAATAGAAACACCAAAGAGCTCATGAAAATGAATTGTTTAATCCATATACCTGGTAACAAGAATTTCTTTACCAAACTCTAGACAAAAGATGGCTTGGAAGTCCATTTCGGCAATGGAAGAGGCTAGACCTTCAAGTTAAAGGAGTTGATAATCTTCTAACTTTTTCTTTAGTCCTATAATATATATAAAAGGGACATGAGCTAATTTCATGAGTGTTATCCATTGGTATGACGATAATCTATAATCATTTTTTGAAAATAATAAAATATTTGCAAAAAAATGATAGTGGATTGATATTTTTGAAAGAAAACAAATGTTTAACTTACAAGGCTTTATTATGAAAACCCTTATGCCAAGTTGTTTGGTTTACCCATCACTTGGTAAATGACTTGAATATATTGCTTACAAAGTTCTTAAGAAATTTTGAAGGTACCAACTTATCAAAGTATTTATAAATCATGATGGCATATGTGATACTTAAATACTTACTAAATCCATGATAGGAAATACTTAAGTCCACCATTGAAATTAGAATATCAAACCTGTACAATTGTTTTATCGAAATATTGGTAGGAACGTCGTATATTTGTTATAGTATATGGTTAGTTTTCACCTTGATTTAGTTTGGTGGCTTGCTTCAGTTTTTGAAATTATTTGATTCTATTTTATTTGCTTGGGTATTTTTCTTGCTAGAAATTATAATAAATCATTATAGTTTCTACAATGACTTGAGAATGAGAACGAAAACAACCATAGAATCAATCTTTTAGGAGAAATAGAATTTGGAAGCTTGAAAGAAATTCTAAGATATTTGTGAAATTATAGGATGTTTTTCACCACATCTTTGTATCTAAACTTCTAAAAAAATTGGATCGAGGAAAGTGAAATAAAATATCTTTAGGGATAAGTTTCTCTTGAGATTTCTTTGTCGAAACACTTTTAAATGGAAGGGTTAAATGTTGGTTGATTATTAATAGGGTGTACTTAAGGAATAGTCTAATATGACTATCTATGAGCTTTGAAATGATAGAATCTCAGCTCTAAAATATCTTATGATGTTTGGTTGTAAGTTTTTCACAAATAACTCCAAAGATATCTTAGAAAGACTTGATTTTTGATGAATGATAAATATGATCCTGTTGGAGAACAGGTCTTTTAATAACTTGAAAGATTCACCTAGGAAGGACTTTTATGTATATTTGATGGTTCAAACATTTAGTTGATAAATGTTATTTGAACATTCATGATGATTAAAAGCAAAGAGAGAACCTCTAAGTTGTATGGATCCTTCAAGTTAAGATTAATTTGAGAAGACATAGAATTTGGTGGATCATCCAAGCTTTAGCTTAATTAAAAAGGAAACCAAATAAGGCAGACATTCTAATCATAGTTCTAGACTATTATTAACAAATGGATGAAACCTTTTTTTTGTCTTACAAAGTTAGAAGTTCTAATAATCCTTCTATGCTATATTTGTTCTATATTTGGTGTATACATTTCCATGTGTACAAGCCATATGTCAAGTTGATCATCTTGGATAAAAATATTCAAGAATGAATTTATGAAGCTCTATATTTCAAAGTTGAAGATCATGATTAGTCAAATCATGTCTTCAAGATTTGAGCAACCTTTTATGACTTGAACCAAACTCCTATAGTTTCTTATGAGAGGTTAAGATATTCTCTTTTGAAAAAGATTTCATAAAGAAAATTAGGCATCATATTCATCACCCATAAAAACTATAATGATCACCTTTTAGTTAATATCCATGTTGATATTATATTTGACTTTAGCATAGAAATGTTTGTGAAAGGCTTGCACAAGATGATGCATAATAAGTTTGATGTGAGTATTATTACAAAAACTCAACTACTTTCTTTTGCTTCATAATATGCAAACTAAGAAGTAAATTTGACTCAACTAAGTGCAACAACAAAAATACTTACTTAAATGGAAAGTTGGAGGATGCTTGAAATATGATTATAAGCTCTAATGCTAAAGTTGGTAAAAAAAAAAAGCTGATATCAAATGGATGTAAAAGCAACTTACTTGAATGACATTATTCAACAGGAAGTATATGTAACTCAATCACTAGGATTTGAATATCATTGTTATCCAAATCATATCTGTTACGTGTTTTCGAAATGCATGATTTAAGTGTTACATGACATGCCTACATGATAAATATGCTTTATATGCTTATATATATTATTGATGTACTAACGTGCCATGAAGCGTTAAGGCTTAAATCATATGGCAAACATTTCCTGTGTTTATACTATTTTCAGGTACCATGTTAAATGAACTAAACTAGTTCATTTAATGAAGTGCTTAAGGAGATGAACTAAACTAGTTAATTAAATAAAGTGCTTAAGGACAAATACTTCAAAAAGCCGATTTGACAACAAATTTGAAATGGAAAGTTCTACTCCACATTACATATACACACACACACGGTTGCATATATTTATATATATATATATAGGTGAAGGACGGGCGGTGTCGTCTGAGTATTTTATTAATATATACCCTCTCTTGTGGGGGGGAATACCGTGGTTACATGATTGCTTGCCTAAGGAGGGAGACTCTCCCAAACGAGACAATACAAATATACGTAAACGCAGAATGAAAACAAAATACAATTAAGCAATAAACTATATCTAGACAAGACTAAGCTAATGAGATCCGATTTAGCAGGAGCACAGTGATGACAATGCAAAGTAGCACCTGAGCATCCGCTGCAACCCGATGCAAATGACAGCAGAAGGCTATGTTGGCAATGAGAGTACCTCAGAACAAGCAGAAAGATATATGTTATACATCCAACAATATGCAAAGAAGGAAATGAATAAGAGCGTGCAACGGAGAAACAAGTACCCGTGTTGTCCATCACCAAAAAAGGTACGGGCAACAGTTAATGTATGGTGTTCCATCATATATCTCCATGAGCGATATATACAAATTCAGGATGGTCCATAGTCCTCAGCCAGAAAAAACAAAGCAGTAAGCATCGGTGAATGAAATTAAGCAATGCCAAACATGAATGAAACAAGAAAAAATAAGAGCTTTTATCAGAATAGGATACCGGAAGAAACAAATAATGTATTAAAGAAAGCAATGTAACTACAATAAATGGAAATCGAGACGAAAAATCAATTGTGGCGGCAGCTGCCATTGCCATCCAAACGCAATTGCGAGAGAAGAATCATCGTATGTGCATATACAAATCACATATGGAAACATATACAAATCATACTTATGGTGATGGCGATCTTCCTGTATCAAAAATTTTTCATCTCACACGGCAAGCGTGTTATGATTGGTCTTCGTCACTCTCGGGAACTACTCTGGCACAATATGTTCCCTCCCTCATACAGATTGGCTTCTCACCAATACTTCGCTCTAAGCACATTACGACATTAAAATGGCAACTTCCTCCATCCGGCAAACTGAAACTGAATGTTGATGCTTCCGCTGGACAATCATACGCTACTGCTGGCTCTATCCTGCACGACTCTAATGGCCGAATGGTGGCAGCTCTATCATTTAGACTTCCGCTATTGTCTCCCTTGCGGGCTGAGCTACATGCTATTCTCTATAGCTTACTGTTCTTTGGACTCCTTCATAGGCGCTTGCTCGTTGAAACTGATTGTAGCCAGTTGCTACAACTGTCCAGTTCACATTTCCGGCTTTTACCAGAATACGCGCGACTTCAAGCGTTGTTGGATATTATTATACTGATGAAGTCATACAGGTGCTCAGGACATAACCACAAAACCTTTATAGTTTCTCTCGTTGCCTGCATGGCTCTTGTGCAGGCAACTCCGGTACGTACAACGAGCAACTGATTGTAGCCAGTTGCTACAACTGTCCAGTTCACATTTCCGGCTTTTACCAGAATACGCGCGACTTCAAGCGTTGTTGGATATTATTATACTGATGAAGTCATACAGGTGCTCAGGACATAACCACAAAACCTTTATAGTTTCTCTCGTTTCCTGCATGGCTCTTGTGCAGGCAACTCCGGTACGTACAACAACTACTATTACGTTTTCCTTACTACTGCTTCATTGGAGTATTGCTTTGCTTTGTTCTCAGTTGCCCGTTGTTTTTGAACCACGGGCAACCTTGGTACGTGGTTGGCGTCATTACTCTATCTAGCGTTATTTCCACATTACATACTTACGACTTTTCTTGCTGTTTGGTGCCGAGGAACACTGCTCACATCAAGTTCGCTACAGCGATGGGGATTCACCTTCTTACATCAACAGCAGCTTCGAAGGGACAATTTAACGACTCTGGACAGGACTTCCACTCTCGGCCCAACGAACCATCGCAATCGGCTATCCTTGCATTACCAGACGCATTTACTATGTCTTAATGTTTTATACCCAATTATATAAATATGTACGCTTTTTCCTTCGCCAAGGTTTTATCCACAAGGGTGGTTTTACTTGGCAAGGTTTTAATGCGGCATATCGTATATAATTGGCAACCATATCATCCATCGGCTTTAGTCTCTTTTGTTTGTTTCACATACTTTATGTACAATGGTTCCCTCTGCCATAAGTGAGGCTTGATTTTTAATAACATGCTCGCTTTTATTAAAAAAAATATATATTTTTAAAACGAAAGTTTTATTATGAAAAGCCCTCACTTATGGCGGAGGAAAACCATAGTACATCAAAATGAAACAATGAAAATATAGCAGTAACTGATTATTAACAGCCAATCTATATATGATATGCCGCATTAAAACCTTGCCAAGTAAAACCACCCTTGTGGATAAAACCTTGGCGAAGGAAAAAGCGTACATATTTATATAGATGGAATGTTGACATGCGCTATTGTGTAATGAATTACAAAATGCCATCCGAATTCTACACAAACGTAAGAATATAAAATGCCGTGTAAACAGTCGCCCATCCACGTCTGAGAAATGGAACGCGAGGCCTGCTTGCTACCTTCCATGCCCTCCGATAAACCACAGCACAGCTACAGGAAAGAAATAGTAGGAGAGCTTCTCGCCACCGATAGCAATGCCAGTCCCAGGTGATATACGCATAGCATGTGTGGAGTAGACTTCGATCCATGCTGAGCTGCCGGCATAACCCAATGTGCCGGCAGAGATTCTTGGTACACGCCAATCCATGTGGAAGACTTGTAAGAATAAACAACAGAGTGTACAAGCCAATGGTGTCTGATGTTGAGTATGATGAGGATAGCCTTTCACATAATAAAGAGGCCTCGCAGCCAGAAGCCATAAATGTGTTGTTACCGAGCATACACGTAGCAAGAAACCAAAATGCAACGTCAGCGTGTGAAATATAATATAATTGCAGCAGAGTGAGAGAAAAGGAAGCGCACCAAGTCTGCCTATGCTGAACGAAGTACAGGCAGGTAAAACTCGTCGTTGCCAATCCGTTTGGAAGAGTGCAGGTATGGGAGTGAGGGGCCGTCGCTCCAAATGGGCGGTGCAGTTGCGATGGCATCCATTTATCACGGGAACAAAGACAACATTAAAGATGATAAGTATAGAAAAGATGCAGCATTGAAACAAATGAGTGCAATGCGTACCGTGTCTGTCCGTGACTTTTCTGACACGGGCAGAATGTAGTAAAAGATGGCAATCCATAAGGTAGACTAGGATGTCATGCAGTGCGCAGGCTCGCCGATGTGAGATCCAACGTGATTGATGCCCGTACCATCAGAGGAAGATTATGTCTGTTGAAAACGCCCGTTGCAGGATGTATCATCGCATGTTGAGCAAGATAATGAGCTGGCATATTAGTCTCACGATACGTGTGAGTAATCTCCAGTCGATGCTGCTAAATCAGAGTATGTAGTTGTCGGAGATGATAATTTCCAGAAACATGCCGTGTGTTGTGAAGGCATGATAGCATTTGAGCACAATCCGTCTCAATTATAAGCAAACGATATAATGGAAGAAAATACATCAATCCAAAAAGAGTAGCCTGAATCTCTGCCTGCAAAGGTGTACTGGGAGGCAGACGAAATGAAAGTGCACGAATACAACGACCCTCTGGATCACGCAATATTGCCCCACCCACAGCATAGTGGCGGCCTACTGCTGCATCCACATTTAACTTGAGCCTACCTGAAGGGGGAGTTTGCCACCGAATAACTCGGAGGCGCGGAGGCGCGGATCCAAGGGATCCAGGAGAGAGATAGTGTTGGACCCGCTGCCAGTTTGGATCCCTGGATCTTCAGCATCCACATGTGAATATCAAAATGTATAGAATGTCGCAGGCCCGCAGTCGAAAAGGTTGTAGTGTCCCCATATATTAACTGCGCATATTGACGCCAAATATTGGAAATTACAACTGATGGAATGACTATCTTTAAAACTCCAGATAGTGATGAAAAATTTGACCGATACCACGATGCTAACAAATATTGCCGCAGAGATAGAGATGCCGGAGGTACGCCATGCAGTTCAGCAGCAAAAAAACTCCATATGTATCGAATGCGAGTACAGTAAATGAATACATGGTCCACTGTGGCTGAGTGTTCCCTGCAAAAAGGACATTGTGTTGGACGCGCCACCAAATATTGGCCTAATTAATCTTCAAATGGCATGGCTGAATGAAATAAACGCCACAACAATATTCGTATGGATGGAGAATGGTGCTTGAACCAAATAAATTTTGTCGATAGCAGTGTTGGTCGTGACACCCTACATATATCATAGGCTGACTTGAGAGTAAACTCCCCCGTGGATGTAGCCGTCCATGACAAAAAGGATCCAACACCAGTTGTATTAGAAATACAAGTGGGGTGAATTCGACATATAGATTTCCATACTACTGAGTCTGGTAACCGCGGATTATAATCACCCCGCCTTCCGTATCTCAAATGCATATACTGACTCCATAATGTATCATGAAGCTGGTATGTCCACCAAATTCGACATTGATATACCTGTTGCAATTCACTGAAGTTACGAAGTCCTAAACCGCCTTCTTCAACTGGAATGGTGATGTTTTTCCATGCCACCCAATGATGTCTATCTCGCCAAAAATATGCTGTCATCTTTCTGTCTAGCATGCGTATGACGGACTTGGGCATGCCGCCTGCCGCCAGAACGTGTAGTGGAAGCGCCGCAATGACGGAACGTAAAAGAACTAGTCGTCCCGCCGAAGATAGAAGGCGAGAATGCCAGCCATGTAAACGGTCATCCACATGTTGTAAGAGGGATGAACAATGCATAACCCCTGTGATGCCCTTATGAATATAAGAACCAAGATATCTAAAAGGCAATGTTGTTGGACGCATGCCCAGAATTTCCTTGAAGATTCGGCTTTGGTGTGAAGTGATATTTGACGATGGTATGAAACTGCTTTTATTAAAATTTACCTTTTGTCCTGATGCAGTTTCATATGTAGTGAGAAATGAGTGGAACCGCCAGAGGTTTCGCTTTGTACCACGCAAAAAGATAAGTAAATTATCCGCATAAGCCAAATGTGAAATGGACATAGGCATTCGCCCCAGGTGAAATGATTGGATGCTTCCCGCTGCAACCAGTGCCTTCAGTCCCCTACTGAATCTTTCAGATGATAGAATAAACAATAAAGGTGATAAAGGGTCACCCTGCTTGACTCCCCTGAAAGGCCGAAAATAGGATGATGGCTGCCCATTGATTAAGACTGACATCCTCGTTGCACTTAGGTGATGAATGATAATCCGAATGAAAAACTCCGAAAAACCGAATTTGCGCAGTAGTAGTTGAAGATATTCCCAGCTTACCCGGTCAAAAGCCTTCATCATATCTAATTTCAAACACAACTGAGGTCCGCCTCTGTCCAACATGTGCACCATTTCTCTGGCCAAAAGCACCTGAGTCGAAATATCATGACCCAGAAGAAAACCTGTTTGTTCCGACGAAATTAACTGTGGTAACAGCTGACCCAAACGAGTGGCAATGATACGAGTGCAAACTTTGCTTAAAAAATTTGTGAGACAAATAGGGCAAAAATCTCCAAATGTCTGTGGCGACTGTGTTTTCGGGATAAGCGTAAGTAACGCACTAGCCATGACAGTCGGCTGTGGAACTCCAATGAAAAATTCTTGCACTGCTTTCAGAACATCCAAATGTATTATAGACCAGCATGAACGGTAGAAATTTCCATGAAAACCATCCGGCCCCGCTGCACTTTGCATGTCTAAACTCCATACAGCCGCTTTGACCTCTGACTCTAATGGCAACTGCGTAAGCATTAGATTATCCGCTTCAGAGACTAGGTGTGGAATGTGTGATAATATAGCAGAATGATTACTCGTAGGCGCACGAGCGAATAATTCCTTATAAAAATCAACCGCAGCTATCATAATATCATCCAGCTGTGTCAACAGTGTTCCCTGCGAGTTCTGAAGCTGGCGAATACATAGCTGTGAACGTTTACCTTTGACAAGGGTGTGAAAGTATCGGGTGTTAGCATCGCCTTCTTGTAACCATTTTACACGCGCCTTTTGTTTCCAATATTGAAGTTCATACTTTGAGGCGAGTAAATAATGCGCTTTGGCCTGATAAAATGCCTCACGCGCCTCTTCCGTGGGGCTAGCGTCCCAATTGGTTTCTGCGATATTGAGATGCTCCTCTGCATCCTTCAGAGTGCTGAAAATGTTCCCAAATATATTCTTATTCCAAATTTGAATGTCTTTCTTAAGCGAAAATAATTTGGAGTAGAAACCCTGCATGCCGCCTGTAGTAGGATAGGATAACCATGCATGCTTCACATAAGTATGAAAATCAGGATGATGAAGCCATGCGTCTAGAAACCGGAAGGAGCGACGGGTAGGCTGGGTACTTGACTGACATTGTATCAAAAGCGGAGTATGATCCGATGTGACTCGTGGCAAATGAGAAAGCCGCAGAGTGTCGAACATATCATGCATCAAGAAATTAAGAAAAAGCCAGTCGAGCCTCCGGCGGATACGTCCGAGACCGTGGCCTTCGGCCCAAGTAAAACGCGAACCTTGGTAGGGCGGCGACATAAGAGAACATGCTTCAATACAGTCATTAAAATCCTATAAAGCAGATAAGGAAGGTGTGGAGCGGCCACTATGATCTTCAAGGGTGCGAAACGTATTGAAATCTCCTCCAATCATCCAAGGTAACTGTAATCCCGTGGAGAAATCACATAATGTGCGCCATAATTGTTGACGCTGTGTAGCAGTGTGTTTTTCATATACTAAAGAGAGAACAAAAGAGTGTTGCTGCGAAATAGATGACAAAGTCAGGTGGATCACTTGATCTTGATCCTGTGTGTCAAGCAAACGAAACTCATTATCACGCCAGAAAAACCAGATATGTTCTGACTGTGAAGCATAACTATGTGAAAAGCCAAGACGCAAACCAAATCTATGCACTTGTGCCGGGGTATGCTTAGGTTCGATTAAAGCAACTAAATTTAAACGATGTTCCCTAATCAACTGTTGCAATCGAGGTAATGACGTGCGCATGCCTCGAATGTTCCATATTAATATATTCATTGAGTAAGGCTACAAACACTTCCCTGAATGACGTAAGATGCGCTGCGCGTCAGAATGGTCGATGGTGGCAGCGGAGGCAGGTCCTTTCGAGTTCGGCGCTTCCGACGAGGTACAACTGGTATAAACGGTGCCTCCTCCGTATGTTCATTCAGTCTAGATATTAATATGTCATCATCAGGCGACGAGTCAAGCAGTTGCATGTGACGTGCAACTTCCGCGGGTACCGTAGGAATGGCCTCAGCCTCAGCCGATGGTTCATCTGGCAAATCATTATCCGACAAATGGCCAATATCTGTATGCATGACGTCATCTGGCATTTGGTGATCTGCAGCATCGCAGAAAGTGTCTTGGTGCTGGCCCTCCTCCACATCTTCTGGATCTTCGCTGGTGGCAGGAGCACCCGATAGAGGTATCTCAGCCGGCGGCAATTCAGGCATATAATCTTGAGGTGGCACCGTAGGAAGCGGTGCTGTTGCCTTCTTCTTGACAGGTGTCCATCGTTGTTTCGGCGGGCGAGACGAAGGTGGCGGTGGAGGCGGTGGAATTGTCGACGGCGTTGACATCTTTGGCGTACAAGACGATTGATCATGCCCAAGTCGATTACAAGCAGTACAAAATTTGGGCAAATCCTCATAGATCACTGACTGCAGTATAAGCCTTTTCTTTGCCTGTAAATATATTTTTTGCGGAAGATCCTGCGATACATCGACCTCAACACATATTCGTGCCACGGACGGCCTGAGGCCATTAGAGGTTGCAACATCAAGCTTGAGTGGGCAGCCGATCGGTTTCACTATTTCAAAAAGAGCATCGCGACAGTGCAGGTGGATCGGCAAGCCAGGTAGGGCAACCCAGACTGGAACAATGGGTACATCAGCAGAAGGATCAAAATCCACAGTCCACTTGGTTATACGCATATGACAACCTGATATAAGACATGATCTACGATAAAAGCATCGGAGATAATCCGCTTCTTGGCAAAAATTTAAGAGAATGTGGGTTTGATCAATGAGTGTTATGCGCAAATCCTGATGAAATCCAATTTTTTCAAAAAACATCCCGGATCACCTTCAAAGGAGGGCGTCCATACCAAAACGTGCCAACCAAGGAATATTTGAATGGCGCGGCTAAAGCATCGATTTCAGAATCGAGAAATGAGATCATAGGAATACCTTTGTGCCTTGAAACTGTTTTGGGTGAAATGCTAATTTTTTGCGCAGAGGAGTCGCCGGCAACAATATCGGCAAACGATGGAAGTTTCGACGTCGACATTCTTGATCTGAAATTTCGACTGTAGGTTGATCAAAAGAATAGCAGACTGAAATAGCGTAGAATTGCGCATGGTTTGGAGTCGGGGATTGACGGCGGCGGTGGAGAACGACTGCGGCGGCGGCTAAAGCCACCTGGAAATTCGCCAGAGGCCCTGCGCCATTTTTTTCTATATTATATAACATATATTATATATATATATATATATATATATATATATATATTAATCAGAAATGATATTTATTATGAGAAAGCCTCACTTATGGCGGAGGAATACCTTATTACAATATGTCTATAGCATCGTAAGAAAAAAGATAGTGTAAAGATGTAAGGATGGCTATTCTCCAATCATGCATGATATGTCGCATTAAAACCTTGCCAAGTAAAACCACCCTTGTGGATAAAACCTTGGCGAAGGAAAAAGCGTACATATTTGCATCATTGGAAGAATAGCATGTAACATAATATGTGAATACATCAGATGAAAACATGTAAAACAACATAGTCAATACGCTGCTAAGATGTATATCTCCCATGTTGGTCGTCCGAGCTAGGATGGCGAAAGTGTGGCAAAGTGGCATCCGTGAAGATAATACCACTAATATGGGTTGGCAATGAGTGGAGCGTTGTGTAGTAGATCGCTGTGGAATCTGACATTGCTTGTTGTGAAAGAAAGTGTGCATCTTGATTGATCTCCCTTGGAGCATATGTGAGCGACATAGACAGCTGATGAAGCAACGAGCGCAGACGATGCAGGTCCGGAGCTAGTGGACCCAAAGTATCTACTAGTTGGACTAACTCCAAGCAATCAACCTCCACTATGACTTGTCCAAATTGAGGCACATAATAAAAGATTGATAACAATGCCGTTTGGGCCTCTACACGTAGAGGATAATCATGTCGAAGTGGTATAGACAATGCGTGTACTAATCTACCCTCTGCATCTCTAAGAATAGCCCCGCCTCCTGCTGTAGAACATCCTACCGCTGCATCAGTATTAAGTTTGAGCATACCGGATGGTGGAAGACTCCAACGTACTATCCTTATGCGGCTTGATAGCAAAGACGGTGATAACCCCATATTTATGAGCCATTTAATGGAACAAGCTGTCTTCGTACCATTTCTTGATTTCGTCCACATGTATATATCATTCCTAATGGCTCGAATGAGAGTATTTTGTGACCACCCAGTATCATCGTAGGTTACTGCTGCATACGATTTTCATATATTCCATAAGAATATCCCCGCAAAGATTTGGTGAATTTCTCCCAAGAATGAGTTTGGAGCTGTCATCCAAACCGATAAGATATAAGATCTCCATCCGGTGGGTGATGGTATTGTGATGTCCAATAAAGAGTGGAAGTAGTCCCTGACAACACGTATTGCATGGCATGAATAGAAGATGTGATTTGTAGAAGCAGAATCCTGGTGGCAAAAAGGACATATGGTTGGCAGAATGTGTAAGAAACGGCAAAGTGTATCCGGTAGGGGCAGTGCGTTATTAAACAATCTTCAAAGGAAGACTTGAACAGCTGGGCGTTGATGTTTTAGCCAGATATATTTATGAGATATCAACGTTGTCCAAGTTGGGCGAATAAGATCATAGGAGTTGGATAGCAGAAAACGGCCAGACGCAGTTGGCCAGAGTGGCATGTCGTCAACCCATTGCGTCATTGATATGCACCGATGATGAATTGAACATATGCGGTGCCAACCAGATGAATCATATAAGCGAGGAATAAAGTCACGTCTGCTACCATATCGCATGCGCATATACTGTCCCCAAAGATTCTGTGAATGATATATATATATATAACGACGAGATATATATTTCGATCCCGACGTTTCACCGACACATCATAAATGTACGCCAACATCAAACGTTGCAGAACATAGATAAAGGTCTTAGGTTTCATCTGAGACAAGTTTCATTAAATTTGGATAAGTATAAGTCACCCAGACGTTCATTGTTCTGAGACTAGTGCATCTGATTTTCAGACTTGCAAAGGTTAAGAACATCAACGTGGTTGATATACTTGCCAAAAGAATTTTGAAAAACAATTTCAAACCTTTAAAGTATACATCTTGAGGATCGTTCCATAAACTTTTTAGATCATTTAGAGTTGTCATTGAATAGGAACTAATTTTTCTTAAAGAAACATTTTTGGAAGATTGACAGAGTCCAAGTAAAACACGTTTTTCAAGGACTTACACTTTGAATTTTAATCTGAAATTTTTATGACACATAGATAACATCTAAGAGTACATTTTCACAAAAGTTTACTAATTTTGGAGGTCTAGAACCTGATCATTTAGTTAATCAAAAACAGGATTTGAAAACAGAATATGTTTTCAGAAGTGAGTAATTGCTAACTAAAAGTTTTAAAAACCAATTTTCCGCACTAACTATTCAAACTTCTTTCTAGTGGTGCTATAAAACTCCGAAAATATCTTAAAATTAAAAGGCTCTTTATGAGCTCAACCAAGCTTCTAGAGGTTGGTATGAGATATTAAGAAACTTCTTAATTGATAATGGTTCTTCAAGAGGAAAGAATTATACCACCTAGTTTAACACAAAAGTGATCATTTACTCGTTTAAATTTATGTTGATGATAATATATTTAGTGCTACTAATGATCATTTATGTAAGCATTTTACTAAACATATGGAATATGAGTTTAAGATGAGGAACATGGATGAGCTCAACAACGTTTTTGAATTTTCAGGGTCATTTTTATGGGCTACATCCACTAGATGTCTTGATTCCTTTGTTAATAAAATATTTGCATTTTAACCAAAAATGAAAGGAGTGGACATTTCTCAAACAAAGTACACTAAGTATTTCCTAAAAAATACAAATTTGAAGATGAGAAGAGTGTAAGGACACCAATGAACACAAGTTTAAAGATCGATAAGATAAAAAAGAATATCTGTTGAGGTAACAAAGTATAAGGGCATGATTGGTAGCTTACCATATTTCGTGACTAGTTGAACTGACATGTGCTATATTTTAAAGCATGCTTAAGGAATCGCATCTAATTGCTATAAAGTGCATTTTTAAATATTTGAAAGGTATGTTAAAATTTGTGTTGTTTTAACCTAAGAATGGATGTTTTGATTTAAGAAGATATAACAATTCAGATTATGTTGGGAATCTTGTTGGTAGAGAAAACACATTCGGCACTTGTCAATTTCTTGGTGATTGTTTTCTTTCTTGGTTTTCCAAGAAAAAAATAATGTGTAACTTTCCAACATGTTGGGTGCAATTGCTTTGGATGATACATACATTAAATGATTACAATATTAAGTTTTACAATATACCTATTTTACGTAATATATTAGCTATATATATAACGCAAAATTCGTTCTTCGTAGTAGAACCGAACATATTAAGTTAGACTTGGCTTTATAACATATTGAATGCGAAAGGGGTTAGTTGTATTAAATTTGCCTCAACTAATATCAATTAGCTGGCATATTCACGAAACCACTTCCTAATGAGGCAGGAATTTTACCATGGTTGAGGAATTGACATAATTAATGAGGAGGCTTAGCCATCCACAACTTTTGGTAACTTGCAGCATTTAGAGGAGCAGTAGATGAGACGAGCGGTATAAGTAACTTTAGATACATCTCCTCACATGCTCAAGGATTATTTACATAGTGGGAGATAAATGACAGAAGATAAGATTTTTCTTTTTTATACGGAAGCAGAACAGAGCTAGAATGAAATCCTGTGACTCATTCGTTTATGAAAATTTTTTATCCAAGGAGTCCATAGGCTAAAGGCCTATTCGATGTTTTACTAAAACGTCTACTTCATTATATTTATATAAATTTTATATAAATATATTATTTGCTTGATCTATGAGGCTATATTTCAAGGTGTAACTCAAATCCTGGCGTCAAAGCCCACACTAATATGTAAAATCTATTTAGGGATTAATGCCCTAGT